>CM046832.1:27265674-27465674 GCA_025618425.1 Heliocidaris tuberculata | reverse complement strand
TATGATTTATGTTATTAATTGATATGATATATGATTCTGTATTGTTTATACGATACAATACAATACTATCTAATACAATACATGCAGTTTACTTTATAATTTTTTTAAAGAAATACTATAGCAGAGTGCGATACATTAAAAAATGTAAGCATTCAATAAAAAGATATAAGACTGGGGAATCAAAGGTCCCATGCAGAGAAACCGAGTACGGAAGATACTCTTTGAAAGTCACTCACATACAAACGCATCTGGGGTCACTTCCGAATTATTTCATGATCCCTAGGGATTATTATATTCGCGTATATAGCAGACAATATAAGACGCATAACGGAAGCATATCCGTCTTTGTGGCAATCTTTTGGAGAATATGTAAGATCATAATTCAATTGTTTTATGAAATGGAAGATAGTGTGAATGATTAAAGGAAGTTCAGTTGGCGTCACTAAACCTGCATGTCCATCTTTTCTTTGGTTTGCATATCTTTGGTATGTCTGATACAAATATCAATATAAAAATTAGATTGGCCCTATCGACTCACCAATCTGCATTTGAACTTATTCACGTTTTAAGACAATTTCATGTTCCCGTTACAGTCGTCCGCTATTAACATACTATATAGAATAAGATAAGAAAACGTGTTCCGGTCTTTAAATAGTTTGTTCTTTACAGCCAAATGATTTTTTAAACAGAGGTGGGGAAATATCGGGATATTACGAGCCAATAAAAAACTAACAATATTATTCTCTTTGAAAGAAAAAGGATTATCGCAGAAGTGAATTATGTTGGATTTATTCGTTAATTTCATTCATTAAAGCATTAATGTTGTTTTATTTTGACAATAAAGCCTTTCCGTCACATTATTGCAGGTCAACTGGACCCTGTACCAGTATTGTTGAAAAATACGTTCACATAAGAACTTTTTGAAAATTCAGTCAATGAAACATTTTTGGGGGAAAAAAGGAAAAAGAAGAGGACATAAAAGGTTGGAGCCGTCCCCTTCCTTGTTGTCGGGGTCAGTGTACACCACAGCGTACATTTTCGCACAAGACGATTGTCCGTCCGGGTCAAAAATGGAATAGCCTAACAGGTTGAAAACTTTCTAAGTTAATGCATCAAAATTATGTTTCAATATACTATTGTGTGTATCACCTTATTTCGGTTCACACAGTTTTCTTTAATCTATAATTAAACATCCCATAATTATCTTTTAGCGAAATCTAGAGACCGACTTAGTTTGGGTCTTCAAGGTCGACTTTTGTGATTTTCATCTCCTAGTGTCTACTTATTGTTGGTCTCTTTACCGAACGAAATAATTGTGAATTCTAAACAGTTCAATCAAAACCAATCGAAACCTCACGGCTAACAATCCACACTCAAACATTATCCTAATTTCAGGTATGTCATACAGTGACAAATCGTCTCAGCCCATTATCATTAACTTCTCAACAACTTCCCAATCCACTTGAAACATAGGAAGTATCGCGCTGACCGGCCTAATCTGTAGAACAGATCCCCAAGAAAATACAACCAGAGAAAAGATGCTCGGGTATCTCGTCGAAGCTAGTGGCTAAAACAGACGCCATGACACCCTTGTCTTACAAAAGGAGGTGGTGGTTAAACGATTACGGGTACTCATTAACGAGACTCGCGTAAAATCTTGGGTAATCAATGAAGACAGTGATGCATCCCTTAGGTCACTTCGAATGAGCTAAATGATGCCTCAAAAAAACGAAGACAATTCGGAGAAATTGGCACGACCAAATACGGTGATGTTCACGTGTCCACTTTGATTAGCGAATGACCCGGTCAAAAACTTTTGAGAGACTCTTAAGTTTCTCTATACTTCTCCAGTTGTGTGCTTGAGTATCGGCTGAGTGTCTTCTTTATCATGATCGTAATTTATTAGAAGATAGATTATTAGATTTAATGTGATACAATTTGATTTGGTTTATTGGTTACTATATTTCCTTTTTCGGACGTACCTTTTTGACGACCATGAACATACAAACTTTCAAAAATACATTTAAAATAAAAATGATAGTAAACATACTTTAGACGAAGGAGAGCTGCAGCAGCGTAAGCGTGCAGCTTGATGTGCCGGTAGCCCTCATTGATAATGTACTTGACAAAATGTAAGAAGAATTTCCACACTCATAGATACTTTGATTCTTTGTTTTCTTTCCCCCAAATTACTGGTTTTTCTGTAAACTGTGTTATTTGTCACAAACCTAATACCAACCACCTAATACCATTATATTTTGCTCTTAATTCCTCGAGAGCTTCTCTCCCCCATTCGCTCTTCCTCGTTCATTCCACCCTTCATCTATGTTTCATCCGATTCTCACCTGATCATTAATTTCTCCTTAACCTGAATTGGAAGAAGGAACTAGCCTCCCTGAAATCTAAAACGACGTTGCGAGACGGAGAAGAACTTTAATCAAACAGATGACGGCGTCATTAATCACCGATGTCCCCACACTACACAGTTTGTCACTGACAAGATGAACTTTCCTACCAGGTCTTCCAGATAGCTTGACCCCTCTTGAGGGTATACGAGCAATGTTATGAACTGGAGAAAGAGAGGGAGACAGAGACAGAGACAGAGAGAAAAAGAGGAAAACAAAAGAGAGAGAGAGAGGTGCTGAGATAGAGAGAATAAAGGGGAGAGAGCGATAAAGACAAAGAAAGAGGGATATATATATATATATATATATTATAATAATAATAACAGTAATGATAAACTGTGACTTATATAGCGCATAATCAATTAAAACTGCTCTATGCGCTTTACATGCAGCTCTCCAAGATTGCTTAACTACAATACAAACAAATATGTCCTTAGATTCCGCTTAAAAGATTCTATAGATGTACAAGACCTATATATTTATATATATATATATATATATATATATATATATATATATATATATATATATATATATATATATATATATATATATATATATGTTTCATTCTGTTTGATTTAGCAAATAAACTTGAAGAAGGCCAGGAGCCGAAAGCTTGCAAATACACCGAGTGACCTGCTTCATTCTGTACCATTATTCTCTCTTCACATATCTAAATTTAACATGGTTCAACCGATTGGTACACACATCCACACCTCTCTCGCTATATATATATATATATATATATATATATATATATATATATATATTTGGGGTTACAAGACAGAGAGAATATGGGGGAGAGAAATAAAGAAAGAGAGAGCATGCATCTAAGACGGAGTTAAGGTCACTGAAAAAGACAGAGAGAGAGACGGAAAGAGACCAAAAAAAGAGTGACAGAGAGGCAGAGGGACGGGGGATCACCTCATATTCATTTATTTGGTTTTGCAGGCAGGTATGTAATTAGGTAACGGCCGATTTGTCTCAATTATTCATCCAAGCTTAAGGGATATCTCTGCATCTTTCTCTTAGCTAGCTTTTCTTCATCTTTTTTTTTTCCTGAGGAATGCTAAGTCGCTTAAGGACCCCCGTCAGATCATCAGCGCGTCAGTAGATGAAATGAGGTGTGGCAAAGTGACACGGAATCACTTAACGATTGGCTGGGGGATGGGTGTTCGACGGGGGGGGGGGGGGTGACTGTGTATTCTAAAAACAATGTATAGTAGGATCATGGTGCAGGATATGAAACTGCTCCCTTCTTGTTGCGAGTAAATACCAATATCAATCTTTTTTTTAAACTTAGATGGAAATATATGAAAAGGGTACATTGTTTCAATAAAACTGGCAATAGATATATCTGTTAGTGGTCCTTCCAAACGGATTTGAATTAAACTTTCATAATTCTCATGGAATGAGGAAATAGAGTGAACCTGTCAAGCTTTAAGGTATTTATCAAAGTTTCTTCCAAAAACATTGAACTCTTGCTCTCATGCACATTCAAAGTAAACTTTTTTTTAATAATATGCTTGGCATATACAGGGAAGTCTACCCTGACATCAAGTTGATTTAAAAAAGTAAAAAAATAATAATAATAAAGAAACAGATCAATGAAAGTTTGAACCAATCCGATAAGAAAGTTATCAATTTTGAAGTTGTAATCAACCAAACACAAATTGGCGACGGCCGTGACGTATCTTGCGAGGTCCTCTCCTGTTTGCCCTGTACTAAAAAATAATAACATTTCCATTTCCTGTAAATAAAAATTTAATCATACATGTACCCTAGATAATTTTATAAGCTTTGCACACACTTTTTTTTACACAAAACCTGTATATGAAACAAATGTATTCCTTAAACAATTAAGAAAATTAAAATTTATGATATTTTCTGTACAGAGCAAATGGGAGAGGATCTCGCAAGATACGTCACGGAGTTGCCAATTTGTGTTTGTTTGATTACAACTCCAAAAATTCCTAGATTTCTCATTTCTTACCGGATTTCGCTCAAACTTTCATTAATCTCTTTCTCTCATTTTTCTGCTCTTATACAAATCAACTAAATACCAGAGTGACTTCCCCTTTAACATCCGACCAAATATATTGGTATTGTTACCTATTTCTCTGGAAAATATTGCACTTCACTCTAAAAACGTTCTTTCACATTATTTTGCTTGCCTTAACTAAATGCACCAAAGTAAACACGCAAGAGTGAACGATAATCATTTTGCGTGTTTTATTGCATAATGAGATTCTTTACAATTTGACAACTTTCGTTGTCATTCGAAAATAATAACAAAATTTAACTTAGGCAAAATGTACAAATTATTTTCATTTTTGGGGCATTGCATCACCATCCCATTTTTTCTTTCAATTTCGTGAACTTTTCATTGATCGATTTTGAAATAAAAAGACAAATTTTCTGAAGATTTGAAACAATCTCTATCTTAAGAAGATATTAACATGGTGAGGAAAGGTGATGTCACAGGTCATTATGACTCAAGACTTGAAGCAAATGAACTTCAAAATACAGTCTTGCATTTTGATTTGTATTGTATTATTGTATTGTTTATTTTCTTCTTTTATTTTATTTATTTTTTTATTTTTTTTAGTAAGGTAAATTATATCATTGGGGTATCGTGCATGGGACCTGTCACCGAGGGTGCACCGTGGTGTCATGGCTGGGAGCACCGGTCTCTCTCTCTCTCTCTCTCTCTCTCTCTCTCTCTGTTTGTTCTGTCTGTCTGTCTGTCTCTCTCTCTCTCTCTCTCTCTTTGTTTCTCTCTTTATCATTCGATTAAGGGGGGACATGACCCCTCAACCTCAACTCCTCAACTATCCCACGTGTTTGATACTATATTTCTATACATTTTTTCATGAGGCTTCCTTTGTGTGTTTTTATTGGTTCCACTTAATTATCACAGTGAAAAACATGGCACGCTTTGTGCTCATTTCGGTAGTGTAACCAACCAATGCATATGCAACAATGCACAAATAGAACTAGAGTTATAACTTTGAACTCCTATGTCTCTGAACACGGAGATACTGGTGTGGAGTTCATTACGCTACACCTTTAAAGGGGGTACCCAATGCTGAAACAATGTTAGTTCATTTAAAAGATCATGATTTTATTAGAAGAAAATCATCTGCCTTAAATTTTTTTTTAAATTCGTGTTGCCAGAAAATCCCCGAAATATGGTAAGATTTCAGGATATTTTGGCCCCTCAGCTGTGTCCCAATTTCAGCTAGGTAACCACAATGACGTCAAAGTGGTTACCTTGTCGCGCAATTATAGCAAAATGCGCGCAAGGTGTAATGCATTTTGTACAGTCTAGCGCGCAACACATCTGCAATACGCGAACCTGGGTAACCACTTTGACGTCATTGTGGTTACCTAGCTAAAATTGGGACACAGCTGAGGGGCCAAAATATCCTGAAGTCTTACCATATTTCGGGGATTTTTCTGGCAACACGAATTTAAAAAAAACTTAAGGCAGATGATTTTCTGCTAATAAAATCATGATCTTTTAAATGAACTAACATTGTTTCAGCATTGGGTACCCCCTTTAAGGGTGCAATTTCAAGCTAGATAATGTACATTGCTATATAGTAAATTTAACCATATAGAGTTGCACTATAATAAGCATTAAGAGCGGGATATTGAAATATCTTAATGTTTCAAAGCTTATTCTTTATTTCTTTATGTCTGGGTACATTATTTTGAAACCAAAAGTGGATATTTTTGTGAGACTTTCAGACTATCCTTTTTTTTCTGTATAAGTTTTTTTTTCTCTATCTCTCTCTTTCCTCCCCTTTTCTCTCTTTCTCTCTCTCTCTCTCTCTCTCTGTCTCTTTCTCTATACTCTTATTCTATCCATCTATTTATCTCTCTTTCTTCCCAGCTCCCTTTCCTTTTCTCTCTTATCGATCTTCTAATTCCCTTCTTGTCCTATCATGGCTATCATGTTTCTTGCTGGCATCTTTTGTCGGCCTTTAGCTATCTCCATTAATTTCTATCAATTTGCCGAAGACCCGTAGTGCGTGGGGTCTCTATATACGTTTACCGCCACTCCAAGTTTTGGCGGGCTTTTCTTTTCACTTTCCCTTCTTTATCATTTTTGTCCTCATCTGAGAGCAGACGACCGGGCAGCTCTGGGCGCGCTAATTCGCGCGGAATGGTGAGCCCGCAACTGTCAGCTCTAATTCAGACAGACGATGCGTCTGCTTATTAACGTAAAAACAGGCGCGTAACAGATGCTCCTGGATGGATGCGGGCCTGACGAAAATTTGGCCGAACTTTCTGCGAAAGGGAGCTACAGAGTTCAAAGATCTGTACATAGGCCTGGAATCAATTCAAAAGAAATTGGTCCAATCAATTTACGTACACCTTATTTGTACTGAGGTTTATAAGCTTACGAAATTTTCTTTTCAGAGATATTTGAACCCCTCTGTTTTGGATATAGAATTTAATGCAGTACAGCATATTTTTTAGTTTTGTTTTGCTTTGTTTTAAAGAATGATGAATGAGATATTTTCTACCAGAAATTTTGGCAGGGAAAGCGCTCCGAATTTATTTTCTTTTCCTGGGTGGGGGGGGGGGGGCCTCACTTTGTTTCCGAAAACTTTTCACTTTTGATTTTATCTTCCACTGAATACACAATCTCATAAAACTGTTCCCCGGCCTCCCCCGCCCCCCATGATCGAAGCCCATGGTTCAAATATTCAAATACTAGTCGTGTCTGCAATGTCAGACACTGATTGTAAGAAAATAGCATTGTCGGCCGACGCCTTATTATATACCAACAATGTATATGGAGGGAGATGAAATAAAATATATTTTAAAAACATATTTCTTCTGCAAAATTCTGTGAATTTATTCACACTGCACTATAAAAAAAAGGTCTCACTCTTAATCAATTTCGAAAACAAATCCCTCCCACACGAAAGAAAAAAAAATAAATGAGAAGGGATGGTTATGACAATCCACATACCCTTTTTCCTAACATCGACTTTAGGTCCATCTTCATAATCATCTTTCTGATCTTCAAAGTCATATTTCTCTTTTCATATCTCGAGTCAACATGGAATAGACCATTGACAATGATGTCGACAAATTGATGTAGATCCTACCACCATTAAATGTCGCTTGCACTAGGGTACAATACTGATAGATGTACTGACAGACAAGCTCACAAACACTAAGCTGTTATTGTACTGTTCATTTGGCCGTTGTTTACCCTCTTTTTAAGTCATCTTGTGGCTAACTCTCTTGTTTATTGCTTTTTATTTTGTTGTATATTTCACTATTTTATTTCAATCTATATTTTCATCTCTTGATTTTTAGTTAATCCCTTTATGTTTTCCTCCTTTCTTGTTATAATATATATTCTCATCCATGCATGTTCTTTACAATGTTCTTTAAACAATGTTTTCAATCAAATTATCTTGGATATTTTTTTCCATCCATCATTATGCACTCGTCTGCTATTTATTTTTACCAGCTTGACGACTTTGCACACATGCTATTGCATTAAAATGTAATGGGTCACAAATACATTACATGAATTTTCTTATTTTTAAAGGGTTCATTTTCAAACGAATTTATTTTCACGAAATATGTTTCGTGTCGATATTTAGGATTCATCGAAAATTTTTCCTGCTGTTACAAAATAATTCAGTCAAATATATATATATCTTTTGGAAGATTTTTTTTTTTAACTTACAATTTACAGATAGGGTCTGTTAATGCTAATGAATTTAACAATTTCAAAAATGGGAATTCAATTAGTAAAACAGTCTTATTTCAAAAGAAATAACATATTTGTCTGACCGGACAGATAACTCCGACTTAATTGTCTTCATATAGCATTTCAAAACTATGTCAAGATATTAACCGATTTATCGATTTGGTTTTAATAAATCAATTATAAATATATTGCATTTTATCATCAATAATAAATAAATAATAAATGGACAAAAGATATCATTGTCAAACAAGTTTTACCTTTTGACAAATAGAACTTGATTTTGATTGATTGCAAAAACTTTTTAAAATTTGATTAATCACGACTCTTGTGTTAATTTTTTTAACAGTCCAGGTCCTAAATGCGCACTTCTGATTGGCTGAAAATAAAGTTGCATTTTCCAGAGTTGCGTTCAAATGCAAGATCTTTAGATCGTATGCAATACAACGAATGAAATACGATCTCAATTCCATGGAGAAGATTTAAAAATTGTAGAAATACAAAATACTGTTAAATAGGCAAGTTCATTCCTTTAAAAATGTGTACGCTATTACAAGTTGGGCATCGGAAGAAAAAAAAAGAGAAAAAAGAACTAGGCCAGCGACCTAGTAAAAACATCACTCGGTACACTAACCCAAATAATTCCTACTGCATTTAAATGAATTATCAGCTATTCCCCTCCTTCTTTTTTCTCCTCTGCCTTGGCAACGGCCATGTTATTGCTCATGTTGTAATATTTACGGGACCGCTGAGATATAGGGATAAATAATCCTGCCCGGATTTGGGTTTCTTCGCGGAGTCGGAGCAGACGATGAAAATAATGGAACAGAGATGACGCAGCGATAAATAAAAAAAGACCGGGATGTCGAAAATGGACCAGAAACGTTTGCTTGCCATTTGAAGTGCGTTGAAACCCATTCATGATGAAGGTCGTAATTTATATTCCCATTCGTGTAGGAATTCTTCACATTTCATTTTCAGAAAGTCCCTTGATATGAAGTAGGCATAATGAAAGGAAACTTTTAGTTCATAGTGGCAAGTTTGTTTTGTTTTTTAATAGATTACTCGAGTCAACTGACAAGAACACGAATGTGGCATCCCCCAAAGATTTCTTCTTTTTTTATGTACCTTAAACATGCTGTATACCATCATTTTATTTCAATATTCCCATAAGCAGGTGCTAGTTTTCTTTTTCTGACAATGAAAATTGCAAGAACATTTAAAATACCAATCCTATATAATTCTTGGAGCTACTTTACAGAAACAGCTCGGCTTTCAATTTGCTTTTTAGCAGGGTGGGTTTTATTTTCAATGATAATAATAATAGCTGTTTCTTATATAGCGCCTTACCAGCTGCAATGTAACCGACCAAAGCGCTTACAGCATTATTACCCAGATCACTGGATTCAATTGTGATTCTGCAATGTGAACTGCAGTCATGAAATCATGAGACTTATCATTAGAAATATACAGCATAAAATATTTTTTTTGGGGGGGGGGGGAGGGGGGTGTACTGATATGTCCTCTTTCTCTCCCATTCCAGAATCATTCAGCTATTTCGTATCTCCATGTTCAGGGTTAAATTCCAAGCCTACGGCGTCTCATCGCCGTACCAAGCCGAACCGCCGGCGTAAAGTACAGGTGAGCCTGCTGGTGATGACAGATGAGCCGAAATCATCCACCACTCAACAGAGCGAGCAGGACTACAGGCTACCCGACCACGCACGTTCTCCATCTCGTCTCGCTCCAAGATTGAACGTTTTACGTCTAGTCAAGAAAGCCATCTTCTCGATCGAATTTCAATTCCGAAAATAGTGTAACCCTAAAGAACAGATTGCGAAACTCCCTAGACAGCCATTTGAAGTGTAAATCAAATTTAATTACATATACAAGAAGTTTTATGTAGATAGCATACTTGTCGACTTAAAAAATTTACTGGTTGGACGTTATTCTGCTTTCTTCTGATTGTACATATATGCTTTTCATTATCTATTACTTTTCCTGAATTATCGTGACATAATTATTTTCGTTTGATTTTGAATTCCGAAGAGATTCCTGAAATTAGACATTGGTAATCTATGAAATTAGACATTGACACTGATGCCTGAAAAGTACGAAATTTCAAATATGAATTTTAAAAAATGGTGTTTGATAATGGGATCGAGGAAAAGGGAGAAAAGGTGTACGGGAGCACCTGGCAATGGGTTGAAGAGAGAGATAAACAGAAAGGGAGGGGGATGTGAGAGATAAAGCAAGAAAGAAAAAGAAACAAGGGTTGTCACATTTTGATTTCTTTCATTCCAGATAAAGTACATACCACCACCATTGAGAAGATTTTCAGAAATCCTCAGGAATGCCGAGGTTCCACCACCTCGGCTCACCCCAAACTCAACTCGACCCTTAACCGCTCGGGCCCCGATCCTCGACCATCAAAACTCATCGTGCCCTCGTTTCGACTACTACTAATCTCGTCCAATCTCGCCCAGCAATCTCTCGCATGTCGCCCCTGGCATTCAACCACTGGTTATTTACAAAGTTGAGAACTAATTATGGCAAGGTAACCATCATCTCAGGGGATCGATTTTAGAGAAATATAATAGGGGGAAAGACGGACGAAAATGATGTAGAAGTGAATTATGAGGTACTTCGCCTAGTCATTAATTTATGCATTATTCAGGGGGGGGGTCTTTCCTTTTCTTTTTTTTTTCTTTCTTTCTTTCTTTCTTTCAAGAAATGTAGACGGGGTGCGCTTCCACTTGTACTCTTTTAATTTTACAAATGTAGTTGATCCCATTTGGGACTCAAAGAACACTAAAATTTGTTCTCTGTTTGTTGCGTTCTATTTCTATAAGTTCTGCTACAACGAATCTGCAGACTTCGCTACACCACAATACACATTACGGTCACACCAGAAACAAAATGATCTTCACATATTTCTAGTCACAAGTGAACTTTATAAAGATATGTAATACTTCTATTTGCAATTATGTTACCAGAATGACAATAACATTTCAAATTCTATCATCGATTCTCAGTTGGGAGTTGGTTTATTTTGTATGTAAATTGTAATGAATATAAACGATGACCTTTCATGTCATGTTTTGGCATACATTGGCTTGAGTGCAGCTTATCTTGGACTAGATTTTGGAGATTTAATCGCGCAAGATAATCATCTACTAATGAGGTATCTATTACAAGAGAATGCACGAATAATTTGTAAAGTGAGCGATGTTTATTTGGGCTGAGATATTGAACAGTAACACAAGATCTTGTTTCACGATGACTTAAGGCATAACAATTTTTATAGCATTTAAAGTGTTACCTCGTAAATCACTATGTTATGCTAAATTTTCATATTTGATTCTCTCTCCTTCTTCTTCTTCTTCTTCTTCTGCTCTTTCTTTTTCTTCTTTTCTTCTTCTAATAGTTTTACTTCTTCTTTTTCTTCTTATTCTGCTACTTGTACTTCTTCTTTTTCATTTAATCATTACTATTACTTGTCTATTTCTGTTTATGATTATATAAAAGATCTATTTCCCCTCTCTCTCTCTCTCCCTCCCTCTCTCTCTCTCTCTCTCTCTCTCTCTCCCTCCTCTCTCTCTCTCTCTCTCTCTCTCTCTCTCTCTCTCTCTCTCTCTCTTAAATTTCCTCTATTTACTTTTTTATTTCTTCGGGATTTTTCTCTAAATTTCTTTCTCTTGCAGAGTGAGATACAAATATAACAAAATGAAACCACTGTAAGGCCACACAACCAAACAACATTTTAAAGGGAAGTTTTGAAATTAAGCGAGTCTTTTACTTTTTTTTTTTTTTTTTTTTTTTTTTTTTTTGTATTCGATAGTTTAACCATGGCCCGCTTTTGCTTCCTATTTTTTGAAACATGTCAATGCCGAACTGATTTTTTCCTAAACAAATGACTTCCGATTTTTCGACAAATACCACGCAATCACTGACTCGCGAACTGATGAAGTTTTGAGTCAACATACTCAGTACGTTAAACATGAAAACCGGCCTCAAAATCAATGTTCGCCTTGTATCGATTTACTCCTTTATCATTTTTATATTTCCAAAGCTTTTGATCCACAGAAAGGGAACGTTGTTTGGAAACTACACTAGACAGGATATATGCCTACATAGCTAATCCTGTCATTTTATGGGGGAGGCAACTGCCCCATCCTCCCCCCCCCCCCCCGCGAACAACGCTCATTTATCATGCCATCGGATATTACCTTGAATATAAGCGTACTTGCTTTAATACATGATTTACTTTTCTGAAGTATTATATTTGGTTTGATGTCTTTGCCATATAATGACTATTAGATATACTGCACTATCGGAGTAATGAATTCAATGCAAAAATCATTTCGTATTTTAGAACGAATGCCCCCCCCCCCCAAAAAAAAAAGGAGGGAAAATGTGAAAAGGTATTTAGATTTTATGTTTAATATGAAAGTACGGTAGGTATTCAAAGCACTTTGTCACAGTAAAGTGAGTAGAAGAATAAGGTACAATAAAGATTAATGAATGACTCTGTAAATTCTTTTGGAGTTTATAGAAAGTCTATTCCTTTATAACCTTTTGACATCTACTTCTGATAATGCTGCCCGTTTCTTGTTTTCGCCCTTAAAGTCATTGTTCAAAACTTATGGGGGGCTGTGTCTATGGCTACGGGGGGGGTTAGGGGGTTTAAACCCCCCCCCCCCCTTGGGCTGCCAAGTAAACAAAAAAGAGAAAAAATAGAACATGCAAGTATGCTTAAAATCGCAAGCTGGCAACCCTAAAAATGAAAAATCTCCCTACTGTGGGAGGGGGGATACCCCCCTCCCACACCCTCCCCCCTCGCTCGCTTCGCTCGCTCGGGCTCGGTCGCTACGCTCCCTCGCAATACCCAGCTCAGCCCCTCAAACCCCCCCCCCTTGGAAAAAAGCTAGATCCGCCCGTGTAAGGTATTGTCCATGAACGGCCATCAGTCAAACACTTATTCCGGGAAAAATATCTTCGTTTTGGTGTTTCGTTCCATTATGTTACCTTAAAAAGGCTTGTGGCCATCCTGCTTCTCCCTCATCCAGATTCGCGATCACTTCGCAAGGCAAGAAATCTCCTGACAAGGGTTCATGACATTTTTTTTCCCAAGTCTTTTTTTTTTTTCAATTCATACAAACTTGACAAAATTTGGTTTCTTTTAAAACCTCGTTTCAGTCCGAAATGGGGAAATTATAGATTTTGTGTACAAGACGAATGGAAACCGGTATTTTCTTGTTTTCCTTAATTTGATAGTTGTTATTTCCCAATTTATAATTGATTGCCACCTCTTTTATTCGAACATTGATCTGGTAAAAAACCTTTTTAAAAATGGTTAGACATTGAAATGAAATATTTGAAGAAAAAAATAAAATACATATCATATATTCATAAAACGATGCAAGACACATAGGAATTGTAATGCAATTAAACGATTTGCTAAGTCTTAGTTTTTATAAAGTTTGTTGAAACACTTTGCATGAAAAGCTACTCTACATAAAATTTCTTTGTTAAACTATTTTTCAATATGTGAATATGATTTGTATATAGAGACAATTTTCAATGGAAAGTTTTTTCGGCTATCGCTTACTCTGCGGCCTTTATCTTGAAGGGATTCTCCTGCCCCCAGCCAGGTGATAAATGCAAGTTATCGAAAATTATTTCGCGATTTTATCAAATGATCAATTATCTTCTTCTTTTTTTTATATTAGACATCATTACATTCTTGAAACAAGTCTGCACATATTAGGCTATTATACATGCAGATCGAAAGTAACTTAACATAAATCTGCAGAGAATTATATGTGCACTATTTTAGTAACGAAACAATGGTTTTATTTTGGGGTCTCTCTGCAAGGAACAATAACAACTGAAGGGACATTTTGGCTTTGAAAGACAATACACTCCATGGCGACAAGACAAGGACAAGGCTAAAGATGGCTTTTTATATCAACATATTCTATTTCAAAGTAAAATAATTATGTTATTAAACAGGATGAAAGTTCAAGTGTCACATGCATGATACCTTGAATGAATGTCTAGCATTGTCTTCATCATGTTCATTTGCGTGTGTATATACACGACTGTATTTCTGTGTTTAAATTGCCCATGATCCATTTTCCCCCCTCAATTTTGTCGATGTCCCCCCGTCGGGATGTAAGGAAATCTGAGGATTATTTTGTTTTGTTTATTTGTTGAAAAAGTTCGATAGCCCTTCGATATATTGCCCTTAACTGCGTTGACGATGGATCCCGGTCAAAAAATGATAAATTTATCCAGCAGAATTAATTTTTCAATATTATGTACGGGATAACTCCTTCACTGGAGAAAAAGTTATGAAGGAAATATGTTTTTTAAAATGGACACCAAAGATGTGGTTTATGACAATTAATGACCTGCAATAATTAGATTGTTTGTTGAAGTGCATTTATTTTAAAGTGACAGTAAACACAAGCTCCTAAATAGCGAGAGAGAAAGAGCGAGAGAAGAAGAAGAGAAAAGTAGAGATATCTTTAGTAAGAGAGAGAAACAGAAATAGAGAAATAGTTTCCTTGAAACCAACCCTTTATTTACGTCACTAAATACAGTCCAATTTTATTCTTAATAGGGGTCAGCACAGCGGTGGAGAAGAGGCATCGGAAATGAGAAAGCGAACAATGGTCGCCAATGAGCTTCCGATGACCATGATTCTCACGCCTAAATAACGTTGGGAAAAAATATCGGACGAAGGAGAAGATAGGATTTAAATAGTCCCAAAGTACGATCATCATAATAATCATAATGAGTTAACGTCATCCCGATTGGTTGCGTTAATTTTTGTAACAATATTTGATGTAGTGTGAAAATATACAAACAAGCAGTAAACAACAACAACAACAACAACAACAACAACAAAGCACGGGTAATAACCCTTCTCTCTCTCTCTCTCTCTCTCTCTCTCTTTATCTCTTTCTCTCTCTCTCTCTCTCTCTCTCTCTCTCTCTCCCTCTTACTCTCTATCGCTCTTTCCTAATAATTTCATCTTATAGTTTTTTTTTAACACAATTATCAAAAGAATCAAACTCATGGTATGAAATATGTCACGTGCTTCTTTTTTTTTTCAAATATACTTATGCGATGGGTGCGGACTTAATAATAATTTTTTAAAAAGTCGTATATTCATCAGTTATTTAATGTGAACAAAAAAAGAAGAGATCTTTCAAACAAGATCATTGGAGTTGAATAACAATGGAGCACTGTCTTTCGTTGTTTACAGAATGAACATATACACAGAAAGAGTATATAATGAAAGTGCCCTACATTCAGAAGCCAAACGCGATGGGGTGCGGTAATTATATCATCAATCAAAATTACAATTACATGCCATATTTAAATCCCAATATCCGAATGTAATTATACGGCCAATACTGAGCGAATTATGGTTGTAGGAGCTGCAATCGAGAACAATAATTGATTCAGAGACGGAAATATTATTGCCCCTTTTTCCGGGTTTTTTTTTTTAACCTACCTGTTGCGAGTCTCCCTCATGCACAACAATTTCTCTTTCTCTTTTTCTTTTTTCTTGTCTTGTAAATAATTGGTGAGGCACATAATTCAGTCTGCACACCCTCTCAACATGTAATAGTTTGTTTAACGTTGAAGGTCAACTTGGCCAGAAAAAAATACATTTTAAGGAATGGAAAAAGCTTTAGAACTAATTGAGTTTTGGGACTACCCGCGGAGTGTACCTATGGATTCACGATCTTTGGCCCAAACAAGGCACATGCATGGTATAGGGACAATGGTTACCTATTGTGTCCAGTGCCTCTAATACCTGTTCCGTATGGGCATCTCTTTTCTATTTGGGGTATAGCTTGAAATTAATTCACAGAAGAAGAGGTCGCAGGCCTATAATTCTAGTTATAATCAATTACCAGGAAAAGGACGATGATTAAGATCCGAAGGCAAGTCAATGAAGTCTATTTCAAGCAAAAGAAAAGAAATCAAAACAGTATCCCTCTTGTCCACCTTTTCCCCACCAGAGACATCCTTCAATAACATTCAATGTTGATAATGGTTGCCATGCCTTGCCATGACGACCAAGAAATACATTGGATGTCTCAATATTTCAAATCTATACCAAAGTTTACTCATCGGGTTGGTTGTTTTCTGTCTCAAATACCGTAATATTAAAATGGGCCATTCATTTTGTCTGGAGAACAACGCCCTTTTAACTATACTTTGATTATTCTCGAGAAGGATAGCCTAAGAAGAAAAAAAACACACATCATACTGCTCTTCTTCACTTCTGAAAACTATTTCTTGGTGTTCATTAATTACACTAAATATGGGTTGAAAACAGCATGTGAGAAACCTGGCCAGGTCAACGTCACTCCTTCTTTAACAATCAACGAAATATTTCTCTAATCGCCTTATTTTAAATGTCCTATACAGATTTCAGATTCATCGAATGTTTATTTTAAACAGTTTCAGTTTCCAGGGTGAACGATTGTACATTGAACTATAACCATTGCTCTTTTTCAAGGTTTTTACCTTGAGCTCACAATCATGTAACATAGTGAACTAAATGTATAAAGTACACTGACTATACCAAGGTATATCTAACTTTTGAAAAATACAAGTTAAAAAAAAAATCAGCAAAAAGTTAATGAAAAGCAAGGTTACATAGTTCGCGCCATAAACGGTACATGTATTTAATTTCCTTGATATATTTCCTATATTTCCTGTAGAGGTGCTGTGGTCTAGTAGATAATTCGCTGGACTGCAGATCACAAGGTACGGGGTTCGAATCCCACCACGGCACTAACGTCCTGTGGCAAGACTCTAATCTACATTTGCCACTCTCAACCCAGGTGTAAATGGGTACTTGATATGCTTGAGCGCTAGTTACTTTTGCGGCTGGGCTATATAACCAGGGTAATAATGTCCAAGCGCCATGAGCGTCACTATACGTGATGGATATGAGCGCTATATAAGTGGCCATTATTATTATTATTATTATTATTATTATATTATAGTTATGATGACATCTATGTTTTAAGACTTATATAGAATCAATTATCATTTGAAAATAAAACGTTGATTCTTCCCTTATCAAATTTATTTTCTTGCATTGAATCTTATAGCCAAATTGATAAATAATTCAACTTACTTTCACTACAATGTCAAAATTTTAGATAGTACCTTTAACGAATAACAAAGGTAAAACAAAATCCTTTTATATATACAGTCCTTGACTTACATGTATATGTGATGGTACCTGCTACTTACACGAAGTTAATAGTAGGCCTACATTCCAACTTTTGTAGGAATCGTAGTTTGTTCTACTGATATATAATTCCATATTATTGCTGTTTTCCCATGGGGATATGGTCGAGTTATAATTTTTCTAAAGTATATAATAACTCTAGTTGGTTTCTAAAGATAAACTTTGGTTTATAAATAGATATGAAATAATCAAGACATATTATTATTTTTTTTTTTTTTTACTTTTTGGCAATAAATTACAGTCAAATAGGTCACACAGAATTCAAAGAATCCAATATAACCATTGTATATCATACATTTTTAAATGCCTGTCTTACATGATTAAAAACTGAAACTTTCCAGCATTCAGGACAGGAATTATTTAAAGGCTAAAATGATCACATTTTATTCTTCAAACTGGCAACATTAATATTTTTCTTTCAGTGCTACATGGTTCTAATAAGGTGTAATGTCTTTGAAAACAATAAACATGGTTAGAAATATGTCAGAAAGTTGACAAAATTGCCAGTTTTGTTTAAAAAACAATGATTTTGAACCTCTCAATGTGTTGCCAAATTAAGGATTTTAAAGCCTATTCTCGTTTTTAACAAACGCAATGGTCATGGAACAAAAAGGGACATAGTTTGTGCAGGAATTTTTGTTCTTTCTACTCCTGCATGTGGTGTATTTTTAGAGCTCTGAATCAAAAGTTATTGATCTAAACCACAAAATGTGGTCAATTGTCTCAAAAGGGTTAACGACATTGATTAAAAATAGGTAAGGTTATTTTTCATATAAGGTAAATTAGAAATAAAAGTAAATGAGGAGTATTACATGAATAAACAATTACATGAATGGTATAGACAGTAATGATAGAATGACGTGCATAAATGCATATTTACAAGAAATTCTGAAGAAACATTATTTAGGCTTTTTGTAAACACATGAGCTACAAAGAAAGAAAATTCAGAGTAGAATCATGACAACAACAACAATAACAAAAACATAAAATGAGTCGACAGGTACACAGAAAAAAAACACGTATTATTATTATTATTATTATTATTATTATTATTATTATTATTATTATTATTATTATCATTATTATTATTATTATTATTATTATTGTTATTATTATTATCATTATTATCATTATTATTATTATTATTATTATTATTATTATTATTATTATTCAACCTTTCACGTACCGGTGAACAAATTGGGCAGATGCTTCTGTGTTGAAAAGCGGAAATTTGAAGAGTTGCATTTTAGCGACAATTTCCTGCTACCACATTTTTTTTTTTTTTTTTTTTCCTCCCAATCGAGGATTTTATTTACAAAAATCAAAATATAGACAACAATTACTGCGTAATTACAAGAATATTCTTCAACAATGTTGTTCAAAATCCACTAGTTAAACATTCAGAATTTAAGTCTGTACAACATAATAGGTTTCCAATGATAGCATTTCAATGAACGTAAATAGGCCACCTCCGCAATGCTTTCATCTCAAAGTGCAATATCAACTACCACATGTTATATCGTAATATTTTATAACCTCATATCCTCTCGTCCAAGGATCAATTTTGATCGTCTTTTTTCTTCTTTTCGTTTCGTGTCACTGCTTCGCTGTCAGGCTGTGGAGTTTTACTAAACATGCCAATTAATTCTGACGGGTATATTTTTGTTGAATTTGCCCCTATATGTTCTTTTAAATGTGATGATCAATCCTACACAGATATCATAATTGTCATTTAGTTTAGCTTTTCATAGTGCCGGATTTGCTTTTTCATTACTCATAAAAACAAGTATAAAACGATCGTTCTTTCATTTGAAATAATTGCTTTCTTCATGTATATAGGGTGTACATTTTAAA
The DNA here is from genome assembly GCA_025618425.1 of Heliocidaris tuberculata. NCBI lineage: Eukaryota > Metazoa > Echinodermata > Echinoidea > Camarodonta > Echinometridae > Heliocidaris > Heliocidaris tuberculata. The sequence continues at coordinate 27,446,386 of CM046832.1, read as the reverse complement.
CAACAAACATAAATTTTGGATATTATAAGATTTGTTTTGTAGTATTAAATTTCATGGATATAAGAAGTGTATTAAAAAGTATACGAAGGAGCGCGAACAGTATTGGTTTTAGGTGTTAAAAATCTGTGAGCGTCCGGCAGAATTTCTCATTTTTTAAAATTAAACTTCATGACCATCAGACCAAAGAGTACAAGTCCTCATTCGTTTCATGCCATGCAATCATTTTATCTCTCGGCCAGTAACCTATAAAATGCTTCATTATTCGTCATCATCTCCTGCAGATGACGGCGATTTCTAATTTCGGACCATCGTCCAAGAAAAACTTGACAAAGACGGTTTTTATGAAAGGCTTGACAAAGCGCGATGCGCCAACGGTCTGGTACATGCACGGAGCAGTGCGTATATAAGATGGTGAGAGCGAGGAGCCGACAACTCGGGCGTGTTTGAGAGCTGCCGACCGTTACAGACTATTCCAATCTAGTCCTTCATCAATCTTTCACAGGGTCATAACTGTGACTCATCTTTTTTCCTCTAAGTTCATGTCCATTTTCATCTCTTGGACATTTCATTCTCGCTTACCATCAAAATCCTTTATTATTGTGGAGTTTCGATGCTGCAGTCTACATATTTTATTTTTTTCCCAGTACATAGATAAAATATTATATTTTAGAATGTTTTGTCATCTTTGCGATACTAAGATAAATCTATTTTTTTCAACAACCAAAACAGATAACTGAACATAGTAACTGCATTATGTTTATGTAACAGATTTTGTATAAATGATTATCCGTTCATTTCCCCCGAAAATATTAATTTGCCGTCTTGCCGTCTTCATATCTTTTCGTCACACTGATTGTAATCAATAACCTCAACCTCGAGAAAGTAGTTCCCCACATTTAAAGCCCAAAATGTATCATGACCAAGGCATTTTGGACATTTTTAAAATATTTCGTTTAAAACAGAATTTCAAAAAAGAAATGAAGTAAGAGTACTCCAATAATGTTACTTCCCCAAATATTTTATAACGGTTAGTATAAAGCCCATTATGCTGAGGTTGCAATTACACCGATTTTTAGAAGTACAATATTTATTTCTCACAACATCAGTGAATACGTAGAACATCGAAACGACCTTTAGATTTAAAAAAAAAGTAATCATCTACATTGCATTATTTACGAGTTTTTACCATGTGCCCTGGCCTTTACCAGCATTACATAATTTCGGAAATGTCACTGAACGCATCTTTGATCAATTTTTCCTTTGTGTCATGTTACAATCTTTAAAGCATCAAAAGTATTTCTTTCTGATTTGTTTCCAATAACAAATGACTGTCTATATAATCATAACTGTGAGTCAAACATTAACGCTTCTTTAATATGAAAAACGTGCTTTAAATTTGATTGATTTTACCAGTATGAATAATGCATCTATCATTGAAATGATAATGTTATCTTTGAGACATGCGGATTACTTTTCCATCTAAACAAAATCGTATTATGAAATATATGAAAATAATTGCAGAAAGGCACAAAGGTATAGTTTGAATTCATTTTCTTCAAATTTTAACACATCGCTGAAATTTATATTTCAGTGTATAATATTAAATATGTATTGATAATATTAAAGTCAATATTATTCTTGATAGTGTGCAGATAATGTTGTTGCATCGGCCCCTTCCACTCCTCAACTTTTCTGCCAAAGTGTCAGCCAGTACACTTACTACATGTATATCTTGAAGACTTGAAATACTGCTTTTGAGGAAAAACATGTATTTAACCTCCAAAGATTTATTACCCTAAGCATTACAATTTTGCTGGTCGAATTTAGTACAAATAGGAATTTTAATTGCGCTACTTCTTATACCCGTATATATATACAGGTATATCGAGCTAAATTGCGCCGAAACCATCGGGGGAAATTCCTATATATAACTGCTCAGAGGGGAAACGAGCAGCACCAGCACGCTGCTAGATCTATATATCTCATCCAGCATTAGTTGATTCGAAATTTTAGAGAGTATTACCCCCAAATTGTATGTGCAATCAATCATAATATTTTAACATAGAGATTTGTTCGTCTTACTTATTAAATCAAAACTCATGAAAACTAGATAATTTAATGGATTAGTCATATTACTTGATCGGTATATTTTTTAATGACGTCAGTTGCCAAATAGAAACCAAATGACTACGAGAAAACGATTAAATATGAATTAAAAATTGATATTACAATGTAAAATTCTGTTATAATAATTGAAAAAAAAAAGTGTTATGAATTATTAATTTAAGTTGATCTTTGAAACAGATCAATTATCATTGAAATATAGTACAGGGGATAAATTGAGAACATTTTAAAGATAACTATAAAAAAAAAAATAGTAATCGTTTAGTTTTGTTCCTGAACCTATCACATTTGTTGCTAAAATGTTTTTGTGTTTTGTCATTATGGTTATTGTTGCTGTATAAAGACAAATTATTATGCTCGGATATGACTAGCTTATTTAAAGTGAGAAAACAAATAAAATCATGATAACTGACCGCATATATCTTGACGAAAAAAAATAATTCATATGTATATTTCTTCATCATAAAAATACTACCGCTCGTCTTCGTCCTCATAAATTTATTATAACTTTGATAATAATCGCGCTGTGATGCAACTATGATCATAGGCAACAACAACAACGAATGATCAGATCAAACTAGATTCCTCAATTATCAAAGACCACTGTAAGTGCCATCTGATAATCATTAAGAATAGCAATATATTCCAGGAAATGTGCAAATAACTGAATCAAGTTCCATCTGCTTGTAAAATGCATTACTCTCTCTCTCTCTCTCTCTCTCTGCCACTATGTCAAAGTGAATTGACAGAAAGTGGAGAAAATCTTATTTTTTTTCTCATCCTCTATTTCTGTTATTTATTCGAACACTTTACATTTCGTAGCTGGATCCAAAATGGAAGAGCATATCCACTTAAGTTATATATAAGAAATACAAATTTCGTGAGCTTCCCCCCCCCCCCCCGGTGAATACGAAATGATTTTGCACGTCAGTCCACATAAAATAATGATACAATAAAGATAAACTAAAAGAATAATCTATGTTCATATTTTTTATCACCCGCCGCCCCTTGCCCCCCCCCCCCCCATCCCCCTCCCTCCTTTCCGCACGAAACCGCTAATGAATATACTTGAAAGGTAGACTCCGTATAGGCGCATATATACAAGCACAAACAACACAATGACCACATTGTCAAGTGTAAAGGGCTTTAGGCAGATGCTAGTCCCATCATGGAATGACCCTTGAGCAGGGGTCACGCGATGTAACGAGGTAAACAGATCCCGCACCTTCAAGAAAACTTTCTTGGATGATTGATCAAAATTGGAAAAATTTTCATCGCATCTTCTCAAGGTGTACTACCCTAACATCATATACTAACTCTCTCTCTCTCTCTCTCTCTCTCCTTCCCTCCCTCCCTGTCTCTCTCTCTCTCTCTCTCCCTCCATCCCTCTCTCTCTCTCTCTTTCCATCTCAAGATACAAACTTCCAGATAGACCTTTTTTACATTGTGACGTCATCAAGAACCTTTAGTTACAAATCTTACAAAGGTTTAACTTTATTTTGATAATCAATGCTAAAGTCTACTGTTAACTTTATAATTTTCTCCTTTTTTGTGTGTGTGTTTTAATATAAAATTATGTATGTCCACTTTGGTATTTCATATTTTTATGCACACTTCAAAAACTTTTTGAGATTTTTCTAAAATTGGATATTGATTTCATGAATTTCTTGGATGAAACTAAAGTGCTAAAAGTTTTAAATTTTATAAGTAACGACGATAAAGTCATTGTTTTCTTTTGATATGATTTTATATTTTGAGAAATATTGTAGATACTTGTGAAAATGTGTTGAAAATATTTTGTAACATATTTCCTCTTAAAACACATCAGTGACATTATCATTATCACTAACATTATCATTATATCAATCAATAGACAAACACTTTTTGTTTCAATTTGAAAATTATTTCATCTGGAAGACTTAGAATTAATCATTATGTAATTCTGATTCTTGTTAATAATTGTCGTTATCGGTTGAAGCTCAACTTCCTCTTTATCTAATTAACCTAATCATCGTTTATCACAATTATGATATCAATAATAAAGACCAGTTGTAGTCTTGAAGTTTATTTTTTATTATTAGAAGAATCAGTAATATTGAGAGTAGGCTTAAGCTTCGGCATGAAGAGTAGAAGAAGTAGTAGTGGTATAATGTACTAATAAAATTAAAGAAGGACAATATATAATTGCAGTTGAAGTAGGTAGAAGAAGTAGGAGTAGGAGTAAAATTCGTAGTAGAATAGCAGTAGAAGTAGTAGTATAACTACCGTAGTAGTAGTGGCGGTGGTGGTATTTGTAGTTGAAGCTGTAGAAGTAGTAGAATTTAATAGTAGAAATATCAGTAAATATACAGTAGTAGTAGTAGTAGTAGTAGTAGTAGTAGTAGTAGTAGTAGTAGTAGAAGAAGTAGTAGTAGTAGTAGTAGTAGTAGTAGTAGTAGTAGTAGTAGTAGTAGCAGTAATAGTAGTATAGTAGCAGTGGTAGTAGTATTATAGTAGTAGTGGTGGTGGTGGTAGCAGTAGTAGTAGTAGTAGTAGTAGTAGTAGTAGTAGTAGTACTACTACTACTACTACTATTACTACTACTGTTACTACTACTACTACTACTACTACTACTTATAATAATAATAATAATAATGATAATAATAATAGCAATAGTAATAATAGTAATAATAATAATAGTAATAATAATAATAGTAATGATAGTAATGATAATAATAATAATAATGATAATAATAATAATAATAATGATGATGATGATAATAGTAATAACTATAACATTCATTTTTACTGAATACTAACTAATGGGCTTAATTGTGTCGTCAGTGGGTCAACACTGGAGTTTACTAAGTAGTGACATTGTTTAATGATTCCACAGACTATCTAATATGTTTTACTTTCTTTTTGAAGTGTTACATTATTGATGATGATTTCAGATGAGGTAGAAATCAAATCAATGTTTAAATCATAGCTTTTAGAATATACATGTACATCAAAGCTTAAGATACATTTGTTGGTAAAATGACAAATATTCACGTGAGCTTTGAAATTTTTACTGCTTTAAAAGAAACGAATCTGAGTATGTTACCGCAATGGAAAATGATATAAAATTCAAAATCATGGTTCTTAGAAACCTTAGCAATTTAGAAAATGATGCTTTAATTCAAATTACGTGCCCTTTTTAATGAAATAAATACTTTTAAAGAACACGATACTGCTGTTGTTATTTTTTATCAAATACTTTCTTCTAATTTCATTTTGTTTAAATCGAGATAACATCTTATTTGTTCATCATTATGATTCTATACCCTGGTTTCCAAATATTTCATTTAAGATGATTTTTTTGAAAGGTGACTGTATCGTGTATTGTTTTTTGTTATTGCTTAATTACATCACTATATATTCATTGATTGAATAAAGAAATCCTATTCGTGAGCATTTTTGTCATTTATATGATTATTTCGTTGGAGTTCTGATCTTAAAAAGCAATAGAAGTATGTTAATGATAATGATTTCTGAAAATTTTTAAATCTATCATCAACCTCATCGTCCAGAATGTAATATAATTTATGTTCAAATAGCAATTTTCATTTTTATTCCTAATTTTTTTTTGCTATGGTGTACGTCTCAGTTCCTAGAGTGTATTCCTTTCAGTAAAACTCTCTTCGGTTTTTTCTATTTCAACCACACACAAAAAATAAATAGTTCAAGCCATGACACTTTTAATTTCCTGGGTATTACATGAAGAAATCATAGCTTTTACAGACGACATAATTATTTCAAAAAATAAGTATAAAAACATTTATAATAGTAACGAATAACACGAATTCCTTAGTAAATTAAGTAGATTTAAACTAATCTGTGTTAAGATATCTTACGTGAAGCTTACATTTTATGTCCATTTTTTAGTAAATTCATAAACATCCCAAATAATGTAAGATATTTAACATGTAACAGACATACCTGGAATATATCTTAGCATGTCGTAGTGTATAGTCGCTTCCGTATGCCGGTTTGTAGAGCCGTCTGCTTCCGTTGACAGGACCAGAATTTCGTCAGGACGGCAAAAATAATCAGCACGAAAAATTATTTCAGTTTTCAAATAAGCTAGATTTCAAGTTAAACATAATATTCCTAAAACTGTAACCATCACTAAAAATGTTCAGACCAGCAAAATTAGATGTAACCAATATGTGTATTTTTCCAAGATGGCGACGACGTAGACGAAGAATGATTGAACGAAAATGCAAATCTGTATACCTCCGAAAATCTAACAAAATATCTCTTTTAACTGACGGAAATAGATGCAAAAGATGTATGTTGAGCTCACAGGTATCTTCTTCTTCTATGACGAGGACCCAAAACACGTCTTGGAAAATACTTTTCGTTCGTAAACGCATGATTTTCGCTAGAATGTTTTTGGTTTTGACAAGGGTAATCTATGCATGTGTTTTCTACGTTTCGCCAAGGCACCGCCCATGCTGTGGAGATGCAGAAGACATCATGCCTGATGTGAAGAGCATTCCTCGATGTTCTTTTCGTTTCACTTCATTTAATATTTTGCAGACAAGAGAAGAGACTACGAATTTATGCAGTTATATTGGAAATAAATACTTTTCACTATAAGCTTTATGTATATGTTTATGCTGCACTTTGAGATAGTAACTCAATGTTAAGATTTGGGGGTAAATTTCGTACATGAATTCGCCGGAATTGTATTTCACGGCCCTGTATATATATAGAGAGAGAGAGTTGTGATTGATATCAATCTCATTTTAGGTCGCAGTCAATTGCAAAACTTTGTCATACAGAGCTATGGCCTATCAGCTATCCGATTATTGCATTGTCCAGCTTTCCTCCTTTTTTAAAATTGCAGATTATACTAAAACTTTGAAGGGACCGACAGAAGAAAGCAGATGTGAAATTGGATTTAAAAATGATAAGCTGATAATTCACACATGGTCAACCGAATATGCATAATTTTCAAGACTTCCATTGGTAAAGGATTTTGAATTTCATCACCTATACACGAAAGTTGTGACAATCTTGAGCCTTTTTTATTTTCCCCCATCATTACTGTATAATTTTTTTCATACAATAATTTAAAAAGTAACAATCAGCTACACCAAACTTTTAGAATTTCAGTTCACTCTTGAAAAAAGATATTCTCTCGATTGATGTTCGTGGTTTTGTCGATAAAATGTTGACAAAATTATTCACTACGTTCTTCAATCTGAGAATGAAGATAAAATTTTGGAGACATAATCGATGAATGATAGGGTAATGTGTCTTAGATTTTAACCTATAGCAAGCCAAATCACAAATCGAATCGTGACAGATTTAGAGATAAAAAACAGCATTTTTTTTTTTTAATGGATGGGGATGAAAAAACAATATAATGTTCTTAACATTTTGTTATTTTCCTAGAACATGATGGATTAAACACGTTTAAGGTGAACATAGTTATTGTCATAAACAAATAAAATGGGGGAGGAAACTCCCACCGATCACGAACACGTCTTGTTGTAAACAGGTGATTCAGTAAGTGTTTGTTTGGTTGATCGTGATGATGGGTGTTTCAACCAGTCAGGAAATATCTCTATAAGATGAGTACTCCATAATTCTTGGGGTCATCAGATCTCAGCTTCAGGGGAGTCAATTCTGGTTTCCATTAAGAATAGTTGCCCCCCCCCCCTCCCATAATTTCGGAATGAACTGTGTATCCTATATGGAGCATTATGACTGATGATTTTTTTTTCTCAACCCCCCCCCCTTTCCTGAAGATGGATTAACGCCCCTGTTAAGCTGCATGTTGTTATTGTCCTACTACATAGGGTATCAGCAATACTTTTCTGTTCAGTTATAAGATTAGAGATAAGGTGTCTGTCTATTATATAATAGTTAAACCCCTTCATTTCTTTCAAACTTTATGCTTAATGAGTTAATTTTTATTCAATGGTATGTTTTATTAATTTCGTCTTAATATTATTAATTGTATTAATGTTATATTAAGTATTAATAAAATTTGTAAACGCTATGATATAGTTGTACTATGGAGAGCGTACCAAATGCTAACTTATTATTATTATTATTATTATTATTATTATTATTATTACTATTATTATTATTATTATTATTATTATTATCATTATTATTATTATTATTATTATTATTATTATTATTATTATTATTATTATTATTATTATTATCATTATCATTATTATTAGTAGTAGTAGTAGTAGTAGTAGTAGAAGTAGTAGTAGTAGTAGTAGTAGTAGTAGTAGTAGTAGTAGTAGTAGTAGTAGTAGTATATAAAATAATCGTAGTAAACATTATCATGAACTGGCAGACGAATTTTAAAGTTTTTGAAGAAATTTCTGTGAGAATTTTTGTACTTCAGAGAGATTTACCCGTGTAACATCTTGTCTTCCCTTTTGAAATTCCTGACAAGCAAAATAAGGGGAGAAAGAAAGAGGAATAGATAATTATGATGAGCCTTGGAGAAAGACTACCCCAAAAAGATGTGTATGGTGTATAATTTTCATGTCTGTTATACCACAGTGATAGCACTAGTGTTGCTATTGGTGTAACGTGTAGTAGGACAGAATGAATGGCGTCGCCGAGCCTCGCGTGTCTGTTTTTCTCATCTTCGAGGTTCCCGGCAGATCCCCGGGGGTCAAGCTCGCCTTCCTTGCTGATTAACTCGCCCCGATCCGTGAATTATGATTTCTCGATAAAAGCTCACCGACCCGCCAATAGCTGTGAAATTTCATAATTCTGAGGGCCATGTAGCCGCCTGAGTTTAGACATTGATAATAAGAATTAACAAGAGAGAGAGAGAGAGAGAGAGAGAGATGGGGAGAGAAGACGCGCACTTCATGCCCTTCGCAAAATGTGATGTGCCCCAGAATGTAGTATGGTGAAGGGATTTTTTTAAAGAAGAGTGGCGAAGGTGTTAAGCTCTGTCAGGGTTAAGTCAGACGATTGGAGTCTATTGCTTCCAAGGTGCCGTACTTTCCCGCCAGATTATGCATCAGTTCCAATAAATGTTGCACGGGTATAAGACACGCCGTGAGTATTTACTAATTTAGGCAAATGGTTTGAAAGCATAATTCGGAAATTAGCGATATTGCGGCGAATGATTGAAAGATGAAAATGACGCCCTTTTATTAATAATTATACCCACCATGAAGGGAAGAAATAACAAGACAATGAGTAATGAGAATTTATTGCAGGATGAAAGACATTGATGAATCGGGGGGGGGGGGGGGCTCAGTTGGAGAAGCATATTTACACTTCATGTTCGATGTTTATTACTGCATGGACCTACTACGAAATAGGTCCTTGATTAATGGCGGTCTTCTTTGATTACCAAATCTATTATTTTTACAAAAGAAACAAACATCGAGATAATTTGTGCGATAATCACAAGCTTGAGTATAAATACATTGCTATCCACAACTGACAAGCTTTTACCCCCTTTTCAGTCATGACGAAGCTGCAGGCACTGTTCCATTCCATCATGCACCCACGCCTTCCCCCACTCCAGCGGCGTATCCAGAATCCCCAGACCCTTTATAGAAGACCCAAGAAAATAAATCGATAAAATTTGCACGTGGCCTAACAGCACGTGGGGTTGAAGACAGCTATTATACACCCCCACCCCCCCCCCCTTTTTATACGCCACTGCCCTCTTTTTAAAAAAAAAAATAAAAAAAAAAATTAGATGATGATCGTATTTAATGGAAGGGATTTAATGCTTTTCCAACCCCCAACCCCAACATATACACACCCACCCACTAATGCACATGGGTACTGGAACCAAACCCCCTCCCGCTTCGGTTGCCCTGCACCCCTTCGAAAGTAAAAAGTACAATCCTATACTAGAATGGCCTTCCCTGTGTACTTTCCTATCTCGAGATGTCAATGTTGATGAGCTTTTTATAGGTCAATCACTTTTGGTATGAGGAATGTAGGGTATTTGGAAATGCATAGATGAAAATAGCTGTGGGTTTATGCATAATGACATAGAGCCAGCGGACATCTTTCAGTGAATAAAATTACATTTTATGTATATGATTTCCCATTATGACTCAGACTGCAATATAACACAAGTACACAACCTAATCTCGATAGACCTTGATTATAATAAGACGCCCTTAAAGGAAGCAAATTTCGATGGTCCGTTGACTTCTTGAATAATTTATCTTTTTTATGTTTTTTACAAAACCATGTTTTTATAATATGCAATGAAAACAAGTCATATAGCTGAAATTATAATGGATCATGACATTTTTTCTCAGTATGCTTATTTGTTAATCTGAAGCACATGATAACGTGTATAAACTACACTTTTGTTCTACATGCATAATCCCTTCCTTTTCTCTCTACCTGTTTTTCTCAAAAGACTCCTTTTCTCTTCCTGTGCCTTTCTCTCTGCGTGTCCTTTCATTCCTAATCATGATGATTTGATATCAATTCATGCCACATCTACATTAACTAGTTTGTTTAATTTCTGTTCCTTCATACACAACTCCTTAAACAAAACATCCTCTCATGAATAGCTTTGAATTTGCAACATCATAAAAATTGTAGTAGTGGTAGTAGTAGTAGTAGTAGTAGTAGTAGTAGTAGTAGTAGTAGTAGTAGTAGTAGTAGTAGTAGTAGAAGTAGTAGTAGTAGTAGAAGTAGTAGTAGTAGTAATTTTAATAATAATAATAATATTAATAATAATAATAATAATAATAATAATAATAATAATAATAATAAAACAATGATATTGATATAAAGAGGTGTCAGCCCCCTCGCGAAAAAGTGCCAATGTGTCCTTGATTTCAATTCATTATATATAGCGAATCATTTTCTTCTCTCTCTTTCTCTCTTTCAGTTTATAATTGACCGTCTATTTACACATCTTTTATGATGGTATTTTTGAAAACTGATGTTTAACATTATCAATATTCACTAAGAGACCACGAATTCGTTTGTTTTCTATATTGTCATAGCCCATGAACAAAACATATATATATATATATATATATATATATATATATATATGTACAATTTTATGTCGCCCATTATTCGAGGTAAATCGCTACTCAAAATAAGGGCATCCATTGGGGGTACTAGAGCACTGTGCATGACTTGTATACAAATCCGTTTGATGATACAATGTATATCACCCAGTGTATATTAATGTATACTAGGATAGACCTATATCTACATGCTGTGTTATGTGTGCAATGTATATACCTTTGAATAAACATCATGAATATGAAAATTAGATGTGTGTGTGTTGGTTGGCCCTTGATGACAGAACGTCGTCATCTCGACCGAGCTGTCATCAGTCTGGATGCGGGAGAGTCCCGCGGATGGAGAAGTCATCAGTGCCGCTGTCTTGCTCTTACTCATGCGAGCGAACAAAGACTACCTTGTCCGCCCGACGCTCACACCATCCGACAAATTTATCCAAAGTATAGATGTAGAAATAAGGGTGAAATTGAAAGAGGGAGACAGATGGAGAAAAAAAAGAAAGAGAGAGAGAGGGGGAGACAGAGAGACAGGGAGAGAGAGAGAAGGGGAGAAAGAAAGCTAAAGAAAACGACATTAGGAACTTTGACAAGAGACTGGTCTGTACGTGGACCTCATGTCCAAAGTGAAATTTCATCAATTTTCTAAGGGTCAACTCAAATTCACCTTGATGATATATAGTGTATTTTCGGTGGGGGGGGGGGGGGGGGGGGGGGTCATTTCGAATGTATAAGGGCAAAAGGAGGAGAAATGTGAGAACGAATTTGGAGGCTATTCCATAAGTCTCCTTTCAAAGAAGATTGGAAAATAAAGCAATTTTTCACAAACTAAACGTTTATTTCGGTCAGTGATATACAAACAAAATAGATTTAGAACGGAACATTATTCTTTGCACCAAATGATGAATAACACTATATGGTAAGAATAAGAGGACTCATAGGACTTGTATACAACCGGTAATGTCACAATGACGCATTAAATGTCACAACGATGCATATAATGTCACAAAATGTGCGTTGATCATCTAACACGATGTCACAGTCAGCGCATATAAAATGTCAAAACTTGTTTTGAGCATTGAACACTTTTGGCTCCTGACTCGGGACTGCGATATTCTCTACATTATTGCTGGAATATAAGTGATGAACTAAAAGACATTCATGTTCATGAAAATATATTTATGAAAATGACTCTATGCTGTAGAAGCATAGTGGCGCAAATCCATTTTGAAATACGGGGGGGGGGGGTCACCACAATGATTTAACTTTTTTAACTGTCTTAAATGTCCGAAAATTTTCTGACAACAACAACAAAAACAAGGTTATCACATTTTTGGGGTCTAGTTTTCCTCAAAAATTCTCTGACAACGTTATCAAATTTTGTGGGGGGGGGGGGACATTGGCCTTCGGACATCTTCAAAATATCAAAATAGTGGATTTGTGGATTTGGAATAGTGGATAGCGCCCATGGAAGCAGTAATCAGCCACTTATCAACAGTGCATATAAAACATGGTAAACGGGTACAACTTAATCATTCAGGTCTAACAATCATTATTAGAAATCCAAATTAATTAGTGTCATTACGCATTGATTGATTGATTTTATTCGCCAAGCCTGCAACGTATAACAATAAAAAGAATACCAGATCAAAATTAAGTAGGCTTGAACAGGATAACCCACGAAAGCGCGAGAGATTATTTCCAGTGGGGTCTACAACATACAAAATTGATAAATTAAAATTGTATTATTTACAGACTGAGAAAAGAAAGAAATATTAAGGATAATAATAATGACAATAATAACAACAACAAAATAATAATAAGAAGAAGAAGAAGAAAAAAAAAAGAAGAGGAGGAGGAGCAAAAAGAACATGTTGAATCTATAAAATGTACAAACACAAACGTATATACAAAATTAGACAGTATGAACTTGGCAGAGAAAAGAAAAGTTTTCTGTATTAAGGCTATTTCAATCATTATACCATGTCATTCTCTTCTCTCCTCTGACTCTCAAGTGATATAGGTATTCCCTTAAAATGAGCAAAGTTTTCTATTTCCCGTATATGATTAGGAAGGGAATTCCAATGTTTTATGGCAATGTATTAAAACGAATTTCCAGTGCTACCTAATCTTTCTGGTAATTTAAAGTTGAAGCTGCTATTTCTAGTATTATGTTATGCAAGTCAGTAAACATGCAAGATTGAAGTTTGAAGTTGGATCGAGGATAATGATTTGACTTAGTATGATTTTATGCACGTGATGCAATACGAGTTGTTTTGATCTGTGGTTGACTTCAAGAAAACCAGCTTTAGAAAGTTCGCTGTATATTAGCCAACACAGCCAGGATTTCATTTTAAGGGGGCGGTTCCCGAGGGGGGGGGGGGGTGGGGTGCAGAGCATAGGGTGCAGAGAGAGGGGAGTTCCCCCCCCCCCCTCCCGCGCGAAGCGCGAAAGCTTTGACGTTTGAGCAAATTCGAGAAAAAGATAAGGGCTCGTAGCACCTTTTTTAGGTGGAAAGTTAGTTCGACGCCCTGACTGCTTTTCAATTATTTGGGCGCAATACTGCACTGTATGTAACAGCTAGGGATGGATGCAGGGATCGAGGGGGGGGGGGGTTCTTCCTTCCCGCGCGAAGCGCGAAAGCTTTGACGTTGTGGCAAATTTGAGATAAAGATGACAGCTCGTGTAGCACCTTTTTTCAGGCGACTGCTTTTCAATTATTTGGACGCAATACTGCACTGAAACAGCGGTGGGCGTGGGCACGCAGGGAGGGTGGAGTTTCCCCCTTCTTGCGCAAAGCGCGAAAGCTTTGACATTCTGGCATATTTGAGAGAAAGATAAAGGGGAGTTTCTCCTTCCCGCGCGAAGCGCGCAAACTTTGCCGTTTTCGCAAATTTTGAAAGAAAGATAACGACTCGTAGCAACTTTTTAGGCTTTTTTTCTCTCACTTCCCCGCGCTTTTTCGCTCTCGCTTTTTTTTTTTGGGGGGGGGGGACCGCCCCCATCCCCCCCACTGGCTACGCGCCTTAGCCAACATGAGTTCTCTGTTAAGACGTACGTCCTTTGATTTGATATGATTCGTCTAATATGATATACTGGAAACTCAAGAAATTTGATGAACGATGACAACAATAAATCTAACATGGCAGGACAAATTTTGAAAGCTGGCTAGCTTCAGTGCTGAAGTGAAATAATTGTCAGAAATTATAATACACTATAAATACTTACATCATTCAACGTTGTCTTATTTTTCTTGTATACTGCAGGCCTAGGAACAGAAATATATACATATATATGTATATATATATATATATATATATATATTTCAATTCCATGTGCATGTTCTTAAACTTTTGCAAATAATAATGATTATCACACCGGACCTTTCATTTATTTAAACAAGTAACTTTTCATTCATACATCATTTCTTTTTCAAATTACTCTATATTGGTGTTCTCCAGATTACCGAGTGGAAAATTATTTATGCATTACATGTATCTTGTGCATACAACATATTCAATAAGGTGGAAATCCTTAATATCAAAGCACAAAACACCGAATGTTTTCGACCAAAGTAAAGACTTTCACTTTCATTTTTTTCCGGGTATAAAGATGTGAAATATGGTAGATGATCTTTAAAGCGGTAGTATAGTTTTTTATAGTGAAAGAAAAATGTTTCACCTCTTAAAAATAATTTTGAAAGTGTAAAAATCAAGAAGAATTTAACAAGAATGTGATTACAGAGTTTTGTTTGCAACGGAGAATATAGGCATTTACAATCAATTGGCAATGTACCACCTGCAGTGTACTTTGAGATGTCCCTGGCAATGGCACGGAGGGGAACGGGGGCGTTTGCCCCTCAATCGAATAGAAAGACTGGAGGAAATAGAAAGAAAGAGTGAGAGAGAATGGGAAAAATAGTGGGAAATGGAAGGTGAGAAGATTTTTTTTTCATACGACCCCCCCTCACACACACACACACACACACGCACGCACACACACACACACACATCTTGGTTAGGCGCGTAGCTAGGGGGTGGTGGGGGCTGTTGCCCCCCCCCCCCAAAAAAACAAAAAAAAAAAAAAAAAAAAAAAGCAAGAGCGAAAAAGCGGGTGGAAGTGAGAGAGAAAAAGCCTTAAAATGCGCTACGAGCCGTTATCTTTCTCTTAAAATTTGCTAAAACGTCAAAGGTTTCGCGGGAAGGGGGAACTCCCCGTCTCTGCAGCCACCCTTGTAACATAAAGTGCAGTATTGCGTCCAAGTAATAGAAAAACTCCCTGCTCCCACTCCTGTTACATATAGTGCAGTATTGCGTCCAAATAAATGAAAAGCAGTCCGGGCGTGGAACTACTACTTTCCGCCTTTAAAAAAGGGTGCTACAAACCGCTATCTTTCTCTCAAAATTTGCTATAAATTAAAACGTCAGAGCTTTCGCGCTTCGCGTGAGAGGGGGAAACTCCCCCTCCCTGCACCCCTGGGGAGCACGCTTCGCGTGCTCGCAATCGCCCCCCCCCCCAACATGAAATCCTGGCTACGCGGTTGATCCTGGCATTAATTCCAAGCACCTATTCGCCCCTGCCCCTGCCCCCAATGACGGCCAAGGGGCGTTTCATCAAGTGTCTTGTCGGTGATTTTTACCGACAAATTTGCTCTCAGCCAATCAGATGCAAGGATTTCAGTAGCTTATAACAGTTATTGCAACTTGTCATGGATGACAAGTTTTATGAAACAGGGCCCTGAAAAGACCTACGCTACGCCACTTCCCATATTGTTTCGGTATCGGTTCATGTTGACTACTGATCCATGGGCCGCAGAACCGGGGG
The DNA here is from genome assembly GCA_025618425.1 of Heliocidaris tuberculata. NCBI lineage: Eukaryota > Metazoa > Echinodermata > Echinoidea > Camarodonta > Echinometridae > Heliocidaris > Heliocidaris tuberculata. The sequence continues at coordinate 27,430,412 of CM046832.1, read as the reverse complement.
GAGGGGGCTGGGGGCTGCAGCCCCCCCCCCCCTTTTTTTTTTGTTGAGTAGACACGTTAAAAAATGTCGGAAAAAAGGCTCGAAAATTGCCATTAATGAGTGTAATCAGATCAGCCCCCCCCCCCCCCCCCCCCCCCCCCCCCCCACTTTCAAAAACGCTCCGCGGCAGCTGTGATCTGCAAATGCTTACAGATCGTTGGGTTGACGCGTCAAGCCGGTGACGGTTCATCGATCTGCTTGTGACGGTTTGAAAATCTATAGGGCACACACGAGTAATTCATCCACTGCCGATGAATTTGGGACTAGCGCAGCGTAAGTAAGATGACGTAATGGTAGCTGATCAAAAATATTCATATAAAATTGAATACTTGTCGGCTGTAAATCTTTTCAAGAGAAATGGTGTTTGGAAGTCACATTCTTTCATATTTCACCCCTATCTGGAATCTTGGAGGCCTTTGGGTATTTTAGAGGAATTATTTGATCTGCAGTGCATTTCCACTGTTCACAGCAGTGAAAAGTCGTAGTTCGTGATTAGCCTCGTTTCAGCCTTCACAGTATTTGATGTAGCCGATTAAGTGCCCAAATAAAGTACCTAATTTTGTAGTACCATCAGTGTAGTTGCTACTCTGTCAGTTAAAACAATTTTTGTAGAGAGACTATTTAAATATGAATTTTTGATGTGCTTCAATTTAATACGTGTATACTATGGGGCCCGAATTACTCGTGTGTGCCCTATACCGAAGCCTAGCATAGCGTTGCTAGGAAGGCGTCGGCTGCTAGCGGAGCTTTGCAGATGTTCTGAAATGACTTTCTTACAGGACAAAACATCGTGTAACATCATTGGGGGCGTCGATCCCTTCAAGTTAATGTATTTTTATACAATTTGAGACACAATTAATTAGAAATTGTAGAAATAGAGCAAGAAAAGTAAGTTGAAAGAAGTTTGCAATATGGTGATCTGAGTGAAGCAGAATGTACGCGATGGGCTATTAGCCTCGGCGTTTTTGTTATGATTCACCCCTACCCTCCCCCCTCTCTCTCTCTATCTCTCTTTCTCTGTCTCTCTCTGTCTCTCTCTGTCTCTCTCTTCTCCGTCTGTCCCCCCCCCCCCCCCCCCCCCCCCCCCCGTCTCAATGAGGAATCCTGCTTGGTACGATGTTTCCAGCCTGAGAAAGAAAGAAATGAACTGAATGTGGACTATCGCTAGAATGTGCCTTTTATTTTCTTTGTTTTAACGCAAGGGGGGGGGGGGGGGCTGCAGTTTTTCTCTACCTTTTCCACTATTGGTCCCATTCATCAATAATAATCTGTCTAAACCCGATTCTTAGTTACATGAGAAGCAAATCCCAATACAACATACCACTTAGCAGCATCTAACGTGCACCATGAACTAAATGCATAAAAATAGTACACAATTGAGTAATGTAACAAGGGGCGTTTTTACCTCCCTACCTGCAAACGCAAAGACTACAGAATGGATGAATGGTACCAAAAGTTTCAGTAGAGAAAACTCTTCAAAGTGGAAGCAAAATATCTCATATTTTCAAGATATGACATACACTATAGATTTATTTTCGCCCCACGCAGCTGGCGCTATTTCGCCTCTTGTGCACAGGGGTATTGATTTAGATTTCGCTCAACTTCTCATCGTTGCCAATGGTCAGGCCCGTAAGCGCGATATTTTAACGTACCACAGCGAGGCCAAAGTCTATGGAAGTGAAGTGATAATACGGTTTATTCCGTCAAGACTAGTTGGCATGAGTGAAACTTTGAGAAAATACAAGTCTTATACCTGTAGTCTCTTTCAGAGTCTTCAAAACGGGGTTTCTGGCCTCGCTGTGGTACGTTAAAGGGGAATGAAACCCTGGGGAAAATCCATTTTAATAAAAAGAGAGGATAGAGAGATGTAATTTTTAAAAAGTTCCATCAAAATCGGTTAAAAAATGAGAAAGTTATGAAAGTTTGAAAAGTCTCAATTTACTTTCATTGGCGATCCTCAAATTGGTAATGTTGCTTCAAAGTGACAGGTAGAGTAGGACAACTCTCCATGTGTTTTCTACACAAAATTTCATATTTTCTCCATTATCTCTAAAAATGATGCTTGTCTTTTTGTGAACTCAACATAATGTTGTGTCAAATACATTTCTCTATGATATATCTTCAGCTAAGAAGGAGACAAGCTGCACCTTGAGAGACAATGGGGAAAATATGAAATTTTGTGTACAAAACATATGGAGAGTTGTCCTACTATAAACCTGTCATTTTGAAGCAACATTGCCAATTTGAGGATCGCCATAGAAAGTAAATTGAGACTTTTCAACATTTCATAACTTTCTCATTTCTTAACCGATTTTGATGGAACTTTTTTTTAAATTGCTTCTCTCTATCCTCTTTTTTCATTAAAAATGATTTTTCCCCAGGGTTTCATTCTCCTTTAAAAAAAAGACGCTGCCCGTAACTGGGATTTTGCGGGGGGGGGGGGGGTTCAACATTGGAAAAGTGGACCTTTCTGAGGGAGCAAAGCGACCGACTAGGGGTGGCGGGTGGGGGTCAGGGGGCATGCCCCTCCAAGGGTATGGGCACGAGCGTGGTCAGAATTATTTCACAGGGGGTGGGTCAAAATAATATGAATTATCCCACTGTGTAGGATTCCAAATACTACGAGCGAGCAAAGCGAGCTATATAGAGAAAAATATAATGTACTTTTAAATGCCAAAATTTTATTTAATTATTCACCATTATGTGAAATGCAAAGCTATATCTCCTGTCATCTTGCTGCCAGGAATCATTCATTTTAATAAAGTTTTTAGGAAGTTAAACAAACAGGGGGGGGGGGAGGGGACTTTGCTTTTGTTCTTTTATAGAAAGGTAACCCTAATATCCGGGCGCCATGGCCAGTGACGTGCCCGAAAATTGTCATAACATTGAATATTCATGGACCTCGCTGCATGAAACTATCTCGTTTTTAAGGTTTGCGAGCGAGCGAAGCAAGCGAGGAAAATGCACTTTACTTTGCTGTTGCTCATTTCACTATAGAAAGCGGACCTAACAAGTATTCGGGTGTTATGGCCATAGGGTAGCCACGTGCCTGGATATTGCATTGACATCCTATGGAAATATTCATGGACCTTGCTGCCTGAAACTATCTCAATTCTAAAATTTGCGAGCGAGCGAAGCGAGCGAAGAAAAATGTACTTTAATTTGTTTTGCTCATTTCAATATAGAAAGTAAGGTAACCCTAATGGGCGCCATGGAGATAAGGCAATGACGTGCCCGAAAATTGTAATAACACTAATATTAATGGACATATTACAATAACATACTATGGAAATATTCATGGTCCTCGCTGCCTGAAACTATCTCGTTTCAAAGTTTTGTGACTGAGCGAAGCGAGCGACGGAAAATGCACTTTACTATCTCCCAAATGTTATTTCCAAAACACCCCAAGTGTTATATTGGGGCATTGTTCCTTTTATCTGTTTATATGTTGTTGTTGTTTTTTTCACTGAAAGAAAAAATTTATTAAAAATAAAAGGAGAAAGAAAGAAAAATGATGAAAAATGAAATATGACAGAGAGTGGGGAAGAGAGAGACAGAGACCGAGACAGACAGACAGACAGACAGACAGACAAACAGACAGACATACCCTCACATCCTAACAGAATACCTCACCCCTTCCAGCAGTGGCGTAGATACGAACGCACTTTCTATTGTTAGTGGGGGGATGATCTATTCATCATCCCCCCCCCCCACTAACAATGGATAATTATGCGTGTCTACGCCCGTGCCTTCCAGCCCCTTCCCCACCCCAATCCCTGAGCGCTCCTCCCCGTACTCCGTGACTCTACTCTTCGGCATAAGGGAGTCCCAGATACATTTCGCCCCCCCCCCCACCTTCCCAATCATCATAGGAGGATTCCCCTCTGGCCCAACCGCCCCCACCCCTTTAATCAGTGTCTACGCCAATGTTCTCATCATCTTTCCCTAAAGTATTTTTTCATGTCTAAGGCAAAAGGTATTTGTAACAATTGAAATAAAAAAATTGTGATCTAACGCCATGTTGTTCCGATATTTGATTGAAAGACATTTTCAAACCCCACCTCCTCTCTCACCCCCCCCCTCCCCTCTCCCTCTCTCTCTATCTCTCTCCGCTCGTCTATCTCTCTCTCTCTCTCTTAATCTTCCTCTTTTCTATTCTCCAGACTCTCTCTCTCCAATATTGCTGAAAACCAAGAGAACAATCAAATTCAACTTCAAATTTATTGAAATAGAATCCTGATTATGTTACTTAGAACCATGTCTGGTGGTGGTGGTGGGGGGGGGGGGGCGGGAGGAGGGACTGGAGGACGACATCATTCTTTCTTGTGAGTTGTGTTTTCTTTTTGTTTAGTTTTGTTTCTGTAGTTATTTTTATTTTTTGTTTTTGTTTTTGTGTGTTTAAAATCTTATTCAGTATTAAATATATATATGATTGTAAAATTCACTAAGTTTCGTTATTCTTCAGAAAGTGAACTCAAAAGAAGAATAAAGAAACAAGTTATACCGGTAGTGAATTTTTTCAATCTCGTCGACTTTTCTTTCCGTTTCTCGTCCCCGGTAGAGGATATTTAAACAATACATGTAATATATGGCTTCTATATCCTCCTTGACATAATGATAGGAAAACCCTTCAAAAACAAGGCCCCCTAGCCCCTACAAATGAATTCATAATTATGTTCTTATGACGCAATACTGAACCTTGTTTCACGATTGTTCTTATATATATTATCCAGCTCAAAATTTGAGCGGGATCATTATCTATGCCTATCACCTTCGAATAGAAATGAGGGAGATAATCTTATTAGAGCTTTTTGTGCAATTCAATTCGCGATAGCAGTTGTTAATTCCTGTGTATTGTGTACCGGAAGCCTATTATCTTACCACAATTTACACATTCACTTTATTTGATCCATTCATGATTCACCATCATCGACTTATATGAGCTGGCGAACAGATCTGTGATAGGTCCCCTTGCTTCTCTCTTCCCCCTCACTAGATTATTTCTGTCAGTTCACATCACGAGAATAGAGCCCCGCCCACAAAACCCGAAAAGTTTTGTAGTCTTTTGTGAAGAGCGGTTTCTGTTCCACTCTGGCTGCGGCTGCACCCGGGGAAACTAGACGCTAGAGCTGGGTGTACAAAAAACTCATTCATTAGATTTACGCCGTGAAAGGCTAGCGCAGATTCGTGTTTTTATCGTTACGAATATGGGCAGCACGTATGGCGATCGCGTACGCGCACGTACAGCTGCAATTTGGTCATCACAGAGACAGAGCAAAATGGCGGAGATAAAACAGACGAGAAAATCAAGTATTTTCCACAAGGGTATAAACAGAACAAAAGAAAAGGTAAGATCCTCTCACTCTGTGTTACATGGCATGTGTGTTTTTTAATTGATTTGTGAAATGATTATGATTTTATCATGCATCACGGACAGCCGAATGTGTGTGCAGTGTTGAGTGGTATCGACTTTACCTGTGTAAAGTATTGTGGGAGTACGGGCCAAACGAGTGGCATTATCTCGTTCAATGATAATCGAGTACGATATTTTCGAGTGTCATCGCCCCTAGTATTGTTTATGTTGTTCATGGTTATTTTCACTGCCTGGTGTGGTGTAATTGTAAACACTGCTTTGCTGATCTGCATCTGCAGGGGTAGACCTACATTGCATAAAAATATGTTCAGTTCTCTTTATTCATCCCTACTCCAGTCACCAGTGTAAACATGTTTTATTCTAAATTTTTATAAAGGAATGTCAATGTGCAATGTCAAGTACTTGAAGCAGCCAATGACAATGCCAGTACTGTAGATCTTACTGTTAGTAGTCAGTACAGACTAGCCATGGGCATACAGGCTTGATTTTTTTTTTATAAAATAGACCTAGGCTATGGCATTAAACATCAAGCCATACACAGGCATGACAGGAGGCAATCTCCCCTATGGAGAGAGAAGTAAACAAAACATTGAGTGGGCAAGATTCATCCATTTTGATGTACGATGAACCTTGCATTTGCCACCATACCTTCGGAGTTTGCTAAAATATTCCTCTTTCAGCCGTCTGAACCACTTCAACGATCGGATGATGAGAAATATGAAAAAAAATACAATTCATGACAACGATGTGGATTTACTTACGTGTAGCTTTCGCTGTGCAATTACATGTAGCACCTACAAAGATGGCGAGATCGGCACGGATTGTGCTTTGCCTTTAGATGAACGGAGTACAAGGCAGTGCAACCCTGAGCTGTTCCGATGCAGCATGCTAAATTTAATTGCGACAATATATGACATGCGTATATGTGAGATATTAGCAGTGTTAGAGGTCTAATCAAAAGAATTCTAATGTACCCGTTGGTAAGATGAAGGACCATCTTAAATCATGGTCAATTTTTTTTCTGATGATTTTTCTTTGATTATTGTGGCACACAGGAGAAGTTACCTCCACGTATGCAACAAAGAGTTGGACTATGGGCCACAACTCTCATTGACACAGCCCCACATACTGATTGTTTTATATAAATATCAGTAGATTATAATTCTCTATTTGTATAAAGGTATGTTCTCACCAGGAGGAGGAAAACATGAATATGATTTTTGCCATTTACAGTATGAGTATGACCTTTGTTTGACAGAGTGACATGCACAGAGTATGTTCACAATTAAAGTGAATTTTCTATTAAATAACGGAAGCAAAATACAGACACATGAGACCAACAACAGGAAGGCATGTCATGGATTTAAACCATTGTTTAATTGATATGAGTCGTTAGATTGGGCAGGATAGAGAGTTTGCCTGATTGCTCTAGTCCATACCGTATGTACTTGTAGTTTGGTTTGGTGGTTTATTTAATACCCGGCTTCTAAGAAAGCATGTATGCTTAAAGTAAACAGCCAGGGGTAGCAAACTTTAAGTCCTCTCACTTTCTCTCAAAGATACTTAGATACAGGCTTGTGAGACCACTTTTTAGCGGAAATCCGCTTTTTTTTATTATTCTCGCCAATTTCAGTTTCCGCTTTTTTCCCATGTGCTATTCCCGCTATTTTATCGGCAACCATTATGACTATGGTTTTAAATGGCTGGAAACGTAGTCTAGCTAAAAGGCTGCGAGCGCGAGCGGAGTCTACATGTAGCCTCTCTTGCAACAAAATATGGAAAACAACTTACAGTCGTGTACATCTACATGAACATGAACATGTGCATGTATGTACTGTATGTACTGTACTGTATGTGTTTTACCTTTGCGCGCGATGTGAAGTTCATGCTGCTTGCATTCTTATACCAGAGAACTGTGGACCGGGCTGCCAGTGGGCGGCCGTTCAGTCTGCATTATGTCAGATACATGTACGAAGCAGAAGACAAGTAAATAGATCAAGTAAACTAGTTTAAGCTTTTTGCCGCCCTTTTTTTGAAACCTCACTCCCATGCCTGTAATGAGGATCATTGCCTTACCATAGGGCACTAGCGCATCCACTTGGTTTTGAACCTCCGTCCTCCCTCTGCTCTGCCACTGAGCCATCCCTCATCCTCGTCAGAGTTTGGCCTTTGACTCTTCCTGGATCATGTAACAAATTAAATTGAGCTAACTCACTTTCTAAAAAAAAAGGTTTCTTTCTCCATCTTTCTTCTGCTATTTTTTCTACTGCCACATATTTTTTTATGAACAACATGAACTCACATTCCATTGAACCTGAAATTTGATCTCTGAAGAGCCCTGGACAATTGAGTTCCTGAAAGACTGTTATTTCCAAATCATAATTACACCAGTCTCACATTCAGGTAATACTCTTCAAGTAGTTACATGTACATTGCTCTGGAATCCTAAACCATAAAAGTGTGTTGACCCAAATATAGCACACATGAGGGGAAGTCCACCCTGACTTCAAACTGGTTTGATAACAAGTGGGAAGTGGGAGAGGATAATAAGTGAAAGGTGGAGAAAAATCAGACGAAGAATGGGAAGGAATGAATTTAGGAAGTCAAGAAGAAGCTGTACACAAGTGGCAAAGCTATGATTTCATGTGCAAGCTACATGTACTCTCCATTTTTTTGTGTACAATACTATAAATATATAAAATACACATGTAGCTCTAAGGAAAATGAAATACATGTCCATGTAGAGAAGGTCTAAACATGCTTTCAATGATAACCTTGATTAGGCACATGTTCAAGAAAAATACAATATCTCTTTATAAAAATGTGGAAATATGTAGAAAGATTGCCAGGAAGAAAACAAAAATGATATTGAAGTTTTTATTATTCACTCTCAAAACCTCAAAAATCTACTTAACACTTTTGTTATTTACTGGATTTTATACCAATAAGTCAATCACACTATTCACTACCAGTGTTCACTTCATTGATTATGATCACATACAGTAATATTGCTTCTTATGTTTTCCTCCACAGTGCCACATACATATTGTACATTTACATTTATATGTAGGCTGCTACATGTTTTAAATTCAGAAATATACTTTGTACTGTAATATCAAATTAGAAAGAAGCCATTCATACGAAGAACACATATTGCAATAGACTATATACACATTTTGGGAATTTCCAATATGAGTGAATGTTCACGTCCTAACATGAGTACATGTACTTCCTATTATATACATGTAGGCCTATGTTCTTTTCACATTGACTACAAAACACTCATGATCTGTTGTTATGTAGCCTGGAAATGAACTCTTCATTGTCTAAGTAGTGGCAAACTCAATTGCCCTTGAAAAGTGTCTACCCACACATACTTGGCATGTATGAGACTCAATACAAATCTCAATTCAAAGGTGGGCTGGCAGCAATTCTGATTGTTTCCAAGTTGGTTGGTTTGTTTATCAATGAAATTCCTTTCATGCATCGTAGAAGTGTGGATTTTGGAGAAGAAAAATTGAATTTACCGATCAGCTGACACAATTCATTAGCAAAGGAGGAAAACACTTAGTGTTCCAATTCTAATGTTTGTTGAATGAGAGGGGGAGATGCTATGTTGTAGATAGAGAGAAAAAAAGATTCAGTTTGCACTTTATAAACGTCATATTGGACAAATGTACATGTAGACTTCAGCATAATGATGAATTTCATATTTGGTGATTTAACTCACTGCTGATTCAAATCATAATTTATAAAATTATGTGTGCATTGCATTGTTTAATTTTGATTAATTTGATGTAAATCACTGATGTGCCAACAGTGTTTCCAACTGGACTTACTTGTACATACATGTACATGTACCAGAACATGCATCACTTCATCTGAGTAGGTTGAAAGTCAATGTACGGTTGTGGTACTGATAAGCCCTCAAACACTTTTCATCAACCGTTCTTTTTACAGACTTACAGTAAATTTTATCAGAAACCATGGATAGAATATCAAAACATGTTGCACATGTATTGTTTGATAAAAAGAGAACAATATGGAACAATATTTGACATGTTTCATTCCAATTTCTTTATACATGTACATGTACCAATACACATGAGCTTTAAACTTATTGGTAGACCGGTCTAGACATTAAAGGAAAGTGAATTATCAATATGGTCTTGTGACATGCACCAAGATTAGAAAAACGGCATTATCACTGAATCAGTAACCTTTACTGAGGATGTGGTATCGGTAAGTGGTTTCCCTTTAAAGTGTACCAGTCACCTAAAAAAATAATTTGTGTACAGAATGTAATGTATAAAATCCACCTTAAAAACTTTGCCTGGCATTTTGTTGGTTAACAGTTAAAGAGCATGCAGAAAATACAGGATAACATAAAAATGCAACCCTCGAAACCCAACTCATACCTGGGTTCCATGGAGGCCGTATTCTTTGCAAGCGCTTACAGATGCATTGAATAGTCTACTCACAAACTCATATTATCTCTGTACTCTTTATGGAAGCAATGTTTGAAGCCTGTATTTTTCTATTTAGTATAGCGACATGGAATCTCCGACATACAGAGCAAAATACTTTCTGGTGATTGGTACCCTTTAATTTAAAGTGTGCATGTACATGAAGGTAGTAGATTTCCTGGACTAAGCAGTGTAGCTTCCTTTCTTTTGGTTCTCAGAATAAGAAGATCGAATGTTCCTCAATATTATGTCTTGATAGAAATTTATTACATTGTTTATATTTTGTTTGATAGGCCTGTGTCTGTATTTGTTTGATAATATGTTATATGATGTCTTGAAATTGATCTACATGTACATGTAGAATACATGTGTCAGGCAAGATGTGATGAAGTCTACATTGTGAGTGGTTGACCTTAGAATATTTATAAGACCAAGGAGTTATCATAGCTCTGTAAGTGTGATAACATCTTGGAAAATTGTAAGTGTAATAACATCGTGAAAATTGTCGATTTTTACCGGCAGAGATGTAGATTGAGTCACTTTCAACAAGACACAGTAGCCATGTGACGTTAAGAATTGATGCACATGAAATAACAACTCACTGTATTTCACTGTAATAGCAAATACATGTCTACTTTTGATATACATGTATATTGTTGTAAGATGCATTTTTATTTCTTATTTTTTATTTACATGTATTTATATATTTTTCTCTGCCTCTCCCATTCTATCTTGATTCTATTGTTATTCGATTGTTGTTGTTTAATCAGTAAGAAAAAAAGAAGTAGAAATAACAGCTCACATTCGGTTTGTAAAATACCATACAATGTACATGTACATGTAGGTAAATTGTAAATGTATTACCATGGAACAGTCGTTTGTAGAATCTTATATGTACATGAACAAGGCTTGGATAAAACTATAAGACAGTGGTATAGATGTACATGTAAGTTATTTACAACATTCAGTAGCTCATTGAGCCTTTTCTTCGATTTCTTGTTTTGAATTGGAAGTGAAAGTACGAAATACATGTAGTACTTCACAATGAACCACAACTCCTGTTTATTTGCAGATATGAATTATAAAGACTTGCTCCTTGAGATAATTTCCTTTAATACTTCCCTTTTCACTTTCTTAATCATTTTCATCTACATGTAATCACCAGACATCATGAAGTTTGTCTTCCCTTGCGATAATAATAAATACAGCATTTGTAATCCGCCATCGATCTAGTACACTATTCTGAGGTACTGATACTAACAGAATTGTTATACCAGGAATTCAAAAAATATTCTTGAGTATGGTTTCTCTATTTTATGATTATTCTTTTCCACTTCCTGGCAATCATTTTTATTGGTATACATGTACAGGATGACCAGATATTTCATGTTCTGTGTGTCCCAAAGCACATCAAACTACATGAAGTTGCCTTTAGTCAAGAGTATTTTCTCAAGGGTTAGCCCAACATTCCCAGTGAAATTATTTTTTAAAAAACAAACAATACTGCACATTTGTATGGACTATTTCAAGGTGATCAATATGTACATGTAGAAAGAAGCAATATACATTTTGTACTTTTATATGATTGACTGTTTTATCCAATAAAAACATAAAAAATAAAAGAAAAAGAAAAGAAAGAAGCAATATTACTGTACCTGTATGTGATCATAATTAATGAAGTGAACACTGGCAGTGAATAGTGATTGGTGTAAAAACCATTTCATTGCTATATAAATGTCATTCTATACAATGTGAAAATATAAATATGAAAATTTATTGCACTCGTGGTCTCATCTAGAGATGCGATTATATTTCAAGCTATTTATATCAAAGTTTCCAGTCACTTGCCATGTGATCATCCAGTCATAATGCTCAAGTGGTTTTTGAAACAATGATAGTTCATAGCTAGATTATTTGGAATGTCAGAATTAATTTCATTGCTCTTGGACACTTTCATAGAATTACTGCATTTCTGTCTTGACGATATCAGGAAGTCAATCTGAGATGTTGTCTCTTGCCTGAATATCAACTTTCATGTTATTAAATTTTGTGAGCGTGTAAAATTTTTGACACTTATTGTGAAAATGTAATTTTGTCATAGAAAATATATACCCGGTATTAAAAAAGGTATATTAGAGTAAAGAGTTACAAATAGGCCATCTCTCTGACAGGATATGAGGTGTCAATTTCTGAATATTTGTATTTTTTACATTCTTAAAGTGTACCAATCACCCAAAAATATTTTGCTCAGTGTATTTGGGGTTCCATGTTGCTCTACTATATTCGAAATATGAGCTTCAAATTATGTTGATTCTCTATAGAGATATATTGCAAGTTGAAATTCACTCCCAGTAAAAAAACAACAGCGACTTGTGAGGAGACTATTCGACGCACCCATGCCCACTTGCATAATATTGGCCTGCACGGAAGCCTCGGAGTTGGGTTCTGCGTGAGGGGGTTATCAGCGGGTTATGTTTTCCTTGATTTTCTTCATACTCGTTAACCATTAACCATTAACCCATAGGAGGCAAGGTTGATTTTATACATTCTAACTGTACACAAATTATTTTTTTAGGTGATTGGTACACTTTGAGGTGGGGGGGGGGGGGGGGGGGCTTCAAAACATGTGTTCCATCCCAATTCAGGGTAAATTGCATAAGAAACAAATATTTCACCTGAACATGATACACAATACAGGCTTATGGGAGAAAAAATTAATCCATACTAATTATGTAGTTGCTATTCAATGCCAAGAAAAGGTTGTTAAAATTTGAGTGTACCAGTACTGTATTTTAGAGGGTCGTGCTCTGTAGCTTTTCATGTATACATGTACAGATACATGTAGGCCTACATGTACATATCCATTGCATGTACTTAGAATGCATTATTTTTTAGGATTAAACATCTGGCATGTATATTTCATTTGCATTTTTATCTGTCTGTACGGGTAGAAACCAAGTTCTCCATGAATCAGTGATGTTTACAATCTTTCCCATGATCAAAAACTTCCTGTGAGTAATAACAGAAATCGCAGATGAATCAAAAGCAGAAACTACAAACAATTTGGCATTAGTTACAGGATGTCCTCTGTATTATCTCCATAGCAATCTCTTGTGTTTAATAAAATTGATAAAGATCTCAGCATTTTGTCATTGATTCATCCAATATACAGTTAAAAGTAAATTTAATTCTTTTTACATGTAGTTGTACATGTACAGTCATGTACATGTACAAGCACAAGCAAATGTCAGGCCTGCATACGGTACCAGTTGAAGTGATATCTATACATGTAGATACTGTACACTATATTTAAAAAGTACACTGATGAGTAAACATGTAATTTCCAGTCTTTTCATGGTATTCCCTTAAAATATTTGTCTTCTTCCTGATACACTGGTAACTGGTTGGACCATCATAATTTGTACATATAGTCAAGTAGAGACATGTTAAAAGAATATTAGCTGTTAAGGGGGTAAGAAGCATTTAGAGATCATCAAGTGCCATTGGTTTATCTGATCAAAAGATTAAAGTCTTTGTTCATATAGTCACACAAACAAAGAAATTGGAATGTTTAGTTGTCTGTGCGATCAGCAGAAAAGATCAAAATGTCTTCATTCTTGGCAGACATGTACTTGTAAGACATGTAAGTGTAATGTTACTACCCTTTCCTGTTGCCATGTTTTGCTACTACATGTACATTTGTACCTTCCAAGATTGTGCACTTACAGGTACATGTACCTGTACATGATTCAGTCTTCCCCCCCCCCTTTATTGGGGGGGGGGGGGGGAGGGATGTGGCTCATCAGCTAAGAAACCAGTTTCTTAATTCAAGATTAATCTTCAGTCCTGGTTACAATGACCTGAAAATCTTGTAAACTGTATTCTTATAAAATCCACCATTTAATATAAAACTTTACATATATATATATATATATATATATACATATATATATATGTATATATACGCACAGAATGTAATAAAAGCTACAAATACACATGAAAATAATGTAGAGCAGTTTTTCATGTTGTACACACCTTGTACACACTGTACATTTCTGTTGTGGCAACCTGGTGAGTAAGATTGAATCCTCAGCCCAAGAAACCACAATATTGAGAGACATCCTGCTATTAAGATACACATGTATTAATATTGTCCATGAGGACAGTCTTAGAGTTCATACCATCGATCTCTACCAAGTGGATAAAGCAACGCCCTCTACGTTTGATGTGACTGCGAGCCCAAAGCTAGCCATGTTCGGGCTCGCAGAAAAACACTGACACTGTACTGTTTCATTACAATTTTATGCATTGTTAGAATTAAATAATTCAGCACTGTGAAGTCTTTTCCACGAATCAACTGCAAAATCAGACAAAACAAGTGTACCCTTACAAATTCTAGAAGCGATTTAATGTGAAAATTAGTATCTTTTTTAAATAAAAAAATCAATCACGTATCTTTCGAATAGGAGTACATGTAACTGGAATTATACACAGCAGATGATGTCCCACGCTATGTCCCACGCGGTCCAGCGCATGTGTTTGAGTGTAGGGCTTCTAATTTTGGCTGTGCGGTCGCATCAACTGCTCGCATAGAGCCATGCGTACGATGCGATATCCACATACATGTAAGGTAGACATCGATGGTTCATACATGTAGGGTCATCAGGAAATGATGACCAGTCTCTTGAGGGGATTGCATGCATTGTTTAGCTACAAGTCTCAAAATCTCTTTGAAAGTTTGTGATAAGTAATCTGGTCTAGATTCGTGAAAGTTCATGCCACCATGGACCTGCATGTAGTAGAGAAGGTCCATGATGCCAGAAATCAGCTTCTTTATGTGATGCTAATGGCTGTCAGCATGTCACTGTGTTATTGTTTAAAAACAAATTCATTGGCTTAGGCTCTTCAAATTGTGAATTTCTGCAATTCATTTAGTGATTTCCTGATGTATTAGTGATAATTCTAAAATATTCCATTTACAGTGTACATGTATGTAAATGTTCAAGAATTTTATCTTTCTTTGGGAATAATTCCTACTCTCCCCCTGTCAAAATGGTGAGGAAAATCACTCCCGAAAAAATTAGAAGACTTAAAGATAAACTTATTCCACTTAGCTGGGCTGAAGTTTTAGTCAGCAACGATGTCAACATGTCTTATAATAACTTCATAAGTATTCTTGTCAATTCTTTTAATGAATGTATCCCTCTTGTAAAATGTAAACAAAACAACAAGCGGAAACCACGAAATCCTTGGGTTAGTAAAACACTTCTAAGATCCATTAATAGGAAAAATAATCTCTTATTACAAGTATCGTGCACATCCAACCGCTGCAACACGTGAAAAATATGTCAAATATAAAAACATTTTAACAACTCTTTTACGATCTGAAAAAAAGAAATTTTATTGTTCTAAATTTGAATCAAATTTAGCTAATATAAAAGAAACATGGAAAGTAATTAATGATGTTTTAAATAAGAAAAAAGATCGTAATAACATAACTCATATGAAGATTAATAATACAATTGTTGACGATAATTCTGCTATAGCTAAAAGTTTCAATAATTACTTTTCAGGAATTGGTCCAAATCTCGCTAACGCGATACCCCGCACTGATAAAAGTTTTGAATATTTTTTAAATAATAAAAATCCAAATTCGTTATTCTTCATTCCAACTGACACTCATGAAATCATAGAAATTGTGAAAAACCTAAAAAATAAAAAGAGTCCAGGAAATGACAACATAAGTAATGATTTACTAAAAGACATTATCAATGAGATTGTTATTCCTTTAGAACATGTCATGAATTTGTCAATTGTCAGTGGTATTGATCCCGACAAAATGACAATTGCTAAAGTGGTTCCCATTTACAAAAAAGGAGATCCATCTGACTTAGGTAACTATAGACCCATATCTCTTTTATCTTCTATTTCCAAAATCCTGGAAAAAATCATATATAATCGTACAATAAAATTTGTAAGGAGTTTTGACCTTTTGTCTAATTCACAATTCGGCTTTAGGCAAAAGCACTCAACAACGCATGCAATTCAATATTTTATTAATAGGCCTGTGCCGATATGGTTTTTTTGACCATCGGCCGATGCCGATAAAATCTCAAGCATATCGGCCGATACCGATACCGATAACCGATATAAAGAAAATAAAAGAAAATAAAAGAAAACATGTAAAATCTGCATTTTCTTTCAATACGAGGAGGTATACATGTTTTCATATTATTTATCATAAAAATGTGTACTTTCCGACGGCCTATTTTCAGATCGGCATGCGCGATATGAAACAAAACATTCCTCGTGTCTTTTCACCATAACGACGATGCTTATCATTCTCTGACACTCATAAAATAATTTATCAGGGCAATAAGGCATGCTTTTTTTTTTAACTTGATAATTCACAGTTCATGAGGAAAAACACTGCGATGTGCCTTTGATAAAGTAGTCTCACAACTCCTCACGATGACGCATAGCATTCTTCAACAACGCTGATAAAATATTTTTACCAGTTGCATGATTTATTTTCACTCAGTGATTCTGTTATATAATCAGGTCTCCCGATAAAGATATTCATTGAAATAATGAATCAAAATTACTCTTCATGAAGACGGAAAACTTTCAACTATGTGCTTTATAAAGGAAAAATAGTCCTTTTTTTTTAAATTATCATGATGGATATCATAATTTTCTTTTTGTAACGAGGCTAATAAAAAATGTATCGGACAAAGTCAATTTGACTGGATAATTCTGCTCTTTCATGAGTTTCATCTAGTCATTCAATAAAGATATTCGTTGAAATCACATATCAGATTTTTTTAAAGACAAGTAGACGAAGCCATCACGCACTGCTTCAGAAAGCGTAAAACCAAATTCTGATTTCTAAATGACGACGTCTCGATCTTCTTATGTAATAATGATCCTCATTTGCTGTGGGTATTTTGGCCAATAACTGGCTTTACAAAAGTTTTATTTCATAATTAGACTACAGCAGATTTTTTTTTATTTCAGATAATGCCTATTTTTATTCCAAAATATATTTCATTCATACGGGATTCCTTCTTACTCGACGTCGTACGATTTATGTCATTCTAGCCAAGAATGAACAATGCTGCCTTTGCGTAAACACCAAGCAGCCAATCACATCACGAACACGAGACATCGCCCCCTCTAACCCCCTTTACACGGCACTTGACTTCATTGATATTCAGTTGCTATGCGAAGTTAAACCAAAATTGCCGATATTGGACCAATCACAGCACTGTAAATTTTCCCGCGATTGACACGCACATGCGCAGAACGTACCGTAGTTTTCGCGCCAATAGTATACTCATTCAGTTGCGATGCTACGCTAGGCCGAACTGGCCGATATTGAACCAATCACAGCGCTGTTGTTTAGGGGATTTCCCACACTTGAACCTTCAGCACATGCGCAGAACTTTCAATAATGGCTGTGCCTTGAGTTTGCTTGACCAACCCGAGTTATGTGTAAGCACTGAGGGCGATATGGGAACCGTTCCCAATGTAGCCTACCCTGGAATATTGTGGGCGTCTGGGCGATAACTGACTCAGCACACCGCGTTGTGCAATCACAACGGAAAGTTACTGAAACCGTATTTCATTTCTTAGCTTTAGACTACCCCTCTCCTTCGATCAAAATGAGAGATTTATTACCTGTTCTCAGATAATGATGACCGAATAGGTCATTTTTGGTTGTCAGACTGGGGGAATAAAAGACACATTCGGATTGATAGTAAGTACGGCTCTGACAATGTGTATAATGGGAGATGCGATGGGTATGATGAAACATGAAGGTGACTGTGTGTGTGTAGTACGAGCTCGATTATGTTGTTCATTTTCAGCGATGAATGACATAAAATGTGAATAAAAAGGACCGGAAGAAATACGGTAGTAACGATCAGACACAAGAAATTCCATCTTTCAGAGTGGAATTCATTTCTTATTTTATTTTGCGTTTCATATCGGTATCGGTTGTTATTAAAAGGGAATATCGGCCGATGTCGATAAAGCAAAATAAAGCCGATATCGGCGGTCTCCGATAGCCGATAGCTATATCGGCTCAGGCCTATTTATTAATCACATAACAACTGCTGTTGATGACCATCTTCACACACTTGGAATCTTTCTGGACCTGTCCAAGGCCTTTGACACCATTGATCATGAAATATTATTGTCTAAATTATCACATTATGGAATAAGGGGAAAGGCCTTGGAGTGGTACAGAAGTTACCTTAAGGTAGAAAGCAGTTTGTTCCATAAATGGCTCAAATTCAGATTATAATAACATAACATGTGGAGTGCCCCAGGGCTCTCTTCTTGGGCCACTACTGTTTATTTTGTATATCAATGATTTTCAGATTTCTTCCAAAGTCCTATCATTTATATTAGCGAGCTTTCGATTTCTGCACCGAACGACTTCTACAACGAGTCACCAGAGCGTGGAGACGTCGCACAGGCCAAGTCCGTTCACTTCGCGCTAAACGCTTTCGATCTCTCACGACGTGGTGGGTCGCGCTTTCATCCATATTTGGAGCTTGTATGACGTCATATATATGAACGTTCGTGCTGAATCGAGGACGACGGCAAAACCAGGGTGCACGCGTCCTGGATTCGGCTAGTGGACGCAGGAGACGACGTGACGCATGCGCAGAGCTTCAAAATGTGGTTCGATCGTACCAGTCGACTATGTCAACGTGTAAATCGAAAGCTCGCTATTATTAGCCGATGACACCAGTGTTTTTTTCTCTCATAAAAATCCCGATAATCTTATAAATACAATCAATACTGAACTTGGATGTATTCACCAATAGATTTGTTGTAACAAACTTTCTTTGAATGTCAAGAAAACCCAGTGCATGCTTTTTAGTAATTCAATTTCAGCTTTACCCGGTTATGTCTCTCTCAATAATACTTCTATAGATATTGTTGATTCAACGAAATTTCTTGGTCTATTTATAGACAACAAACTTTCATGGAAGAAACATATCATGCATTTTATGTAAATTATTATCCAGAAATGTTAGTGTAATTAACAAACTGAAAATCACTTTTCCCTCCGATATATTACTAAATTTGCACTGTACTCTTATTCTCCCTTATTTGAATTATGGGTTATTAGCTTGGGGCAACTCCTCTATAAATTTATTGGATAGATTATTGCTTACACAAAAAAGGATAATGAGAATCATTTGTCATCAAAACAGATTAGCTCATTCAAATCAGTTGTTTTACGCTAATAAAGTATTAAAAATACACGATTTATACAATCTTCGTCTGGGTTGTTTTATGTATCAACTAAACCGCAACGAGTTGCCAATTCCCTTAAGTTTATTGTTTTTAAAAAATGGAGAGTTTTCACAGTTACTCCACGAGACAGGCGTCATCTTACCACCTTCCAATGCTAAGAACTTTGTACAAACAGAAAACTATTATTTACACCGGACCATATTTTTGGAATTCTCTTGATGAGTCATTCATACAGTCACCAAGTTTATTTTCTTTCAAATAATCTTAAGCTTAGGCAAATAAACGGTTACAGTGTGTAAGCTGCAGAAGGCTATTCAATGCCCCATCCTTGTCCTTGTGTTGTCTTGATGTATTGTCCTGTTATGTGTGGTCTTGTATCGTGTGTCACTTTATATCCTGTTTATGCTCTTGTTTTGTTAAATGATACTCTGATATTTAAGTTGGGGAACCTGAATTACAAGCTTCGCTTTCCAAGGTTTCCTCCACAATACAGCTAGCATTTATTTACTTACCAATTACAGTGTAAATCTCATTTTGTTTTAAAACCAAATTTATGTGCCAGATTTCATTTTTAGCTCATCCGGCCCGAATGGGCAGATGAGCTGCCATGGCGAGGCATCCGTCTGTCCGTCCGTCCGTCCTTCGTCCCGTCCGTCCACAATTTCAAAATGCGTCTTCTGCGCCATTTCTTACCCGATTTTAATTCCGTTTGCTTTATATGATAGCACTAGGTGGGGGATTCGAAACTTCTACACAGAATTTTGAAACTCATTAAATATGCTAATTTATGCGCATTTTTCGAAAATCGCAAAAATCGCTTCTTCTTCATTTATTGACCGATTTTGATTTTTTTTGTTCCATCTGAAAGACTTTCATGAGGTTCATTGAATTTCTTCACAGAATTTTGAATTTTTGTGTAGAAAATTATTTATGCTAATTTATGTGAAAATTTATGCTAATTTATGTGAAATTTATTTTTAAAAATAAAAAAATTGCTTCTTCTTCCTCATTTATTGACCGATTTTGATTTTTTTTTGGTTCCATCTTAAAGACTTTCATGAGGTTCATTGAACTTCTTCACAGAATTTTGAAATTACAGTCTCTCAGTTCAAAGTACAAATTGCGTGAATTTCTTTGCTGGATGCCGGATGAGCGCCACATCATTGATGTGCTGGTTAAAGGTAACAGATAGTTTTGGGAAGCCCTCAAAAACTTTTCATGAGATTTCTTTGATTTTACTTTATAAACAGCAGGGTACTAACATAACTAAGATGCTGTGAAGTTTTTTCCTCCTCAAGTGAAATATTTATCGAATGAGAGGTTAAAAGTAATAAAAATCCCTGGCCCAAAAAAGAGGGGATGTAAATTCAAACAACGGCCACACACACTACGTACATGAGGATTGCTGTGTGTGTAGAATACGCTACACATAGTGCGAAGCGCTGGGTTCATTGTGCGGCGAAACTTCGGGTTGATATGGTCTTAGCGTGAGGCAGTGAAAAGCCGTTACCAAGCGTTTCTTTCAGATATTTACACTAAAATTTGTTCGAAATCGTGAATGGAATGTTAAATAATCTCGTACATGTGTCTTATGATAAAAGGAGAATAGTGTGTGACTATTTCAGATAAGTTTCTTGCCAGTATGATTTTTGCTACCGAGACTGTCTATGAGCTTTAATGGTTTTTCTATATGCTCATAATGATTTTTGTAAACTGAAAGTCTTTGTAAATTATTTGCTGATATTTTGGAAATAAATGAAATGAAAATGTTGAATTCTTGCTCAATAAATAAACTGTAATTTCCATTTTGTTTTTGCTTTGTTTTTGTTTTTTTGTTTTTTTATTGGAGATATTTTATAAATTTCCACAATTTACCTTTCCATCTCTCTGTTTACATACATGTATAGACAAAGTCTGAGCCCTTAGACTAGGTCAAAGTATATGCCCTATGTAGGTCAGTAGATGATTAGTATGAATTTGAGGTGATGATGTTAATCAGTGCTTGACAGAAAATGCCACTTCACTCCCGACAAGACTGGAATTGGATATTTCCTCCTAAAACTCATGGCAATTCCTTGTAGGCTTGGCATTGAGAAGGTTACTTTGACATGGTCATAGATTCAGACCCAGTTTAACTTTGAACTTTCTGTTTCTTTGCTGTTGAAAGTACATGTACAGGTGTAGATGTTAATTCTTGTAAGAATTCAAGACTGTGATACCATTAGCAGGACTTTTGAACCATAATGTTCAGTGTAAAAAAAAAAAGAGAGCCAAGTGTAAACACGAATGTACATGTACATGTAGGGTGATAACGGCTACTTCGTTGCTCACCCTAGTCTAGATTCTATCCGATTTTTTTTATATTTGGTTTATTCCCTAACGCTGCTCTTTCTCTACACGCATATCCCACACAGAGCGCGACTCTCCACTAATCGTGCGATCCCCAAATTTCACCCGTTGAAAGAAAACGTCTAGAAGCTTTTGCCATGATGCAGGGTCAAAAGTGCACGCTAATATATTCTGACGTAATGGCGTAGTGGTGTAATGGTTATTTCAAGTCAAAACGTGACCATAACGACCATAATGTCCTGAGTAAGGTCTATTCGACTGGCATTCTTGGAATCAAAGCAAAAGCATAGATACTTCTGGGTAAGTTTGTCAAAATAATTTTCCCCACCAAAATTGTTCTTTTGGAGAGGAAACCCGTAGCTGAAGCCTTGTTGCTGTTCACTAATTTTTAGTTTCTCATAGAAATTTGCAAATACAATCATGAATTCATAGTGGATCAAAGTGGTCATAATAATGTAAATGGTCAAAATGGTTGAAGTACAATGAATGATTTTACTGTTTTGGAATCTACACACATTTTCACATCAATTTTGTATATCGAGACCCACCCCTTTAATGATGCTGATTAAAGATTTAAATCACATTTCGGGGGGGGGGGGGGGGGGGGAAGGTACACAAATTGTTATTTTTGGGGCCTGCCAAATCCTTCGAATAATCTCTTACCAGAAGTAACCAAAATGGTTATTTTTGGCCAATAAGTGGTCATAACTTTTCCGCTGCCTGGCCAAAGGCAGAGGGATAACCGTGACATGAGTAGGGTCATTTTTGGAATCAGTGCAGATACTACAGAAAGTTCACCAACACACAGTTATCACAGTTCTGTGATAACTCCTTGCACACACAAACACACACACTGAATCGACAATCTTACTTATGCATATTCATTACAGCGTGGGATCAGGCATTACGTCAGAATATATTAGCATTAACTTTTGACCCCGCATCATGGCAAAAGCTTCTAGACGTTTTTTTTTTCAACGGGTGAAATTTGGGGATCGCACGATTAGTGGAGAGTCGCACTCTGTGTAGGATATGCGTGTAGAGAAAGAGCAGCGTTAGGGAATAAACCAAATATAAAAAAACGGATAGAATCTAGACTAGCCCGCACCGTGCCCACACTGCCCCGATGAAATACCGCTGAAAAATGAATATTACGTAATCACTCGTGTATGATGCATATTCTTCGTCCAATCAGCACAGATTGAGCGGGTCTGCTTTCCCCGAAAAATTTCGGGAACGGTCGTTAAACTGGCAGATGCGACTGGACTGTTTGCGAGGGTCGAATGAAAGGGCTATCTCAGTTTTAGTGTTGGGGTGTATTATTTTCTCAACGGATCGCGTTCGTGCGCGAACAGTCCAGGCAGTGGCCTATGCTCACCCATAAGCAGTAAACCTGAAAATGACATGTATTTATTCATGATTGAAAATACTTGTTTCATTCTCTGTAATTTAACACTTTTTCACATAGTATACATGTGCACACCTGTTCATGTACATGTAGATAAAACCAATTAATCCTTAATGTCGGTTAACCTTTTATGATGTGATAAAGCACATTTTATGATGTAATAAAGCATTGCGAACTAACAGAAGGCACTTGTTTTTCCACATTACGTTTTTCCGGAGGTGCATAATACGGAAACACAAAATTCCCATACCAGGGGGTTCATAATTCTGAAAATAGAATTGGGTTTAATCATGATTTATCCAAAGCTTTGTAATTTTGAAAATAAAGTAAGGTTCATTATTCCAAAGGTTCTTACTTCTGAAAATGAAACACGGTTCATTCCGAAGAATCAAAATTCTGAAATAACAATACAAGGTCCTACAATGTATGTCATTTATATGTTGTTCTAAGGTTCATAATTCTGAAAATGACATACATGTAGAACCCTGTATTATTTTCTGAATTACAAATTTTCAGAATAATGAATCCTATTTCCCTTTCAGAATTACAAATCTTCAAACCTTAGGAATTACGAACCTTCGGAATAAAGAACCCTCAAATTATGAACCTTCAGAAAAATGACATGTAACAGAGCATACAATGTATTGTACTATAGTATTACTTTAGATTTACAGTAAATTTATTACCCCCTGGACTTTTGAAAAAAGTACTCTTTATACAAAATTTTAAATGAAATGTATTGATCAAATTTTTTAAAAATAATTGATCTGTCTTTGGTGATACAGGTCCTGCAGAAGCTAGGGAAGGCAGACGAGACAAGAGATGAACTATTTGAGCACTATGTACAGAACTTTAGTTCACAACAAGCTGCTGCCAACAGATTGTTCAAGGAGCTCAAGAATTATGTGACATGTGTAAAAGGTTAGTAGTGACTTTCTCTCCACCTCCTTACCCCTCCCCATGGAGTCGACATGTACATGTACATGTACAGTGTACAGTATGTAACCTTTGATCAATAGAAAACTCCAGTCAAGAGGACTTCATCAAGTTCAGCTGGCATGTATCTGTTTCTATACCCAAAAAACTAAAAGAGTAAGAATGAAAGTCTTGAATTTAAAATGAAGACACCATGTGTATGTAAATGATATTACAAGCACTTGCAAACTTTATGAATGTATCTTCAGAAAATGGAAACCAATTAATGTTGTCATTCAAAGTGATACAAAGTTTATAGCCTATGCAGTACTACATGCAGTTTATCATTGATCATCTGAACTCCCTGATTTGTTGAATTTATGAAGTGGTCGGTATTCCAGCTTCCCAAACATAGGCATATTTTGTACAGAGACGTACATGTATCTCATACGTATATGTACATGCATGGTAGTACACCATGCCATTCATTTGTAATTTACATGTATGTCGGCTTGAAATTAGCACTTGGAACATTTTATGTATAGAGAGTGGTCAGTAAGTACTTTTAAGTAGGATTTTAATACAAAACCTTATCATGGGGATCATGACATACAGTATTAACATTTGTCAATGATATTTGGCCTTCATCCAAGTAGGGAGATCCCAGGGGATAATAACACCCAGATATGACTGTGTTCAACCTTTCATCTGATAATGACCATGTGAGATTAGAAACTTGTAGACGGCCAGTATTGACATGGCATATCTGACATTCTTTGTGTGTGATTATCACTTTGTACTTGTTATGCAATCAGAAATGCTGATTTGATAGTCTGTGATAACCACATCATAGGTTTTGTTATGTATATGTATCCAAAAGACATTACATTACATGTACATTACATGATATCACTGTTCATTGTGCACGAAATTTTGCGTTATTTGCGTTGTTTACTACTTTATTTTGAGCTGAAAGGGATGATTTTTTATTTTTTAAAATTTATATATTTGTTTTTTTGTGTGTGTTTTGGGGGGAGTGTTTTTTTTTCTTCTGGAATATTAGGATATTAAAATACCAGCTGCATGTCAATTTTACATGTTCATGTATGTGTGCATAATGTAGGGTACATGATCAGTATATAAATGTTTTACTAACATGTACACTGTCTAGAAATGTTGAGCTTTTGGATATATGTTTACTTCATATTTGCACTTCTTTTGTACATGTACATTGTATCTGTTTCTTCTTCTGTTTCTTTCTTTCTCTTTCTTTCCTTTGTTGTTCCTCTCCACTTATTTCCCCTTTTTATGATACACCCTATTCCCTGCTAAACCAATCACCCTCCCTCCCTTCACATTTCTCCCTCCTCCTGTTGCAGCCATGAGTCAAGCAAGCAAGGCCCTGTATGAAGCAATGGAGTCTACCTATGAATCAGAATGGCAGGGACAAGAACAACTGGCGAGTGTTAGAGAGGTGGGTATATTTCATTCACATTTCTGGGGTTTAGTATCCAAACAACAATTGTCTGAATTTCTCTTTGCAGCAATCAGACTGTTGATAATAATACTAATAATTATAATAATGTAAATGTTTATATAGCACATAATAACTAAACTAGCTCTCTATGAGCTTTACAACTGATATAAATAAGTGAATATAAATATGATAAAACAGTTTGGTTATATGCATTGTTTTTAGTATTTAGGTTAGATATGACTTAAGTGCTCATCTTATCTTCTAACAAGGATATACATGTATATTTATGATAAATTGAATTTCTAAATTGATTCAATGTAACAAGAAACTTCTACAAATTTGTGAAACTTCCGTACTTCAAAATAGTTGAATCACATCAGTGACTTTGTAATATGCAAAAGTTTCATTTTGTGAAAGTTTCTTATTTTACAGCATTTCTTTTGTCTGCCATAGAATAAAGGGGGAAAAGATCTGAACCTTTCACTCCCCTGCAACTCCAGAACGATAATTGCAGTAATTATTTGTTTTAAATTCTTCAAAAAGTCATGTCATTTGACTCAAAAGAAAATGTGTAGGATAAATGAATGTGAACAAAAAATAGACAGTGGTTCTCTTGAATGTCACTAAGTTGACATTCCTTTCATGCTTTCAATATGACATTGGATTGCTCTTTTAATATTCCAAATGAAATACATAGGGAAGAGGAAAGAAAGGGGGGCGAGAGAAAATGCAAGAGCAAACAAAAGTAAATGCTGACATTAGTGCACTCGCTGACATTTTTAATGGACCTCGTCATTTTCCTGTTGGCATTTACCTCAAAGAGCCAACCCCACAAACCTCTCCACAGCAATTAGTATTGATAGCATTTCTAGCGTGCACACATACACCTACATTTTCCCAACACCTCCTCTCCCTCAATCATATTGTATTGTTTGTGTCATTACGTATGAGAACAAATAGGAGAGAAATTATTTATACATGAATGACACATGCTTCCTGAGTTGAGCTGGACTCAGATTCATTCTGAAACTTTGTGGCTGGCATGGGAGATCATAGAGGGGATCAAAGGGTTGGATTAAGCCTCTCCTACTTTTTTTGTGGAAATGATAAAAAAGAAGAGGAATGTTTGAGTTTAGAAGGAAAGAAAGGAGTTGAGTTTATAAAATAATGAAAGGAAGAAATACAGTAATCTGACCACTGACTTGGGGTAGAAGTCATAGATTTAGAATAGGTGGTTTGATATAGGAAGTACATGGACAACATTTGCTACATATTTAAATATTGACTTGTGGGAGAAAATGTTGCACCTGCGTCTTGATTATTTTAACATTTTATGATGATATTCTTCAAAACAAACAAACTTACTTCAAATTATGTGCATAATGGATAAGCACTGGAGTTACCTATTGTGGGAATAAAAACTGATTTTATATGTAGTTTTAGTTGTTTTGTTGTTGCTGTTGCAAAGCTATGAAAATAAAAATAATTTCACTTGGAAAATGTCACAGAAAAGAAAACTAGATAATGTATGATCTGTGATTATAGAATGAAAATTATTTCAATCCTGATTTACAACAACAACAAAAAATGGTTGAGATACATGTATAAACATGCTTTACTTGTATTGTGTGGCTTTTCATGTATTGGGCTCTAATGAAGTTGCTTGGGTTTATGCAAACACAGAGATGGGGTTTAGTTAGAGGAGGGGGTATGGACTATGGACAAATACAAAATGAAGTTTGCCATATTTTCCTGAAGTTTTCTGTGTCTGTTCAAGAATATTTTATGGAGCCTACTATTTATAAATATTCAAAGGTTGCCCCCTTCAATCAAATGATTGGCATGCACATGTAATGATTAACATCACCCCCTACCACAAAATGCTATTCCTTCGTTCTTCTGCATAAAGGGGAATATATAGCTGACACATCGACAGCATGTGATACATGTATGCAGTTGTTATTAAGCTCAGCCCTATATTGTCCTATTAAACACCATGATTGCCCTTCAACCATGTCAGGTTTACAGTCCTTTTCATTCATCATTTAGTTTTGACCTTCAGAAACTGACCATAATTACTGCAGTGACATACAGTATAGAAAAATGATTATTTAGAGGAAACAGTGCATCATAAATTATGCATCCTACGAAATAGCATGATGATGTGAATAATTCCTTTAGATTTAGATTTACGTGCAAAAATTTAAACCCCAATTGAAATTTTGGGGTCATATGGATCAGCACTGTCATTTAGACTAAGCTATTTTGCAAAATGATACGAGGAGTACAGATATTAGATTAAGTTGTGTGTACATGTATGACCTTATGCATCCAGCCTTTGTAAGATTTTAACTAAACATCCGATCTGAATAACGTCATGTTTGTTTTTACATAAGATCCTCATCAAGGAAGTTGAAATTTAGATCAAATATGAATGAGATGAAAAATATAGCAAATAGTGAGATTCAGAGAGTTTGATGTTGGGGCAAATCTATAGATCAGAGTAAAAAAATTATTGTCATATTTGAGCAAGTAAAGAGTCTTGGGCATGAGAATAGAAGTCTATCAAATAGGGCAGTAGGATTATTGGAAAGAATTTTTTTTTTCTCAGACTCCTCAATTTTCATGTTATAATGCATTTTTGCTGGGAATGAATACAATTTTTTTCCATGTATGCATGATCACTTTAATTCTAGATCCTAAAACACTTGGCTAAATACATATACATGTATACAGCCCTGGAAAAAATTGTTAGACCAGCTTCTTATAAAGGCCTATGTGGCAAGTGTTGGCTATATCAGTAATTGAATTTTCAGAATGATTTCTACTAGCTAACTCATATTGAGTGGATGAATACTCCCCAAAACAATTAGCTCGTGTAATAACTAATCCCTAGGACAATTACCGCCAAGGTAATTGCCCCTAGGACAATTAACCCCGGACACTTTTCGCTGAAGGACAATTACTTCTAAGGGCACCCCAACGGATAGAACTTTCAGTACAACTAACAGAATGTAAATATCCTAGATGCTAACTGTCCTCAGGGATATTCTCCAGGGGTAGGGGTTTTGAAAAAAAATGTCCCGACAGAAGTGGTCTGGGGATAATTGTCCAAGGGGTATGCCTGATTTTCTCGTAAAGCCATGTCTACTCCTCTGGAGGAAGTTTGTTTAGTTCTTGGTGGAAATCGCTACATTTGATGATAGCAGCCATGCCTTGTGGCATTCTGTCAACAAGGTGTTGCCTTTTTTTCCTCACAGCAGCTTATCATGCTGCAAAAAGGTTTTTTTGTTTCATGAAATTAATTTTCTAATGCCTTTAATTTTCATGCCACATGCACTGGTCTCACTAGAATAATGAAAAGGCCATGGTGCTCAGACCAAGAGTAGTAACACTTGAAATTCATCGTCTCAGACATTCATAGTCTATTAGGTGGTCAAAAAACTCTTTCTCATGGGAAAAAAGGGATGTTGTAATTGTCTGGGGAAATTTGTCCGGGACAATTTGTCCTAGCTGTAGTCGTCCTAGTGGTAACTGTCCTGGGGTAAAAAGTGGTAATTGTTCTAGTGAGTTGTAGTCCATTAATCATGCATTAGCTGTTGATAATCATTTTCCTACTTCCACAGACAATGGACTTAACACTACTCATATACCCCCAAATGGAGCTGGTCTAATAATTTTTTCCAGGGCTGTATATGCAGGCAATTTGGTGATCATTAATGATGACAGGCAATACATTGTATGTACTATGTTGTTACAGTTTTTCACATGCATGTAATTTCTGCTGGTACATTGTGAAAAAGTAAGTCAGGGAGCTTGAATAACCCCTGCTTAATTTCTTAACCCTTTCATTTTGTGGTTTGGCTTAATAACTTTTTGATTCAGAGCTTTAAAAAAAAATACCAGATGAATGAGCAGAAAGAACAAAAATTTCTGCACACACTATGTCCATTTTTGTTGCGTGACCATATTGTGTTTGATGCCAGAAATTTTAAAAACGAGAATTAGCTTCAAAATCCTTAAATTGGCAACACATGAGAGGTTCAAAATCATTGTTTTTCTCTCAAAATTGGCATTTTAAAAACTTTTTGACACAATTTCTAACCATGTATATTGTTTTCAAAGACATTACACTTTATTAGAACCATGTAGAAGCAAAAGAAAAATAATTTTGTTGCCAATTTGAAGAACAAAATGTGATCAATTTAGCCCCATAAATAATTCCTGTCCTGGGCCCCGTTGCATAAAACTTACTATTAACGGTAACTCTGCTATCAATGGTAACTACCATGGTAACATCACTCAACAGCCAATCAAAATCAAGGTTTCCATGGGAGTTACCATTGATGGCAAAGTTACCGTTAATGGTAAGTTTTATGCAACAGGGCCCTGAAAGGGTTACGAAATGTACATGATTGTGCATTTCATTGTACAGAGAGTGAAATGAGCATGTTTGTAGAGAGTTCCAAGTCATCTGTCAACATTGAAGTGTGCGAGAGGCCTTCCACAATGACATACAATGACAGCCAGTAATATCGGGTTCTTTCCCTAATCGCAGCAGTAATGTAAAAGCTGAATATGCATGCAACAGGTGTCTGGCAGTGTGGATGCAATATTTGATTAGACAAAGCTCTGAATATAAATCCATTTAATCTTTGTGTACATGTACAATGTTGTAATTGGTATAGGGCTATATGATATATACATGTACATGTATATACATTGTATCGATAAATGGATGGATGGATGAATAGATAGCAGATATACATGTAGACAGAAAACACATGCATGTTAATAGATAGACAGATACAGTTAACAACACATTTATTCATACCCTTACCAAGTTTTTACATTTTTTTCAATTTTGTTTGTGAAAAATTGGTCTGTCATGATGTATGTTACTTGGGCATGCTACAAATCAATTGTTGAAATAATTACACAAGACAATTTACCAAATTTTGATGGTTCAGAGGTAATTTATTCACTTTTTTTTTTTAAAGATGGCTTGTCCATAACCTTTCATACCCTTTCTTGAATAGTTGCAAAACATGTACAGAATCTTAGGAATGTCTGACACATGTGCATTTTCATAAAAATATGCGTCGCTGCCGCGCCTGGACCAGAATATGAATATTTCTAGAAATACCAGGAAATTAATCATATCAGCATTTCCTTTGTTATGCAAATGAGGTGAAACCACATTTATTGTTCACCTCAAGCTAACAACTAAAAGTATTCAACCAGTGCCCACATTCCACTAGTCCACCTTTCATTCTTAAGAAAAACACAAAAAGACTTCAAAATTACAAGGGGTATTGTTAACTGTACAAGTACATACATGTAGATTAACAGACGTAGAGGAACATATATTATGCTGATCGATGCTTGATAGGCAAATACAAGATAGGCAGATAGATGGACATACAGATATGTATATAGATAAGATACATGCAGATAGATAGAGACTTGATTGATTTGCTACAGCATTGCTTATTTCATTTTCGTTGTAGACAGGTGGTCATGTTATACTCACTCTGCGTTTTCACTTTTACAATGAACTCTCCCTTGGCATCGAAACAAATTTGATTGAGATGCTTAACAAATTAGGTTGATTTAGCAAGTGCATAAAAAGATTTGTACAAATAATTGCAATGTAAACTGCGAGCCAAGATTTTCTAGACTAGAACATTTTAGTGTACATGTACATGTAATAGTGATGATTCAGGGAATGAAATAGGAATTCATCAACAGATGTACATGTTCACTGTACATGTACACATAAGTGTACAGAAAGTGTACAGGAAAATAAGGGAAGCTGTATTGATGCATGAAGCAAAGCTTGAAACCATATTCCAGATATGAAATTTCATATTCATCCATAATCATAAAAGATGATGAAATACAAGTATATTGTATAATACTTTGTTATTTAAACTTATGTTTGGTTTTTAAGGGGAACTTTATGAAAAATTTTGCATCACAGCCCATGTACAATATATTTACAGTTAATATTTATTGTTGTGATCACTGATGGATTCAGTCTTTACCTTTGTCTGCATATTCTGTGTTGTTGTTTTTTTCTTTTTCTTCTTTTTGTATAAAGTGTATCCGGCTGAGGATATGGAAGTAGAATGCACTAATATTCCATTTAATCTGCCTTGAATGTACCAGCACTTTTGTCTTTTTACGATCCAGTGATTTTGTGATATCTTTTACAGACTTTGGACTTACTGTGGGACGACTACCAGAGGAAATTAATTGACCAGATTATGAACCCCCTGATATCCTACCAAGCAAAGTTTCCTGAAGTGAAGGTAAATATTTCATTCTAATTGAAAATAAAGGGCATTGCATTTATTTATTTAAAAGTTGATTTGTCAAGGTAGCAGTTCTGCCAGGTCTACCTCTTTAGCTGCAAGTTCTTCATTCCTTCTTTAAAATCTTCTTCATGATTATTCAAAAAGGTTATTCTATTTTTGGAAACCTGAAGTCTCATTAAAGAACATGTATATAGTGAATGAGATATTCAAATACACTATACATGTCACTGTGTAGACTGTACAATCCATATGTGGTACATAATCATTCTGATCTACATGTACTACACAGTTGAGCCTGAATAAAGAGTTTAGGGCCAGTGTTTAAAGATGGAGTTAAAAGGTTACTTCTTTGCTCACTTCAAATAATGAGGACATGTACAGTGTATCTGGCAATGAAAACACATAATGTACAAGATGACAGTTATTTTGTATTCATTTCCCCGTTTGTGCCAATAACTGTGAGGGAGGCAGACTACAAACATTACTTAAAAGGGAAGTTGAGTTCTGGGTAAGGTAAAAAATAATTTGTGAGCTTTCTCATTTTCTTTATATCAGTTTGGAAGATCATCATAGTAGAAATGTCCTTTGAAAAGGATTGCTCTTCAAATGCCCTCACATTCAAAATATGACAAGAAACAGCTGAAATGTTCGGGCCGAACATTTGTGTGTAGTCCCATATACACATTTCTGTGTGCAGTGCATGTGACTCTCAACAGGACTGAGTGAATTTCTTCTCATTTTGGTGATTCCCAAACTTGTACAGCATACATCAATTCTTACGTTGAAATAATCTGCCTTTCCCAATTGCTTTGAGACAGTTTTCCTTACCATATTATTACATGGCTAGAACTCAACTTTATCTTTAAATAATGTTCAAAGTCATGCAGTCAAAACAGACTAGAATGTTCGATCAAAACACCATTCAAACTTTAATCTGTGATTGTCGCAGCTTGAGATTACATGTCGCTGATGATGTGTGATTCATCAATTCATTATTCACGGCAGTCTTATCCAACCCTCTCTTTTGAATCTTTTTGACGTCACACTAGTCAGATTTGAGTCAGAGGGTCCTTGAAATATACACACAATTGGAGAACGCTCGACTGACAGATGGCATATAAGTGTTTGTTGACTTCAAAGAAAGGATCAGTAGTGGCTATTACTAGTCTGTGGATGCTACAGGTGTAAAAACCTGCTGCACAATGAATGTAAAGATGCAGTGTACATTGTAGATGTATTGCAAAAAGAAACTCTTCTCTGGTGGTTTACCTTTGACTCAAAGTAATAAACCTGTGCATGTATGTGTAATAAATGAGTTTGGGGGAAATTTCATTATAGGCCAGAACTGTCAATCCTGAGCCAGTTCAAATTCTAGTGCCAGTTTCTGTATGATGGCATTTGACAATTATCTATTTAAAAAAAAAAAAAATTTGTAGGAACTGTACCAACTTCCCTAATCTCCTGCTGTTGGTCAAACTTCCTGATATCACCTTTGATATGTACAGTATAACTCATCATATGTGTATGCATGTAAGCTGAACATAACTGTTGTTATGATTGTACAATTACATGTGTGCAGGATGATTCTGCAACCTGTCAAAACAAAT
Source organism: Heliocidaris tuberculata (assembly GCA_025618425.1). Taxonomy (NCBI): domain Eukaryota; kingdom Metazoa; phylum Echinodermata; class Echinoidea; order Camarodonta; family Echinometridae; genus Heliocidaris; species Heliocidaris tuberculata. Next base: position 27,397,184 of record CM046832.1, on the reverse strand, counting down.
TCCTTCCCCATTTTAATGACTTTAATACATTCAAGTACTTGTACATGTGCTCTTGTAACCATGCTGTAATTTGTTTCTTTCTTTTTTAAATCAACATTGATTAATCTTTGTAATGTATAGTGACAAGTACACGTGTACAATATGGCCTATGATTCATTCAGAAGTTACATTTCTTTATTATTCAGTGTCAAAATCATGTTTAAAATACACTTTGTAGATCATTACACCATGTCAATGGCAATGTTAGATTATCAATGCAAAGTAGTCCATTTGTTCAAAAAGACTCATCTTCAAAATGCCAAGTGAGCTATTACTCATTATGTGACACATAACATGTTACTTTATAGGCCTAAGTAGTAGAGCTGTCAGAATCTTGACACAATACACATACACATTTTAACATTTGCTCTTCCCCTTCTTTTCAGACAGGCAGAATCAAGCACCATTTAATAAAATTGTTTCATGAAAAACATTCAAATTGTAAAGCAGCACCACTTATATTATATTGCCATTACACTGCTGTAGTTTTATTTTCAAATGGGCCTACAATTTTAAGTATAACCCCCCCCCCCCCCTCTGTTTTTTCATTGGTTCATTTGAAGCTACATGAAGTCACTTTAATAGACATATTAACATACCGTGGAATGCACTATTGAGACAGTAAACACATGATTTTACCCTATTAGTTCATTGACAATAGAAAGCTTACCCAAAGTACACATTCAAATGCTCGGTTGCCCTGACAACTTTGTCCAAATATTTGTAGCACATTAAATGTGCATGTACATGTACAAAGTTCAGCATATTTGGGCAGGAAAAAAAATTTATTTCTTTACCATGAAAATTGTTTTGTTTAAAGTAAGTGGTTAATATATAGATACAGTGAAACCCGTATATAAAGACCGCTCAAGGGAGACGAGAAAAGTGGTCTTTTAAGAGCAGGTGGTCTTTATGAACAGGTTCCTTTAATACACATTTCAATGAGAAACATATTTTAAAGGAAAACAAAATTTGTGGTCTTTATAGACAGTGGTCTTTGTATACAGATGGTCGCTAAAGCAGGTTTGACTATACATGTAGTATATTTGTGTGATGTGTGTTAATATTATTGTTTTGATAATTTCATTGATTGTCTTTTCCAATTACCTCCAAAAGCCCTTCTTTCATCACACGTACATGTAGGAGTACACATCTGTTTATTAGGCCTTCATCGGATCTGTCTCTCAATCATTCATTCTACAGAGTACTGTGCATCTTTTTTTTTTTATAATGAATCTGTTGTGTGTATTGCACAGATGGTACATATAAATGTATGTGTTCTTAGAGTATATTTTCATGTTTATCTCTATTTTTTATTTCATCAAATTTCTTCCCCATTTGCACTATGTTGGTCTCCAGTTGGATTAAGTTATTCTAACAATTTCAACAATGTAAGAAAAATGAAATGTCTAAGACCATCAAGAGTTTTCTGAGTATGTATTTGTCACACTTCATGTAGTCATCTAAATAGGAAGACACAATGTTCATGTACATGTATTTTTGCATATGAGAAGAGGTCTTGTCTTCCCCCAATCATTCTTTCAAAGGATTTTGTCCATCAAATACTATAATCTGGCTTTAATCCCAATTTGTTCTTTTAATTCTAGAAACGGATGGAGAAGAGAGGCAGGAAATTAATAGATTATGACAGCGCAAGGCATAATCTAGAGGCTTCCAAGAAGAAAGATGATCAAAAGTACATAAAGGTATGGAGAAATAACTTCCACATAGCATTACGGCCAAGTCTAGTGTCTAGTGTCTAGTGTAGTACAGTATATGATACACAAATGGAGAAGAAGAAAAAATCAAGTCATTTATGAATTGATAATAAGTTTGCATTTTTTCCTGTTACTAAATGTTGTTTGGGGTTTTTTAAAGGGTGTTTTGGATCATGGAATTTGTTTTCATGTACAATGTATGTCTGTGAAATTCTTCCAACTCTCAAAAGCGATCGATCAAACGACATCTGCATACATTGTAAATGTAAATGCCAGGAAGTTACTTTCCTACATTTACAAAGAAGAAAAATATATGTGTACCCAAATCCTGTTTTTTAGTGAAATTCCTGTATTTTGATGCCTTCATATATTTTGTTTTATTAGGTTAATGTTCACTCTAGTTGCTTGTCATGAACATGTACATTAGTACGTTCTTTCTGTAAATGAAATCATGCTGTAAATTATACCCAATTCTCTCAATGCAGACCCAAGAGGCATACAATGAAGCAAGAAAGATGTACGAGGAGCTGAACTCGGATCTTCATGAAGAGCTACCCACGTTATATGACAGGTACGGCACATTTCAAAGAGTATTCCCTGGGATTCTCTGTCGATTACTCACCCCCCTCCCACCCACAACTGTGCCAAGTTTCAAGTAGAGAGTTGGGATCATGTAATACACGGTTGATTTGCTAGTTCCTCTCTCACATTGTCATTGCCCTGGGGCCCCGTCAACAAAGTGAAACATAAAATGATCTTTAAAGATGAAGTTGAGTTCTGGTCATGCTATTACATTTTGAAAGAAACTGTCTAAAAGCAATTGGGAAAGGTTAATCTTCTCTACATAAGAATTGGAGTATAATGGTTTTGGAACCATCATAATGATAAGAAATTGACCCACGCTCGCTGAAAATCATTCGTGCTTCACACAGAAATGGGTATATGGGACTGCACACATATGTGGCATGAATGTTCGGCCCAAACACTTCAGCTTTTTTTCATGATATTTCGATTATGAGGGCATTTGAGGAGCAGTCGTTTTTCAGGGGACATTTCTTTTTATGAGGATCTCCTAAACTGACATATCGGGAATGAGAAAGCTCCCAAATTATTTTCACCTTTCCCAGAACTCGACGTTCTCTTTAAAGCATGGAAACATTTCCGATATTGGGGAGAGGCATGTTTTTTTGCAGGGTGTCTTTGAGGTTTGACAGGGGGTGAACAGGATAGCAAAGTTTGTGAGGTTTAGTTTAAAAGCTAGGCATGCAATTTGTACAGCTTTACAGACACAAGTGTAACTTGATAATCATAGGAGCACCTAAAATGAAAGCAAATTGCATGAATATCAACAATTAAAATTGTAAATTATCTCTAATGAAAGTAACGCTCATTCTTAATTGCTTTGATTGGTATAATCCCACAAAGGTTTTGATTGTAACTTTCTGTAATATGAAACCATCAGACAAACCATGTTGTTCTTTTACCACAAAGTATGTATACATGCAGCAAGGTCTATCTACAATGCTGCATGTGTTATGTATTTCTTTCTTTTTTTTTCACATGGACATTTCATGCTTCAATACATTCCAGAAATATTCCTTCAGCTTTTCCTTTGTGCCATCATTCTTTACTTTTAAACAGCAATACCAGATCCATAAAATTGACCATAAAAGTGTCCGTAAAAAAAGAAGAAATGACTAATAGCCCTCCCTCTTCAATAAGTTTCTCCAAAAGAAGACATTTGCCGTCTACTCAACTATATAGATTTATGAAACCAATCTATTAAAGTACATTAGGAACCTTTATCTGTGCTTTACACAAAAATTTAGAGTATGAATTTTCCTTTGCAGTCGCATTCCGTTCTACGCCAACACCTTCCAGCTCTTATCAGCGGCGGAGTCAACGTTCTATGAGGAAGTGGGCAAGGCCAAGTCATCAGTTAGCTCCATTATGGGAGACCTCTATCAGGATGCATCCGTGGGAAAATATGACATCAGAAAAAAGTGAGATATCAATATTGGTTGTTGGCCTTTGTGCCCAATAATGTTTCTCTTTAAACAATGCTTTCACCCTCAGTTTTCTATCTTCTTGTTAGCAGAACCAGTGGCTGTTTTTTTTTTTTTTTTAACCATGTTTTGATGATTTTGTATTTGTTAAGGAGATTTTATATTTGTTTACATTCTTATAAATTACTTTTATGTATACAAGGTGTATCTATGATATGGAAATGAGAAATAACTAATTATTTTTTTCTCTCTGGAGTTACATCAAAATTTCCAGGAGCTGGTATTCTCTCTCTCTCTCTCTCTCTCTCTCACCTTCCTCTTTATTTTGTCTGCAAAATTTTTCTTTCCGGGGGGGGGGGGGGGGGGGCTTTGTGGTGTACATGTACAGTTAGAATCTTGATCTATGTCATTGCTATGTGCCAGTATTAGGAATGAGTTTTTTTTTTTGTGCAAAATGCCCTCACTTTACTGCTACTTGACTTTGACTTATCGTTTCTCCAAAATTTCATTTTCATTTAGACAATATTCCTTTCTCATCTGAAGACAAAATAGACCTTTATCACAATCAGTTTTTTTAATCAATTGAGCACTCAATTTTCTGTTGAAGTCTTTTAGAGTTCTTGTGCATGATGTGATGAATCAGGCATAAATTGAGCTACATGTAGCATCTTAAGCCATTTAGCCATGATCAGCATTAAGAGAGTCTGCAGTTAATACAGACTGAGACTGACTGATACCGTTATGTGTAGACACTGGATTTGTGTCTTCAATATGACTTTGTCGCTGTTTACAGAATCAGTGAAGGAGAGTTAGTCACTATGATGGATGAGCCTCATCGGTAAATTGGTTTCCCTTTCTTAGACTGCCGATTCAATCAGGTCTTGCAGTTACATGCTCTTTATATATCCTAGCAAGCACTTTGAACCCAAAGCCTGAAACCATCGTAGATTGTAGAGATTATTATATTATGTACCTCTGCAGTTGATTCACTATACATGTAGTTACCTGATGATATGTAACTGGTCTTTCCTGATTCATCTGAATATTGAAGTGAAGATGGATATAAGTAGATATCATGTTTGTAAGACAAGAGAACAATATGGAATGAATATTAGACACATTAGAAATCTAGCAGGGGTCGACACTAAAAGGCGCCCAGGACACATGGGATAAAAAACTTTAGTCCGGAACCAAAAAAATTTCAAAATTTTTTACATAGGGCTCATGTAAAATAGAGATGCTAAAAATCTCAGTTCAGACCCCAGAAAAAAGTCAGTGTAGAGCCCTGTATCTAGTTTATTATTATTGTTATTTTTATTAATGATATCTTTAAAGTGTACCAGTCACCTGAAAAAATAAGTTGTGTACCAATATAAAGTATAAAATCAACCTCAAAAAACTTTATCTGGCATTCTATAGGTCAACAGTTTAAGGAGTATGAAGGAAATAAAGGATAGTATGAAGGAAATAAAGGATAGCATGAAAATGCTCACATTGAATTGAACTCCGAGTTTGGTTCTGCGTGAGCCCTTAGTTTGGCGAGCATGTACAGGTGTGTCGAGTAGTTTACTCACAAGTCACTTTTACGCTTATAGAGAGTGTAATTGAAATTGCAATATCTCTTTATGTTATTAATATTTGAAGCCCATATTGTGAATATACAGCATGGAACCTATAACATACAGAGCAAAATATTTGTTGGTGATTGATACCCTTTAAGTTGTATCATGTTTATTACCCTATTTCTGTGAGTTTATTTCAACTATCTACAGGAACCTGAAAAACATTAGATCAAGTTTTCAAGTTTCAAGTTTTATTCCACTCATAACAATAGCAAGAAACAACAACAAAATCACATACAAATGCAAAAGATAACCAAATACACATAAATATAAATATATACTCATACATAAGAAAAGAAAGAAAAAGAAAAAAAGATATTAATTATAGAGTGGAGGAACCAGCAGAAGCCAAATGCCTGTCAAAGGCTAACTCCTAAATTATATTAAAAGGATAAATCTATATTTAGACAAAAATACATTGAGAAAAAAAAAATAGAAAAAATATTTACAAATGGGTTTATAGATAAATATATTATGCAGATTCATTTCAGGAATTAAGTAAAAGATATTTAAACTTTTTCTTAAATGATGCAAGTGAGGAAGAATCTTTAATATTTGAAGGTATAGTGTGCCAAAGTTTAGGGCCATGTAAATTTACAGACTGTCTAGATATTTTATATTTCAAAAGAGGTATATGAATAGACATTTGATGTCCTGTATTATAGCTATGGTAAGTTGAGTTCAGAGTAAACAGATTATTAAACACGGCAGGTAGTTTGTGAGAGATAAACATATACATAAATGAATAAAATGATGCAATTTGTAGATCAAATATATCATGAATGGTTGAAATATTGTATTTAGTAAATAGTGCCTTACTGGGAGTTCTGGGATGAGAACCTGTAATGATGCAAATCGCTCTTTTTTGAAGTATAAATAATTTATCAATTAAACTGTCAGAGCAATTGCCCCAGATTATTGTACTATACGAAATGTATGGCAATATCAAAGTATTATACAAATTTATCAAAATATTAAACGGTATAAAATGTCTTAATCTGGATAAAACACCTATTGCACATGAAATTTTAAAACAGATGTCCTCGATGTGTTTTGACCAACTTATATTTTTGTCCACAAGGACTCCAAGGAATTTTGTCACTGACGTTTTATTTATTTGTTGGTTATTTAAGAGTATATGCATAGTTACATCATTTAGTTTTCTATTTTTGGTTTTGAATATCATATAATTAATCTTGCTTGAATTAATCATTAATTCATTGACTGTAAACCATTTATAAATTTTGGGCATTTCATTGTCTAATATATCAGTCATTTGAGTAAAACTTTTCGCAGTCGTAAACAAGTTAGTATCGTCTGCAAGTTAGTATCGTCTGCAAGTTAGTATCGTCTGCAAAAATTATGGGGAAAAGGAATTTACTAACATATTGCACTTCACTGATATATAATAAAAACAGTAAGGGGCCTAAAATTGAACCCTGTGGTACACCAACAGAGACGTTCCGAGTGGTAGATTTTACATTATTAAGCTGTACAAATTGCTTTCGATCACTCAAGTAACTCTTAAAAAATGTTAAAGCAATGCCTTGTATACCATAATGATATAATTTTCTCAAAAGTATATCATGATCTAAACTATCAAACGCCTTTGAAAGGTCCAAAAAGATGCCCACAGCAAATTTATTGTTTTCCAAAAGCAGAAATAATACGGTTTATAAATTCAAGCAAGGCCATATATGTCGAATGCCCAGTACGAAAACCAAATTGTTTGTTATACAGTATAGAATATCTATCAGTGAAAAAAATAATTCTTTTATAAATGAGTTTCTCAAATGTTTCACTAAAGACAAATAAAATGGAGATAGGTCTATAGTTCTTGCAAGTATTCTTATTTCCAGTTTTGTATATTGGCAAGACCTTGGCTACTTTCAGTTTATCAGGAAAACAACCTTGATGGAAAGACAAATTAAATATATGTGTTATTGGTGCTAGAATCAAATGAAATATACGTTTTGATATCTTCACATCAAATCCATCATATCCAGGGCTCTTTCCTTCCTTCAAATTCAAAACAATGTTCAAAACTTCATATTGACTACATGGATTAAAAAAGAAAGTGTTTGGATTGTTACCTGAAAGGTAAGAACATGGATCTATATCAAGGGTTGGGATGGAATCACTTACATTTTTCCCAACTTTGACAAAGTATTTGTTTAATGTATCTGTAATCTGGGAAGTATCTTCAATTAACTTTCCATCAATTTAATGTATCTGTAATCTGGGAAGTATCTTCAATTAACTTTCCATCAATTTCAAGAGCTATCGGTTTCATTTTATTTGAATTGTTTCTTAATACATAATTGTTTTCCAAGTGGCTCTAAGATCAGAGCGAACAGAAGTAAACCTATATTCGTAATGATCCTTTTTAGCTTTACGTACAGCATTATTGGCAAGATTTCTGGCTTTCTTACATACCTTTTCACGGTATTGGTTTGGTCTTTGCATAAACCTATTAAACATCTTGTTTTTCTTTCTACACAATCTTTTCAACTGTCCATTAAACCAAGGATTCTTCCACAAATTGTTGATTTTTACTTTTTTATATGGAAAGTGATCATTATACAAACTACTAAATTTATCAGAAAATGTATCATATAAAACATTAAAATTCATCATGACTGACCGCACATATTTTTCTCTTTTTACATTTTCATGAATATGAAACTTTGAAAACACAAAGACCGGTAAATGGTCACTTGCATCACAAATCAATATACCAGGGAATAAGACATCATTAAGGTTATTTACAAAAATAATATCTATTAGTGATGATGACAGTTGTGTGATCCTGGTAGGTTTATTAATGAGGTGGGAAAATGAATAAGAATTCATGATTTGTTCAAACTCAACTGATATATTATTAGGATCATATTTTAGCAAATCAATATTAAAATCTCCCATCAAAAAACTCTTTTTCTTTTCAGTTGAAATTTTGAATGAAATTGATTCCAGGTCGTTAAAAAATTCTCGAACTGGACGTCCAGGGGGTTGGTAAATAATTCCTAATATCACTTTTTCATGTTTAGAGATGATTTCAATAAAAATTGTTTTAACATTTTCATTGAATAATTTCTTTTCTTATAATCTTTTCTTATAATGTATTCTAAATCATCTTTGATAAAAATACCAACTCCAACCCCAGAACGCCCAGTTCTCCCATTTCCTAAATAAACATAGCCAGGAATATTGTGTATACCCAGGAGTGGATCACTGTCAGACATCCAAATCTCTATTAGACCTATAACTGAGAATTCAAAATCAATTGACTGTAAACAGAGATGAAGTTTATCAAAAAATTTTCTAATGCTTCTGATATTAAAATGAATAAAGGAACAACAAGATTTTGCTGTACTGGTACATAAATTCATATCTTTGGCTTCATAATACAAAAAACCAATAGTCTAGGCTACATCATCATATTCCTCCATAGATACTTGCTCTATAATCAAATTAATGTACAAAATCAGAGATAGAAATGTGGGGACGGGAAAATCCTGAAACAAATTCTCTATTAAAGACGTACAAATATGGTGCAAACTGCAGAAAAATACAAAGGAAAACATGAAAGATGATAACATACAAGTATCTACATGTATATATGAAAAGGGTATGGTTTTATTCATTCTATACATCATGGGTTAGGTTCATAAAATGTGCTAAAAGTAGCAAGAAAGTCAGGCTTTTGTATCTGATATTTTGAAGAAATGATACATTACATGACATCATGTAATCTGATGAAAGAACGTGATTTGAAAGGAGCTGTTCATTCCTATACCATGTACTGGTACTTATTTGATGTATTGCATATATATACATACAGCTTTATCAGTTATACATAATTATAAATAGTGGAATTAACAAAATTTGACTTTAACTGTTAGTAAGCACATCATTTTGATCATTAGACACCTAGCTAACTATTATGCGAGGTAGTTGTTCTTAACTTTCCTCAGTAGTAATGATTGGTGTGTATTTTATACGTATTGTACACTTGATTTCTGGAATGTCTTGGCACTTGACAAAAATTTTATCACAGAATATTTTTCTTTCAAATAATTATTACTGGTACACCCGACAATAATGTAAGAGTTTTGTTAGTTTTCATATTTCTTGCATGAGGACTTGCTGTGGAGCACAATTACATTTTTTTCCCCCCTCATGAGATGTGCATTTAGAATTATATCATTTGATATTATTACAGTGAAAACTCACTGTAAAGAGCTCCAATAGAGATTCCAAATATAACAAGTTAATTTTAGTGGTCCCAGGTCTTTATGTTCTGTTTTTTTTAACCCTGATATAACAAGATTCCTGATATAACAAGGTTATTTTCATGGTCCCAAGGTCCTCATTATAGTGAGTTTCCACTGTAGTTCATTATACTAACATTGCCTGGAAACCTCTTTATAGAGAGGTGAATTAATTTTTATTCCCCAAAATTTGTATGTGTACTTGAATGATACCATATGCACTCCTTTACATACTAATGGGCAAGTCCAATGTATTCTGTTCTATTCGTGACTGACTTTATATAATATTTTATTAGAAACCTTATGATTGTAAACTAGATAGCCGTTCCATAGCTTGGATTAGACAAATTATGAAGGAAAGCAATGGACTTGATGTTAGAGTATGTTAAATTTTCAATGATACTTGGTACCCTGTGGAATCCAGAATTACCAAATACATTGGACTCGCCCTATATATGAAATCAGAATGTTAATGATCTTATTGGTTTCATTACTGCTTTTTGTAAACCTCATATTATTGAACATTTACTTTATTAAATTATGAATTTACTTTTGTTTGTTTAAGATTGAGATTAACATGACAATAACAATAGGCATTGCATGGACTACAAGAAATATGATAAGACTTTAGTTGGTCACCACATGATGGCTTGAATCTGTGGTAAACTGCTAGGTTTTATTCCTACCTGTGTGTGTGACTTGTGAACATCCGAAAAGCCAACTAATTTCACATCGAAATTCGTTATATATTGTTTGCATCCAGCATACCAGAGCTTCTACGTCAAAGCAACAGCACGTCCACACCCCCTTCCACCATCTCAGCCCCCATCACCCAGTCCACCCCCTCCAGAGACTCCCCCAACGAGAGCCCCGTCTACTCGGTCCCGCCCTCCGTGGATCGGCGACGAGATCTACCGGAGGAGAGGGAAGATGATGACGAGGAGGAAGATGATGATGATCAGACGGCTGAATACCAGGTCCCTAGGTCGACTCCAGTTGAGGTTAGTTACTGATGAAATTCTTCAACTCTTTGTTGATAATTTGTGTCACTTCTTTTTGTTTTCAATTTTGTATTTTGCAAAAAGTATTAAAATAGGTATGTTTGTCTACTTTCTTATTACATTTACATCTGGTGTGCACCGTACATGTGCAAGTTCTTCCCTGTCAATTATATGCTCTTGTACTTGTAACTTAAATGTGCTATATACAATTCTTTGTCAGTGGTTCTTTGTTTTGAAGAATGTATTATCATCACATACCCTATAAATGTAAATGATTACATTGTGAATACTTTCAGTTATTGCCCATAGAAATGTTAATATTAGTAAAAAATTGAAATTTCATAAAAAACGTCAGGCTGTATGATATTCAGGAGGGTGGAATAGCTTTGTAATTTACTAGGGTATTGTAAAACCAGAAACTTTTGCCACTTTTTAAACAATTTTTTAAACGATTTTCACAGCAAGGAAATTTTGCAAATTGCAAAACTTCGGTGTCTTGTCAGTTGTGAAAATTATTTTGGAGCATGAAACTTTCGCTAATCTAAGCCACAAGTGAAATTTGTGAACATCTCAGTTTGTCTTGTTTTACAGTAATAAGTTTTCTCTACTAGACTTTGAGAAAAGAGTGCGCAAAAGATCCATGCAGTTATACAAAGCATACTCGTGCAGGCAGCTATCATCCATTATAATATGCTGCACACCTCCTCATTTTCATTCCTCATTCCCTTTCTCTTTGCACAGCCCAATAAGATCCCTGCGGCAGACACAACGACTCACAACGGCACATCTCCTTCCTCTCCAGCACCTCAAACCAACGGTAGTTCACTCCCATCAGGCGTACTATACAGAGTAAGTCATTAGCCTTGTTCATGTATGACATCATAACCACCTCCTAAAGGCAAGATAAAATGACAAGTGCATAGTATGCTTCACCTCTCTGTATCTAAAAACACTCAGTATGTTGAGGGGCCTTTGTTACAGGCAGCTCCTTCAGAGTTCCCACAGTCATGGAAAAAATAAAGTCTTATGGAAAGTCATGGAAAATAAAAAAGAATCTCCAGAAGTCAAGGAAAGTCGTGGAAATTGATCGTGGGTGTGGGTAGTGTGTGGCTATGGCAGCCTTCCAGCACAAACATGAAATAATGTGTATCACTGTATGGTATTCATACGCCACTTAGATGCCACAACCCATATCAAAATGGTACTCATCTGGTCATGGAAAAAGGCAGAAATGGGTCTTGGATAGTCATGGAAGGTGATGGAATTTGGTTCTCAAAATTCTGTGGGAACCTTGCAGGCAGCTCCTTTTTTTTTTTTTACCCACACTTGTCATTCATTCACACATAAACTTGTATTTTATACTGGTTTACAGTATGATGTGTGAACCAGGTTATTATGTGAGTGGGTTGTGGGTATGACTCAATCCAGGTACCTGCCTTGGGAGGCAGATTGTCAGATACAGTTTCCAAATGAAAGTGGTTGTGAGACATTTATGCAAGTGAATTTCATGGATTTGTGCTAGACTCTGCCTAGCTCTTATGAAAATAAATTTTTCTAAAGAGATGATTTCTCAACTGTTAAAGTTCCTCTTGTGTGTTTCTAACATACATGTTGTAGAAAAGAATTTTAAGATTTTATAAGGCTCTGTTTTTTACCAGAAAAGGTCGATTTGCCCAATAATAACTCCCCCAAACTCATCCTGTGATGACCAAGCAATTTAGAGCATTGTTGGGAATAATTCCTGAAGTTCACATCAAAATATTAAGGCAGCTCTGACAAATGTTAGTCTAAACACCATCTCTTGCCGTTTGAACAATGAATAATTTGCTGTGATTGAATATTTTGAGTTTGGTTTTTCTTCAAGTTAATACATTTTGTGAGGGTGGACTTAAACTTTTGCAATTGATTGTAGATGATAATGCTGTAATTGTTTTGTCTTTTCCACTTTCAGGCAAGAGCAACCCATGATTATCAGCCCAGAGACTCGGATGAATTAACACTGACAAAGGGAGACATCATATGTGTTATACCATTTGAAGACCCAGAAGACCAGGTTGGATTTCGTTTAATTTTATCCTTCATGTTGATATAGGAAGTAATACAATCGAGCATCTTGTTAATGAAAAGGTTGAGTAACTCACCATAAAAAAACTCTTCGTTTCAAAGAATAATACAGCAGTGGACAAAGTAGCCCATGCAGAATGATAATGAACATAACTATGTCCATGAACCTCTCTCTTGATTCAAGATATTTGTACACAAATTCTGGCATCTTTCAGTCTGTTCCATTCCATTTCATATTAATTGACTGCCACATTCTGCATGTGTTGAATTTCACAATAATTGACTGATAAGGAACTTTGGAATTCTTTATTTCTCCTTTACCGAGTTGACAATTCCTTTGAGTGAGTGCTGCTGTTGTTGTTGCTCAATTCCCATCTTCCAACTCATGTTATGGTTTCGGCTCCCTGTCATATGTGAGTTGTGGATGTCAATTAATCATGGCTTGATACTGTCCATCATGCTTTTCAAGCATTTCTGAGTGCATTGAGACCAGGTTCATAGATATAGTGATCTAAACAGGAACCTAAACAGGATATGAAACATACACATGTATGCACCGGGAACAAATTTGAATTTTAACTTGAAAGTGTGAAATAGCAGCTTTACCAAAATGGTCATAGCAAACTTTTGCGGATTGTCTAATAATAGTCAACTGTGGCAAAACTTGATACACATGTTTTATTCAGTTTGCACAGGTGCTTATGTAAAATGCTGGGAATGGCATTCTGTTCCAAAGGAGCATTCAAGAGGCCAAAAATATGAAATGTTCCAAATATCTTTCAGGCAGTGGTACACACAATGGCAGTGGAACTAAAGAAAATTATTTTTGAACTGCCCTTTCTCATACTGTAAATGCAGAAATATTCCCGGTACATTAATTTTCACAGATTTCGCTCTATTTTCGGCAAACTCACGAAAATGTTAGCCTGATTTCTTATGCAGGTTGAATTGCGCGCTTCAGCACATTAATAATGTATGTTTGTGTGTGTCCAATTCATTTTTGAGTGCATGTGTAGGTGCGCATGCCGTATGCATTTGAATGGACTGCGTGTGTGTAAATTAATAAATGGAGTGGGTGTACATACAAGCTTGTACTTGTGCAGCGTGAAATTAAGAACCTGTGAATATGTTTTGGGGTCGCTCAGCGCGAAAATTCAATCGTGCAAAAATAACAGCGTCTACAGTAATCCCAACATCTTATCTCAGTAGTGAATTCATCCTGACTTCACCCAAATGTATTTCATTTCACTTCAAGTCATTCTTTTCTTCACCTTTATTTTGCTTTACTCTGTGTAGGATGAAGGCTGGTTAATGGGCTATAAAGAGAATGGTGACGCAAGAGGCGTCTTTCCAGAGAACTTCACCGCGAAATGCTGATAGCCGTGCATATACGGCATCCATTCTTCATATTAGTTCACATATCCTTCAGCAACATTGATTCATCAGTACGGTATATATGGCTCGCCGAGGTACAGATAGAACTTTCGTTATCTTCATTTTTATACGACTGTTAACCCTTTCAGGACAGGAATTATTTAAGGGTTAAATTGATCACATTTTGTTCTTCAAATTGGCAACAATATTTTTCTTTTAGTGCTACATGGTTCTAATGAGGTGTAATGTCTTTGAAAACAATATACATGGTTACTAATTTTGTCGAAAAGTTGAAAAAATTGCCAATTTAGATAAAAAACAATAATTTTGAACCTCTCAATGTGTTGCAATTTAGGGATTTTAAAGCTTATTCTCATTTTTAAAATTCCTGGCATCAAACGCAATATGGTCATGCAACAAAAATGGACATAGTGTGTGCAGATATTTTTGCTCTTTCTACTCATGCATCTGGTATATTTTTTAGAGCTCTGATTCAAAAGATATTGAGCCAAACCACAAAATGTGGTCAATTGTCCTGAAAGGGTTAACCCATGCTGCATATGAGGAACAATATACTCCTGTGAAAGTTTTGGATTTCGTGTCAGCTTTGTAGCATAGCATATCTTTAGTCATGGAAGAAAAATAGCTTGATGAGGGTTCTTCAGAGAAAAGTATGAGGCAAAATAAGTTGACTGAGATTATCAACTGTCATATCAGTTAGGCAATAGGCTCTTTTATATCAACTAGTGTGCTCAGTTTGTATTGTAATATCATATTATAATCATTCCTTGATATATAGTTAGATAAACGATGGCAGGTCAAGATACCACCATTTGCCACACTGAAAATGATATTAAACTATTAAAATACCGGTAGGTTCAAGTGGTTCTGCTTAAACTCCAAAACACACTATCTATCACAGAAATGAATTTGAAAGCAGGACACTGCTTAAAGTGATATTAATTGGCCAGATTTGGGATGGATGGACAAATATGAAGAAAAGCTGATCATTCTGGGATGCTGTGTCACCACATATCATTTGCTGAGAGCCAGAAGGGCGTTAGCTCTATGTAAAAAATGAGTTAACGCCCATCTGGCTCCTAACTCATGGTATATTTGTGAATATTCACAACAAATCTATTGTATCTTCTGCTGAGAAGCAGAAAGGCCTTGACTCTATGTAAAATGCTACTCGTAAATGCCCTTCTGGCTCTCAGCAGATGTGCATATTTATCACTTAATATCACATTTTCATTTATTTTGATAATTTCAGAATGCTCTTTATTGTATTCTTTTACACACAATTTTACAATGTCCCTAACAGATCTCTACACATGAATTTTAATCCCAAAAGCATAGTCTGGAAGTGGTTCATTCCATATTTTATTTTATTTTATTGGTGGAGTTGGGTTGAGAATATGGTCTGCTTCTTGAGGTCACTAAATATAATTTTAAAAAATTTCTTTTCTAGCCCTAGTCCACAATGTCACCATATTCTAAATTTGAATTCACATTTCCATCTGTTTGGTAGAACCAACTCTGATGTCATCCTAAGTCAGTCACAAAATATTTCCTTGCCATAACCCCTTGCCCCTCTGTACTGATAATCTTGAATGAGATACATGTAGATTTTGAAATATAAAGAAAGAGAAAGTGGTATTTAGGATATCAGACATTTATGAATCCCTTCTTAGCCTGTCAAGTTTTATTGATTTGAAGTAGATAAAATGTGTAAATAAATGGTTTATTTTCCCCATCGCTTTGTACTAATTTTGTGCATGCAATAATACTGGGCATTCATGAAATCAGAATTATGGAAAATCAGGGATTTCTTCAAAGCACAATTTAAAGACAGTTCTTAATATGACAGTCAATCTAGAGAGTTTTAATTCTTTAAATTTTTTTTAAGGAATACCTACTTTGACTAATTGATGTCATGAATACCGGTGCTCCATGCCTAGTATAGGGCAAGTTCAAGGTATGTCCCATACGTTACAAACTTACCAAGTATTATGGAATTGTATTATGGCATTGTGAACATAAAATCATTTTACTTGATACTTTGTGTGATCCACCCTCTAGGAGGGCTGTCAGCTTAATACAATCATCAGATATACTGAAATCTTATATGTGGTTGGTAACATATGGGACAAAGTAACTTGGACCTGCCCTATAACGTTCAGAGACGTTTGACTAGGCAATAGTGAGCTGAGTGGCTTTGGAAGAATAATGATCATGTCTTTAATTTTAGACTGAAAGCTAGTACTTGGTAGGAATATCATGCTGACAAAATTTGTGTTTGATTTTATCTTGGCGTGTGTAGTTGCTTTTAGTCATAGAAAATGTGAGGGGTAAGAAGTGTGATAAAATATTTAGATAACAATCCCTGGATGAAGGGAAAGGATGTATGACACAGTTTTGTTCACAAAAGATGAGTTAAACCGCCTTAAAAAAGCAGCTTTCTCAAAATCATAATTATTTTACATGTAAATGATTGGTAAGTGGGGTTGGAAAAAGTACAAAGTAGTTGCTAATAAGGGTACTTACTTATCTGTGTGTTTTAAGAAACATGCATTTTGAAGTACACTATGGTTTCAGGTTGAGTCATTTCATTTTGCTAGAGGGCGATTCCATGCAGAGTGTCCCATACGACATACTACATTTGTCCATATATTTCATCCGTAAAAGAAAAATCTCTTACTATGAACATGAATACATGTACAGGTGGTGATACTAAAAAGCATCAATATTTAATTTTCATATCAAGAGATTTCTCATTTTTGATGAAATATGTGGAAAAAAAGACATATGTCGTACTGGACACATTGCATGGAATCACCCTAGAGTGGTTTTCTTGTCTAGGCAGATTGCCCCCATCTTCATGATTGTGTGAACAAGGTTTTAAGGAGTGAAATGATGGGATTCATTCAAGTGTATTTGTGAATGATGATTAACAAAAGTGTGTAACAAATCTGTATTTAACTGACAGAATTCAGTAGCTTTTCTCGAAAGTGAGTGGAACTAAAGTGAGTGTAACAAAGTTTCATATGGAGGAAGTGGCCTGTAACTGAATATTGTAATCATTCATTTTAGGATTATAAAGTTTGTATGCTCTGTTTGGAGTAATCTCAATCCATTGAAATGATTTGTTAGGATTTTGTAGTCTGCATTGACAGAGGAAAGTAGGCAATTGCCTCTATGCATGTGATTTTGATAACATGGGAATGCTGTGGAGACATCTGGCATGGTAATAAGTCTACATTCTTGTCTGTTTTTCAAGCAGTGCTACTCAATACTCATTGAATTTAATGTAATTATGATTTGAATTAAATTTTATTCTTGCAAGCATATTCAGCATCATTCAAATTGATCAAGCATGAGTGGATAATAGCTTAATTTATTACACCCAATTGGGTTCAGATTGAATCAGTATTTATATTTAATTTTCCTCTGAATTGTGAAGTAAATTGAGCTATGCAATGCAGTTATATAATGATTTTTTTTTTTGTGGATAATATATGATTATTTTGTGGAATGTTTGAATATGCTTGCTTTTTAGTATTTAATCTTTTTTCTTCTTCTTCTTTTTTTTTCTTCCTTTTTTTGGCAACACAATGCTGAAATTTTTTTATTGGTTACATTTTTAGATAGCAGTGTAATGATTGAATGTATTGGATGTATATATCTTGTTCATTTTTTTTTTCTTCTGCTTCTTTTTTCCTTTTATATATTTAATCATGTATTTTTCTGATCTGGATATAGTATTTGTGTAGATGAAACATTTCTTGCTCTTTGAAATTCCCGACAAAGAATTTCTCGTTTAACTGTACAACCAGAAACGTACACAAATTTCATGAGTGAATTGAGACAGTTTCTTGCAGTGAAAACCAGCCATCATTAATACAATCTGGAATGTTTCTGGTTTACAGTATTTTCTTGGCTTGCAAAACTTATACGTTTTTTTTTTTCATCTTACAAGATATTTCTTTTCAACCTGTTTTTATATGGCAATTTCCTGAGATTATGTATACAGATTGGTGATATTTTTATTCCTAATATTTTATTCCTATAAATCAATAATAATTGAATACTTGTAGGTGAGCCTATGTATACATTTTTAAACATTTGAATATAGCTGTTTTACTCCCTTCATTTACAGTACAAGTTAAGAGTTGGTTATATACTACATCAAGCTGCCATTAGTTTTGTTGATTATTAAGGAGAAGGTGGGGACAATTTATAAAAGTTACCTATACTCATAGCATAGGGAATAACAATAACTTATTCAGGGAACTTTCTTGTATCTTTCATTTGATGTCTAGCATGTATAAGTTTTGTTAGAATGTAATGATCTTAGAGATACTAGGTAACAAAAAAACTTCTTTCAAAGCCCATTTAATTTTTATCGTCATTTCATACATGCAATAGGAGTAAAGGTAGCATGAAAATTTGTTAAGGTATCAGTGCTTGTATGTTAAGTCCTTTTGTAACTTATTTTGATAAGTATGGAATAATTGTATTGTCTTTAATTCAGTCAATTTGAATCGTCAATGACATATCAGATTTTGTTGTTTGTTGCCTGTGTGTGAAAGGGAGGATTGTAGGATTTTTCTGTGTAATATTACATATTCATAGTGATGACACTGCAAAATGTTCCTTCTGATGAAAATGCTCTGTTCTCTTCCTCTGTTTAAGAGGAAAATCCAAGCAAATACATAATTGACAGCAAAATATATTTATTATGGCTTCAAAATCTGAATTTGCCTTTACTATCTAAATATTACAAGTTTACATATGTATTTAATATTCTTAATATTTGAGAGAAAAGTAATGGGAAAAAGTTGGGAAACTAATAATTTGAGACAATCTGCAGTAATGATGAATATAGTATAAGTATTGCTGTGAAAATAGTTTGCATACAATTGTGTTGTGCTTCTGGGTTTGATGAGGCTTTTTAGTGTGCTACAAAGTTAGTCCAAAGTGGGTGTGTAAGGGTGATTGTATCAGAAAGTAATTTTTATACTATATGCTAAAAAAAAATAGCAAACATACACTACCCCTTTTCATAGCAACAAACAATAAATGAGAACAAAGGTAACCATTTTAAAGTACAAACTAATGCTAGATCAAGCCTGTACCATCATATGTCCTCATATGGAGTTATTACAAGATGAATTCAGAAAAGTGTTGCTATTAGATGCAATTCATTTTTAAATTCCATCGGAATATGACTAAGGGATGAATTATTATTGTATCCATTTTCATATCGTCTGTTTGGAGTCAGAAGGGCATTAAGTCGTATCATTTTACACAGAGGTAACACCCTTCTGGCTCCAAACAGATGATATGCACATTCTGAGTACAATAAAGCCCTTGATACACAGAGGTTTTACATCCTGATAAGACTTGTTTCTCATGACAGAAAAAGCCCAAATTGTCTGCTCAGAGCCAAGGGTACATTAACTTGTACCATAATTTAACACAAGGTCACCGCCCTTTTAGCTCTCAACAGAGGGCATGTTCATCATTGGTTTAATAATGTTGTGATTGTATCTGTGCTTGGTACTGGAAATTTCATTATAATTTGTAATCTATTGAAATTTGTTATGATGATAACACTGGGAAAGCAATGTCTTATTTACCAAAATGTAGACCAGCCTAAACGTAGACAATCAAGTCTAGTAAGACTCTTAGGGGATGTCATTTTTCAATGTCCTTTCATCTAAATTGAGTATCTTGTATGTTGCCCAACTAATGTTTCTTTTTATTATGATAGCAGTAGATTTGAAATTGTCAGTTATAAGGCAGTTTGTATGTGACAAATTAATTTTGGGATCCGAACGAGCGTAAAAATCTAATAATAGTTGGTCACAATATGCATTTTGTATAAAATATATATGTAAAAAAAATATTAACTAAACATTACTTTCTATAAGCTATTTATATATCTCTCTTGTATCAAAGTGTATGAAAAGTGCATTGTAAATCTCTCTGCAATCTATTATATGTAATGTATACCAAATGCATTATGGCCTGTTGTATACTCAATGTCTGCGTGTATGTAACTATGTAGAGTAGGTAATAGTAATTCTAAAAGAGCAATGACGTGAACACTAAAATTATGATTGATACTGTTGACTTGTAAACAACTTCGTGTGTAAATGTACATACTATTAAAACAATTTTTGAATACATAATACTTTGGATTTAGTTGTTGTTTGAGGTTGTGTATAGTCTCAAGAGATGAAATTTCTCTTTGTTGTATAATTTCAAGTAATGCCAAGCCCTGTAACAATCGATGAAATTGATATATGAAATTACATGTATTTTACGTGCAATGATAAGGTGGGTTACTCATTTTAGGAGTAGCCTGCAGAAGTACGAAAACATTTATCAAGACACATTTCAGGAGATCCATTTCTTCTAAAATTTGCATTTTCTCTGTTTTTTTTTATCTGTTTAAATCTCTCTCATTTTCTATTTCCCCTTTTGTATCTTCACTGTCTCTTCTTTCCCTGTATCTTCCCTTATATAAGAACGAGATGATAGTATTTGTATTGTTTGATGACCTTGTTTTTAATGTCACAGCACTTGTGGGGAAAAGGAGTATTTATATTGTAAATAAAGATATGTTCTTTGTACATCATATTTAAATTTCATTTCAAAGTTGTATCAGATAATTGCTCTTCCAGTATTATCAAACATAATGCCCCGCCCTGCTCCTCCACCTCCTCCTCTTCCTCCTCTTCCTACACCTCGTCCACGACCTGCCCCGCCCGTGTTCATATTGGTACCCCTCATGCCTGTTCCCCTTCCACCAAATGGTGGTGTCGAGCCGGGTGCCTTGTTTGCTCCAAATGCTTGACGGCCTGAGAAAGGACACATACATGCATGGAACCAAAACTATGAATCATTGTGTTTTGTGTGATATTCGTGATGATTATTCCTGTCTAAAAATGTCAATTTTAAGGTATCCTTTGGAAAAAGTTTCTTCAATTTATTTTGCAGAAATTTAATCGGAATGATTTTTCACTATTATTCATGATTCATCATCACGGTAAAAAAAAAGAAAAGAGTCTTTCATTATGTCGAGTTTTATATCGATCTCAACATAAATTTTATATCTCTCGCAGTTAAAGGCATCCATAGCCAAGCACAAGTTTGTGATGATTGGAGGTGTACGATCGATTTGGGTCTTTCACAACACAAAATTAGATTATTATATTATTATTAATATTACTGTTTCGATAATTATTTACCTGTCGTTTCATTCCCGCGCGAGAACTCCGCTGGGTTTTTCTCCCTGACTGGTTTGCTCACAGAAGTTGGTCTGGCAATATCTTGTGCTTCCTGCTTCGAACGTCCTAAACGTTTCTTCGGCACATCTAATGTTAAAGGAAGCGAGGGAACAGCAGGTTCTTTGAGTTGGAAAGTTTTGTTTAACTTTAGTGTCATATCAATCGTAAATCGGTATCACTTCGAGGACGACTGGAGCAGAGCAGAGGTATTTTTAACGGAGAATCTGGTATCATGTTTTGCCAGGATTGGAGGTGCAAAACGACACACAAAAGTATTGGTAATATTTATAGCCTCATAACTTTTTTTTTCTTTCCTTTTTAACTTTTTGTTTTAGGCGTAAATATAGAACCACTTACCCGTAGTTCCTGAAGATACTGTCTTTTCGTTCCCTCGCGAGAACTCCACTGGGTTTTTCTCCCGTACAGGCGCACCGACAGAAGTCGGTCTGGCAATATCTTGCACGGCCTGCTTCTGACGTCCTCCTCGTTGCTTGGGTACAGCTAACATCGGAGGAGGAGGAATGGATGTTGCCGGGTATCCTTGAGTGCTAGGAGGAGGAGGCTGAGAAGAGGGTTGGGTTGGGGTGGTTTGAGCCCAGCCGATACGGGGTTTGTTGGTGCTGGCGACCCGTCGATGTCGTCCCTGGCCGACGCTCATTTCAAGCCGAACGTTCTCTAAGTCGATCACCATTTCAAGAACAGCTCCCGAGATCTATGATTAATAAACGACAAATGTCAGTTATATATGCATTTATACCCAATTCACATGTTGTCCAGTTGGTATTTTATTACATGTATAACCATGAGCCCTCTTTCCCACCTGCCAATTGTCATTTGTTTTGTTTTGTTTTGTTGGGTTTTGGGGGTGGTTTTTTTTTTTTCTCTCTCTCTCTCTTCTTCTGTCTTTCCTCTCATCATGCTCCCTTTTTTCCACTTAAGATTTACGTAAAGGGCATATAAGAATGAAATAATGAAGGTGAAGCTATTTTCCCTTATTCATTCACCAGTGTAAAATATTTTCTGTTTCGATATCATGACAAAATATTTTGTTGAACTTTTAGCTTCCCCTCATCGACTTTATCTACCCCAAACAAGTCTCACTGTAAATTTGAGGTGTAGTTGTATTATATCGTTCAAATGCACACCCAAATTTATGGAGCTCCTGATCCTCATTGCAATTTGCCCATCATAAACCGCATTTTATTGCATCTTAACAAAGCTTTTTCTTGATAAATTACGTGAAGACAACATTTACCTTAGATGATTCTGAATAGAAGTCATTATGAGCCGTGTAGACCGACTTGAAGATATCGATAACAAAACCTCCTCGCCTGTTTAAAAGACAATCGAAATTTGAAATAAGATAAATCTAATTTGCAAGCAACACTTACACGATACCTCAGGGTTGCCAATTACTGTTTCATTTCAAAACCAAAAGCAAGGCATTTGTCAACAGTATAAATCTCTATAGCAAAATAGGATTTGAGGTAGCAAGTATTCTAAAAGGAATTTCAGCATGATCTACGATCTGCTTTTCTTGAATGATTGTTTTTATTGCATAAGATTATAATGACCTTCCAAACCCTCTAATTAATTATTAAGGTGACATAAATTCGCTTGAAATTATAGTAAAGTTAGGAGCACAATAATGAAATCATGCCAATTACGATCTATATCAAAACAGAAGATAGTTTGACGCTTTCTTAAGAGGCTTTTCCTTTAAAATAAATTTATGAAGTATACCTATAATCCCCTTTCAAAATTTGGTGTTATTTTATTTGCACACTTTCAACTCCACTTAAAATAAACATGAAAACAGATTGAATTTTAGGTATCAGAAATGATTTATACAGTAAAACTGAAAACAATGGTAACACGACGAAATGAGAACTTACTGCTGGAAAAGTTGGTTTAGATCCTCGACCATCTCGTCATTCACATTCTTCAGCTTATCACGTCTGTCGTCTGACCCTGTTTGTAACTAGAAATAAAACACAAAGGAAAATGACACCAGATGAAAATGACATCAGAATGGCGTCAATGCTGGGGGACGGGGGGACGTGTCCACCCATCCCCCCCCCGAAATGCTGAATTTTGTACAGCAATTAATGGTGAAGGCTAGTGGTGCCCCCCCCCCCCCCGGCCGTGACAAGAAATCGCTGCACATGGACATCAGATAGAAATTAATCATATTGTTCGTGTATTACACGTTTTACAAATATACGAATAGATTTTCAGACAGCGACGTGAAATTCGTTCTAGAAACGTTAATTGAATTTTCTGCAATGTTATCGATTGAATTTGAGAAATTTTAAACAAACGATGAAGGGACGTAGCCCACTATGCTGAGGTTTTAATTTTGCATCGACATACTTTCAGCCGATACGAAGACCCCACCACCTCTGTTATATCATGAAAGGGATAAGTCCTTACATAAACCCCATCATTTTCCCGACCCCACGTTTCTATGGGGGGGGGGGGGGTTGATAAAAGAGAGAGAAAATAATTATAATCAATCATATTCCAAATGAATTATGTATAACATCGCAGAATAGAGAAGCAAATTTCACTTACCATATTTTGGAACTTCTCTGGATTCCTATCGCCACCATGCCCTCTCTATAATGTAGGAGAGAGAATGATGAGAAAATACTGAGAAAAAAAAACTATAAATAATAAAAACAAATAAATGAATAGAGGTAGTTGTGAACTGAAAAGGCCGAAAAGTTCCCATAAAGCTCTCGTTCATGTTCAAGCAAAACAACACAAAATGTAATTTATCTTGTAAGTGATCTCATCATAGATAAAATTGACTTTGTCTATTTTTATATCTTTAAAAGAAACAAAAAAGAATAAACTCGATTTTAATAAAGGCAGCACTGATTCATTTTGAGTTGTAGTATTTCATTTTATTTTCATATTACGTCTCTCAATGGCAAAATTGGCAAACTTTCAACTCACAAACAATAGTTATTGATAGAATTTCATAAATGAAGTTGTCTCGAATTTGTTATAGATTCAACCGCGTAGCCAGGATTTAATTTTAGGGGGCGGTTGTGAGCGCGAAGCGTGCTCCGGGGGGGGGGGGGGGGGGGATGGGTGCAGGGAGGGGGGAGTTTCCCCTTCCCGAAGCGCGAAAACTTTTCCGTTTTAGCAAATTCTGAGAGAAAGATAATGGCTCCTAACAACTTTTTAGGCTTTTTTTTCTCTGACATCCCCCGCTTTTTCGCTCTCGCTTTTTTTTTTTTTTTTTCTTCTTCTTATTTTGCGTTTTGGGGGGGCGACCGCCCCCCCCCCCCCGGCTACGCGCCTGATTTTATTAACTTAACTGACCTCTTTCACTCGGTTTGAGACTCGTCCTTCTGTGAGCTTCATGTCGTGACTTTTAAGATATTTCTGAAAATATAAACAAATATCAAGACATACATTAGGCCTATGTGCTCTGATCAAGTTTTCTGGTCGTATAGAATATCCTGTTAATGCATAGACAACAGCAGGCGTTTTGTTGTAGTTGTAGTAGTAGTTTTCGTTGTTGATGATGATGATTTTCAACCCACGAAAGTGCCCACTATCAATAATAACTGTCACTCACAAATTAAGGCTTATGTCGGATTAATTTGCGGGGTTAATACTATGCAGGCCCCTGCTCAAAGAAATAACTCATCGAGTGAACTAATGATCATCTTAATCAGAGCTTAATCAGAGTGTAGCTGCAGGGGAACAACGGATGCGTGTGCTTAATCGAATTACAAAAATAGAAAGGAAAGAAGAGAGAAATAATGGGGAAGAAGGTGTAAAGAAGATGATACGACCCAACCTTCCACCTTTCCTTTCTCCATCGTATTTAAACAGCTAAGAACTGCCCTTGCACCCCTCCCCCTCCATGACCAGTATACCCCGAAATTACTAGAACCAGCTATATTGATAAACCGTTGTCCACTTATTGATAAGTCGATCCCTTTCATAGTTAAATAGGAAATTTTCATTTAAATATTTGATTACATAGTGGTATAAGTATTCTTGATATATACCTGTGCATCTATTCCAAGTTGTTTAAACCGACGTATAGGTTCTCCGAGTTCGTGTACATAACGGGTTAAGAGGCCCCAAACTGCGCTACTGTCCTGTGATATAGTTCAGAAAGGAAATATTTTTTTAATTGTAAATATGCGCCTTTGAGCAATATAGTAAGCAGACTTTCGAAGAAGATTAGTGTATCCAGCTTATATAGGGTGGAGCCGAGATACGCCCCATCTTTATTTGAAGGGCCAACAAATAAAATTTGAAGAAAAAAAAATATATATATATATTGCAGTGTTTCCCTATATGGGGAGGATTCCGCCTTATGGTGCCAATAATAGTATACGCCACTGACGTGACAATTTTTTCTAATATTATATCAGTCGTATATACAAAGCGCAAGATCAATAAATTCATAGTCGTTACGCCTTAAGCTGAAAATACTAATTGCAAGATATGTCCAGATCATAAGTTCAGGTTTCCATGCAGAGATGCCAGGCTTCATGCCAACATATTTCAGCACTCGGGTATATAATATTTCCCCCCGAACGGTGCTGTACCATATTTTTACAGGTACATTTTATTCAGCAGTTTTTTTTTATACTTAAAAAAAAATATTGTTTATGATCCCATCGAGTATGCCATCATATATGTTTGAGATTATACCTGACTGTTAGAACCAGGGGCGGATCCAGGATTTTGACAAAGAGGGGGGCACAAATCTCAGAAAATTTTCTGAACAAGCAAAAAATAAATTTAAAAGCCATCAGATTTTGGGGGTGCCATTTTCCTCCAAATTTCTCTGACAAGCAAGAAAAAGAAGAAGAGATGGCAGCAGGTCTTAAGGCCGGGGGGGGGACAATGTATTTCAAATAAGGGGGGGGGCACAATATAAACTTTGGTTTCAAAAGGGCCGGAAGTGCCCCTCCCCCTAAATCCGCCACTGCATGTTAGAACAATAATGATTTTCCTGACTTAATGTAGGCGCCATGAAACGAAATTGGGTAATGAAAATGTCTAACCTTTAATGCCACTTTGTACTCTTTATATTTAGGCCAGAAGTCCTCGTAGAACTCGGCTAGACACTCGTTCACATTCTGCATACATGCTTTGGCTTCTGCATATTCAATAAAGAATTGCATGGAAATTGTTTCTTGACAGTTTATCTCAGAGGTAAAAATGAAATCATAACAACTGGGGCATCAGCATGAGAGGCAACAACAGAGTATAATGATAAATGTAAACATGAGCATGATGAGGGAAATTATCAATGAGACTTTGACGAGTTTAGTAACAGAATTATCTTTCTTGTCATCCGTAGATCAAAGAACAATGTAATCGCTGTAAGTATATAATGAATACAAATTCAGATTCAGATTCAGCTTCAGATTCAGCTCCAGATTCAGCTCCAAAATACATTTATTTCCTTAATTATCATAATCATATTTTTTTTTTTTTAAGAAGAAAAAAAAAAGATATGTACATTCACAAAAACATGGTGGAAGGAGGCGAGGGTCCATGCAGGAAGCACATTAATCAGTACCATTACACAAGCTGGGGGATCGAAGCCACGACCTTTGCATCTCCATACAGTCGAGAGTTTCAACCGCTTGACTACGACCTGCCATAACAATATTTGGACTATTCGATGATGCAGAAATCTCACCTTTGATTGCAGCTCCATATTTATCAACAGCCCTCTGAAGATTGTCCACATGAGTTATTTGTTGTTTGAAGGAGAAATCGAAATCTTCGAAGAGGATATCACCGCCAGTAACACCGGCGACTCTTCGAGACTGGAAACAAAAGAGTAAAACGCTCTTCATTATGTATTATTTTGATAGTGAATATATCACCCCATAGCGACAGTATGGGGCAAGTCAATAAAAAGAATAACGAAAACTTTCTAGCTTATATTACGTTTATTAATAAAAAAAAAAATCGGCAGACAAATGAATAACAGATCATCTAAACTAGTCAATATTATAAATGACCTAATAGAATGAACGATACCACCTCCAATACAATGTCAAACTATATAACAAGTTATAGAGCCGTGTACAGATAATGCCCTTTATCCATAGTAAAGGGCGGAGGCGGCCGAGATGATACTCTGCCACCTCCCCCCCCCCCCCGACCAGAATAGAAATCAATAAAACTTGAATAAAACGAAAATTTATTTCGTATCAGTAAAAGACAAGTTGAGGTGCCTCAGTTTGTAGGAAAATGGCTCACTGTATGTATACCTGATAATCTGTCATTGTGGCCGAGCTGCTTCCAGGCTGTTACTCATCATTAAATAATCATTCTTACTGTTTTGATTTCCAGTTTTGTAAATGTTGCTTCAGTGTGCTATACTTGTGAAAAGTTAAAAGAAACGGAGTATGATTATATTTCCTAGTTTTTGAAGTATATACTCTTTTATGAGACTCGACTGCATGATTTACAGTTTATAAAGTTTGCGAAGCCATGGTGAGACGTGCATAGTGTGCGTGCATCATTATGTTGATTGTTACGTCATAAAGCTAGGGTACGCGCAAAGACAGAGAGCAACGCCAAACTCCCAATGTGCGATGAAGACAGAAAGCAGTGATGCTGTTGGTAACATTATGAGGACTGTATTCTTGCCAGTATAATATAGGCGTATAGAGGCTAGGCCCGAGTTTAAGGTGGGGTGATGGGGAGGGGGGGGGGGGGCGGAGCGGAGGGATGGGCTCCACCCCCAAGAAAATTTTGAAATTACCATGTTCACCTCATGTTCGCGTAGCGAGGTGGTCATGTTGTGATAATTGTTGTAATTTGAGGGCCTGTTATGAAAATGTTTGATCTGGAAGGTTGGTCAAGTTGTGATCTGGCAAGAGACGTGAACCCCCTCCCCTCCCCCCCCCCCCCGGCCCCCACTTCCCGAAGAAATAGTGGCGTACGCAACTTGACCTTCAGTTTACCAATCAAAATCACACAGGTATTTTGATGCAAAAGGCCCTCCTAAAACAGAGAAGCTATGGATTATGTTTGAAAACAAAAATTTCAGTCACTGACTTTCAGGGGCGGTGGCGCATCATTCAAAGTGGGGGGGGGGGGGTACCAGCATAAAAAGGCACTTTAAAAGGTGGCCGGCACTTACAAAGGGTGAACACAAAGCGGAGAAATGACTATTTTGTGTATTGATATCACCCTAGTGTAATTAATACATTATCGAGCATCATCTTCATTTTTATTGTTTTTAACTTTACGTATAGTTCTCGATACTGCTTCAGTTTCACCAATTAACAGTTGTGTGCACGTGTAATGGCCTAATGATTCATGTGTTAGCGAGCAAAGCGAGAGAGTAAAATTTTTCACATATTGGATAGGAAAGGATATGTATAAGAGGTAAAAAGAGGCACTTATCAGAAGGGGAAAGGGGCACCACCTATTAGAAGTAAAAAGGCACTTATAAAAAGACGAAGGGGCACATATTAGAGAGAAAAGGGTGCAATATTAGATTTTAAAAGGGGTACCATTCATAAGGTGAAAAGGGCACTTATCGGAAGGGGAAAGGACACTCATTAGAAAGCGAAAAGGGCCTTATTTGAATTTAAAAGGGGCACTTATCAGAAGGGGCAAAGGGCACTTATCAGAACGAAAAAGGGGCACTCACCAGAAGTACAAAATGGCACTTATCAGGAGAACAGAGCACTAATTAGAGAGAGAAGAAGGGCAATCATCAGATTTGAAAGGGACAATTGTCAGATTTGAAAAGATTCACTTATTAATTATTAGAAGGGGAAAGGGCACACTATTAGTAAGGAAAAGTGGAACATTTAGTAGTAAAAAGGGCACTTATCAGAGAGAAAGGGGGCATTTTTCAGAAATAAAAAGGGGCACTGTTGGGGTACTTGAAAAAGTGGGGAGCACTATACCCCCCACCCCTGAGCGCCACCTCTGCTAACTTTTTCTGGTTCTAAGGGTTAATATTTAACATATGGTTCTGTTGAGCATCTTTTTTAATTTGTGCAATGAGTTCTCTTATTCCTTGATCCTCACGATTTTAAAATAGAGCTCTGGTCACCGCTTATGCGATTGATTTTTGTTCTTTGTGACGCTATGATTGATAAGATATTGATTTTCCCCTATCTGTCCACTCTCCCGACTTCAATTTCAAGACAAACCTTCTCCGCCTCCCTCACCCACCCTCTATTTCTTGCTGGCCTTGAAAAAAAAAATTCTGGTTGCAAAGGTTGTTGATTACAACCACATTCACTTGCTCTTTTTCCCCCCAAGGCCCTCCACCCTCTCTCTCTATCCTTTTGTCTCTTTCTTTCTCTTTCTCACCATCTTTGTTCTACAGTTACAATTTTTTTGTCTGGTATCACCGAACAATAATATCATACATGAACATTCCTTACTCCTTTTTCTTTATTCACTTCTCCTGCCCGACCTCCATCCCCCCCCCCCCCGGCCCCACTCTCTCTATTATCCTTTTTCCTACTTCTGAAACATTCTAAGCAACTGTAAAAGTCAATTCTAGCTTAACATAAAAATCCTCAGATTAGAAACATCAAAACATAGTGTTTTCTTGTGGAATTTTATAAGTTCTCATAGAATTGAGCAAACATACATGCACAGTATTTCATCAAATCTGCTAAAATTGTACTCAGTCTGCTCATCATGTACTAGGCCATTCTGTATCCCAGGTTCACTGTAGATCTGCATCTTAGCTCAAACATTAACAAATTAAAGCCTTTACAGAGTTAGCAATAAAGGATGACCACATAATAGAACATAAGGATGTAAATGGTAGAATGTATCATTGTACATTTAAAGTGATTTTTTTTAAAGGATACATACGTAATCCTTTGCACAGAGCCCCCCAAAATGGTTAAATTGGCAACTCTAATGAACAACTCTAATCACAATGCAGATTTGTACTAACCTTTGTGTTTGGACCTAAATTCTGGGTATTATCTTTAAGTTATGATAAAGAATATTTACCTTATTTTGCACATAACAAAAACAGAACAAATTACAGTCTATCATATTGAAAATTGCAATGCATATATACATGTATCAAGTTAGGATATTGAGAGCAGCTACATGTATTAAGTTAGTGGTTCTTCATATTTTGCGCCATAAGACCCATTAGACACTCTTGGTCGGTACCAACCAACAATAAAAAAGCTCATTAATTTTTATGAAAACATGTCTGCCAAAATGAGCATCAATCGGTCAACAGGATATTGACTGAAATAACTTTAAAGTCATACTGTAGCATTTATAAATTGATTTAATATGACTCCTTCAAGACCCGAAGAAAAGTACAAACTTGACCCCACATTCACAAGCACTTATTAAATGGTATTCAATCAGAATTGAAAATGTTCACGAAATTTGCTCATACATGAATATTTAAAAGGAAAAACTGGGTATATACAGTATGGCTTATTCCCAATTAGTCTACATATACACTTTGGTTTAACATTAATTAACTTCATTAAAATTTATGAAGTTTACAATTTATAATCATTGCATTATTAGAAAAAAAAAACGATGATTGTGCCTGTCTAGAACACACACATTCTCCAAGTAAAAATGAAATGGATAATAGCATAGCATTCCACATATCTTCTCTTGAAGAAAATTGATATCATATGATGTACACTAAAGAAGATAATTTACTCTTCTCTAAATGTGATAAAGATAATAATATAGATCAGTGCATGATTTTGACATTTGGAAAGATATCTTGTAAATGTGTAACAAAGATTTCTTTCACATTTTGACTTAAGTTTTTTTACACCATAGTCCATGATACAAAACAAAAAGGAAAAAATCCATTTCTGGAAAAGCCTTTGACTTTGAGATGCTTTTGGTACAGGGCATTTGCAAATGATCTCAGAAACAACATCCAATGACGCAATGGCACAACTTGGGGATAATCCACTTCTCATATTACTCCAGTCTTTTACATAGTTCCAATTACTTTTGATGAAATCTCCTTGCTCATTAAGTGTTGACAGCCTCAGTCTGTGTAGCTGGTTTGGATTCTTCAGTGGCCGCTGCAATTAGCATATCCTTCTGGCGCATCTTTCGCTCCTCTATCATGTTGTAGAATCTGGACGTAAGGACTACTGTCCCATATACAGTAAGGGTCACCATCGATAGTGTGAATCCTCGATACAAGAAATCTGCAACCTTCTTTGACGTCGACATTTTGCCTGGTTTTTAGTGTAGATGCACTCACAGAGACCAGTAAATCTGTAAAGAAAAAAAAGTTTTTTTTTTAGAGAAATCAATATTATCAAACCAAATATAATTGCTTTACACTTTACAGAATACAGAACAGCAGCAAAGCTGAAAGAACATTACAGAATGTAATATTGTGGAGATTATATTATAACCTTGTTCATTGGATAAGTGGAGGATGATACAGGTTCAACATGTTCAATGCAAGACACAGTCTATCACAAGTCTAAGTTCGCCAACATTTAGCCCACTGAAACAAAATGTAAGAAAATCAGCACACATTTGCATTTCAATTGGATGTCGGCGAACTCATGAATGTATATCGTAACACTAGACGCGGTTTCAGCCTCGGACACTCATAGGCCCTTGCCTATGTGGGACTGTGTCCAACATTCACTGTTGCAGCAGTCAAAAACAGACAACAAAAATTGCTCTAAGCAAGATTTAATTTTCTTAAATTTGCTAGATTACCTGATTCAGGGACTCTTCAACTCTTACTGTGCCACAAATTTGGGTATTCAGAATTGAAAGTGAAATATTAAATAATTATTTTCCTCTCATGTATGACTATGAATTATCTAGACTGGAAAAAGGTCTGCTGATACACACAAAAGCTATTGAAGCCTATTCACACATAAAAGCTAGTCTGGAGTACAAGGTTATCTTCAGATAAGCTTGTAGTTGTACAAGTGGCGTCGGACACGTCGGACCTGCATCTGACTCTGCATGCGCAGGGTGTAACGGGCCTGGCCGCACCGCCCTGACCCGCGGCTCAGAGCTTCCCCGCTATAAAGCCTACCGTATATTGCGAAGGCCGAAGCGGTGAGCCCGAAGCTTTGCAGTTTGCAGCAGTTTGCCGACCTACAAACACGATTTATATCTTATCTCCTTTTTTTTCAAAATTCATTCGAAATTCCAGAGGTCTGAAAAGAACACAATAGATCTCCTTACTTGCACGTTTACAAGAATCCAACACAAAGTTACCACTTCAAAGTTTCCAACCAAATCAGCACGTATTTTCTGCGCTGCCGATATGCAGATTGCATAATAAAGACATGTAATAAATGGAGATAAGCGCATTAAATATCTGAAAAGTATAATGGCATTGCCAATTTGACAAAAATTTCGTTACATTTTGCCACACACCGTATAATCGTTGGACAAAATTTGAGTAAAATATGAGAACTATCCCGCGATGCATGGCGTTCTTAAAACTATCTTATCTTTTCATTTAAGTCAGTGAGATAAATTAAAGACTGCTAAAAAGTATCCATATCCGCAGCCTTTGTAATGAGGTTTATGAAGTTGAGAGAATCACTACTGTGAGCTATTTAGAAATAATTTTAATAATTTAATCTTATTAATTTGGATTGGGAGCACCCAAAACCAATATTTATAGGGTGTCAATTAAGAATAAGAATTTTTTTCAGCCAGTATTTAGCAGGAGTCAGATGAAACTTACATGATAGAGAGCAAAGCAACGACAATTACATCTATATTTTTCAAATTTTGAATCCTTTAAGCTATTTAAGAACTATATACTGGGGGCACGCAATCACAAGATCCTGAAAGAAAACAATTATGCAAGGGAGCAAATTAAGCGACCAAGCTTTGAAAGTTTATGTGTTTCAAACCCTCAAAAATTAGATTTCTAGTGCATACCCTGCGGATTTGGGGCGCATAATCCATAAGGATTTATGATTTTTCTTCATTTCCGATTTTTTTCTTTCTCTCCTTTGTGTCTTTTGCACCCCCTCCGAAGTGCCGACTGGGGCACGTGCCCCCCTGCATACCCCCTACACCACTGGCTTCGCGGGTCTTCTAGAATAACTTTTTTTTTTTTTTTTTAAGTTTATGCCTAGTTTTGTTTGATAGTTATGAGAGGGAGCAAATAACTGATTCATATGTTAATTACACCAAGGAGTTATCTCATATTTGGGTAGTTTTATAGCCGAATAATTTCTGTACATTTCCACTATAATAGTGTCAAAATTTTTGCTCGCTCGCTTCGCTCGCTCGCAATACAGGCCTATAACTCCCACCACATAATCAGGCCGCGAGATGATCAAATGTCCTCATATTGGGGTAGTTTTATAGCCAAATAATCATTTCTGTACATTTTCACCACAAAAAGTTTCAAAATTTTTGCCCGTTCTCAATGTATAATTACCACCTTATTATCGGGCAGCAAGATGCTCAAATGTCCTCATATCTGGGTAGTTTCATAGCCAAATATAATTTCTGTACATTTTCACGACAAAAAGTGTTCGCAATAAATAACTACCACCTCATAATCGGGCAGCAAGATGCTCAAATGTCCTCATGCATATTGGGGTAGTTTTATAGCCGAATATGTAATTTCTGTACATTTTTACTACGAAAAATGTCAACTTTTTTGCTCGCTCGCTTCGCTCGCTCGCAGTATATAACTAACACCTCTTTATAATCGGGCAGTTCAGCTAGATGCTCAAAATGTCCTCATATCCGGGTAGGTTTATAGCCGAATATTCTGTACATTTTCACTACAAAAAGTGTCAAAATTTTTTTTGTCCGCCCTTGCCCCCCCCCCAACATTTTCTTTTGCCCCCCATTTGCCCCCCCCCCCCACTTTGAAAATCCTGGTGCCGCCACTGGCTGAGGGGAATTTGAAAACCGGAAAATGGAGATCATCTCTCGCATGACCATAATATATACCCCCCTCCCCCCACCCCCCTCCGGGCTTATGATGTCATATGACTGTCTGGCCGCATATACGCCTGAATCTGTATTGGGCCCTCTTGTATAAAAAGTTGCATTTAATCGCAACTCAAAAAATTAAACACAAGTCCAAAATACTCGATCCTGATTGGTTGAAAATCAAGTTGCGTTTAATTTTTTGAGTTGCGTTTAATTGCAACTTTTTATGCAAGAGGGCATTGGTCTCCTAAGCGACCACTGCAAACATCATATATAAGTAGCAAACATGTATGATACCCTTGAGCAAACGACCAAGTTTCAGCCTCAGTTTTCAGTTTTCAAGTTTCAGTTCCAGATTCCCCCCCCCCCCCCCCCCCCCCATTCTTAAGTGAGTCACACCCAAGGCAGCACAGGGCATCATGTCTATAACTAAACACTGCACTATTATTAGCTTAGTTGTAGATCCCTCAAATTGGCAACGTGCCTAGATTGACTCGATTGTGCTAGCGCTAAGTTCAGGTATGGAGTGTATGGTTGATCTGTACCCGTTCCGTGTCAACATCAATTTTGAATTCTGAATGGTTTTTGCCATTGTATTTCCTCACTATGGCATCAATTGATCCACTTGAAGACAAAAGAGTAGAAGATTTGGCTTCACATCTAGCAGAGACGACTGATAAGAACGTTCCAAATTTGCTACTCGCCTTGCAAGGTAAAATAGTAAAATTTTTGTTGACTAGAAATCCAGGGAGCTCCGGCGGCGGAGCTCCCTGGCCTGCGCCTGAGCCTGGAGAAGTTAGGCGCGGCGTTAGTTGTTGACAAGCTCATTTCGACTTTGCTCAGCTAGTATGGTGGTTGATCCAGTGTCCGAACCCTTTTCAGAAAATCAACGATAGCAAATTAAATATCATATGAATATCTGTCAAACTTACATAATGAATGCTCAAAGTCCTACAGAAAAAGAAGTTGATGGAATTTTAAAAAGACAACGTAGATTTAATACGATATTCCCTTCCGAGTGAACCCCTTCCCAACGACGCGGCGTTTTGGTCCCTTGAAAAAGGTACTGTATTTCCGAACTTGTGAAACCTATGGGAAAAAGACACAACCTTTGTTTCAATAGTGTGGTTTTCATACGCGTGGGATTACGCGTATGAAAACCCATTTTAGGCGCTTAACTTTACACGTACGGTAATACAATCTGTTCGGAATTACAATCCTTGACTAGAGTCTATATAGACCTAGTCATGCATTGTATTTCCGAACAGCATTGTCTTACCAATGCCATGGCAATGCAATGCGTGCCATGGCATTGATGATTGAATATAGATGCTATCTGATTCTGAGTAGAGGTCTATCTCCAATATAGCTATACGAGCTCTGTGGCTTATCAATATGGTACTGGCCACAGAGCTATACAGCCCATGCCTATGCTGTGTGTGGAGGAGGATATCAATCAAAAAATCTAGATCTAAATATCACCATTTCCCACATACTGTGAGCCATGCAAACCACCCTCGGAGTTTGCTAAAGGGGTTACCTTCCAGGATCAACTAAGATTGTAAAAATTGAATGAATAAAAAAGAAAAAAAGCCACAAAATTGGCAGGTGTGATCAGGTTTTTTTACCTTGCACTTGTAACTTGTATATATGGGACTACACATGCAAGGTAAGATTGGTGTAGTCCCATATATACAAGTTACACTGTGTAACTTGTATATATGGGACTACACCAATCTTACTTTGCATGTGTAGTCCCATATATACAAGTTACAAGTGCAAGGTAAAAAAACCTGATCACACCTGCCAATTTTGTGGCTTTTTTTCTTTTTTATTCATTCAATTTTTACAATCTTAGTTGATCCTGGAAGGTAACCCCTTTAGCAAACTCCGAGGGTGGTTTGCATGGCTCACAGTATGTGGGAAATGGTGATATTTAGATCTAGATTTTTTGATTGATATCCTCCTCCACACACAGCATAGGCATGGGCTGTATAGCTCTGTGGCCAGTACCATATTGATAAGCCACAGAGCTCGTATAGCTATCTCCAATATATTGTGACATGTTTGAGTATAGTCAAGGATTGTAATTCCGAACAGATTGTATTACCGAACGTGTACAGTTAAGCGCCTAAAATGGGTTTTCATACGCGTGGGATTACGCGTATGAAAACCACAGTATTGAAACAAAGGTTGTGTCTTTTTCCCATAGGTTTCACACGTTCGGAAATACAATACCTTTTTCAAGGGACCAAAATGCCGTGTCGTTGGGAAGGGTTCACTCGGAAGGGAATATCGTATTAAATCTACGTTGTCTTTTTAAAATTCCATCAACTTCTTTTTCTGTAGGACTTTGAGCATTCATTACGTAAGTTTGACAGATATTCGTTCGATATTTTATCTGCTATCGTTGATTTTCTGAAAAGTGTTCGGACACTGGATCCACCACCTTGGCATAGAGGCTAGGCCCTGGTTAGACAGAAATAACCGTCTGTTATGGGGAAATCTTTAATATTTCTGACATTTATCAACCTTCCCCATATACAGACACAATGACATACGGTACGACTGTATTGTACGCAGCAAATGGTCCGATCGGACGGCCGGAACTGTGGCCGTTTAGTCATCACCCTAGATCTACTGTTTTTTCTCCATTTCTCCTCTGGCTCTATTTCTAACTAGATCTACTTTATGGCTAGAGTGCCCAAGTCTGCGCAGTGCCCACGGGACCATCATTATATGGGGCTGTGTCAATTTCAGCCTGTCACGACCTCTAAGTTGAAGAGGTAAAAACACCAATATAATCAGCAAAATTTTGAGAAAATACTTTTTTCTACATTTTAGTATGATAGAATATCTAATTTCATGCCTGATCCTTCGATAGGATATTTATCATCTGGACAAGTGAAATTTTCAGGCTGTTTTTGGTCAGTGATCTTGCTCCCCTCCTGCACACATATGGGCAAGATATCACACACTTGCCTATGGGAGGCAATTGCTCACAGTATGAAGGTACAGAGTGCGAGGTTATCTCCAATAACCTCGCATAAGTGTGAGTGCGCATTGCCCATGTCTGCGCACACGCGTTACTGCGCGATTCTGATAAAACAAAACACGCAACGTACAAAAATTTTTCATCCTTATTATAGCAATCGGTATTCATGCAAAATACGAGTCAAAATGATGTAAGAAGGTCTAATTTCAGATATTTTATTCTCAAGCCTCAAAATGTTGTCTTTCACATCAAAACTCCCAAACTGCGTGTAAAATGAATGAGTGCGCAGACATGGGCACCATTTTTTTTTTAACACTGAAATGACACGGCCCCCGTTTCTTGTGAAAATGGCATTGTTCTTGCTCTGATTTTGATGAGATTTTTTGCAAACTTACTCTTTAGAATATCAGTAATAATATAAAACTAAGCTTTAGAGCAATATTAGAAAAATTCTTGTTCATTTTCAGGTCAAATCTTAGGTGCGCAGACATATGGCTCCCCATCATACTATAGTTAGTTAGGACTATACGTAATGTAGACCATTTAAAATGATAGAGATGAATCTCAGAGGTATAAAAAGTTCAAATATGACTTACCGAGCTTGCAGCGAGCTGTAGTTTTTGATACTGTACGTCCGATTCACTGCACTGTGCATACATGTATATGGCAGACACACACACACACTGGCAATACACGCCGACACACACACAGTCTGTGTACTATTGCAATACACAGACTGCCTCATACTACGGCAAGTACGAGCATTCAGTCTCTATGTACAGAGGTCTAGTGGAGCCAGACGTAGTCTCAGCGGAACAACCGACGATACAGAGAGACTGAAGCTTTTGGTCTAGGCCCCGGTCTACTCCTCTGAGGATAAAGGCACTTCAGAGAGAACCGCAATTTAGATAATGATATTTATGAGTACGACAAACGGGAGAGTTGTCAGCAAGTATGTCACAATCGACTCGCCAAATCGCAATTTGAGATCCACTTAGATGTAGTGATCTCATTTTTCAAACATCCATAACTTTCTTATTCCTTGTCCGATTTCTGTCAAACTATCACTATCCTGATTTTCTTATATTTCTGCTTTTACACAAATCTTATTACCAAGGTTGGATTGCCCTTGGCTTTTTTAAAATTTAGATTCAATACTGAAAGGATATGTCGTTTATAGATCTACAGTCTTTTGAATTGACTTAACTGTCTTACTATTCTTGAATATTTTGGGGTAGGTTATTCCTCTGAATTGGACCATTGTAAAAGATTGAATTGTGTGTAATTGTCATGACTGTCATGCGATTTAGAGGAAGATGGATATTTTGGGTGTTTCGAGTATTATGATTGTGAACGGAACAATTCAAAGTAAAATAATCATTAAGAGCTTTAGGAAGAAAATCTTTAGAAAGCTTGAACATAAAAATTGCAGTATCTAGAAATACATGGATAGGTAGGATTAGCATTTTTTGGAACAAAGGTAAACTGGGTGAAAGGTAACAAAAACTCCTCTTGAAATATGCATATTAGTTGTTGCTTTCATTATCTGTTAATCATGTTTATTAATCTCTTTCATCGCTAGATATTCTCGATAGTGTAGTGCCTGGATCACAGAGGGCAGACAAGATCAAGAAAGAAATCTGGAACTATGAACTTCTTCAGAGTGTCCTTCTTGCTCTCAAGCAAGACTTCTCCCTCATCAATGGCAAATGGAATACTGCTGCTGCCCTTGCTAAAATCTTAGCGTAAGTGATATCATCTTGGTTATATCCATTGGTTCTGTTAGACTCTTTAGTTCTTATACTATTAGTTATAGTCATTGATATTCTCATGTCTCTTTTGCTCGCAAATTGTTTCCATTGTACTCTGTTAGGTTTTTATCTCCAAGTTAACAGTCTACTAGACAGGTACAAGTTAAGAATTTGAGTGTTAAAGATATTATCAAGTGAGAAATACCACTTCTTTTAACCAGTTGAATTTTTCTTATATGTTATATCTAGCATTCTGGAATAATACTTTGTTAATGAAAGCTCCATCAAATATCTCTCAGAAACCAATGTTGGCCACCTCTGTCTTTTTTGCATAGTGGCATCAAGGCATTCAAATACCATAGATGCAAGCCTTTTTCAATACGAAAAGAGGGAGTGTTTAGACGAAAATTATGGAACAAAATGAAACCTTTTTAATGAAGAAAAAAAACATGATGTAGAAGTAGCTGTTAAGAATCAGTGCAATGTGAAGTTATGATAATAAAAACATATTTAGTATCTTATTCCTTTCTTTTTTTTTCTTTTTTTCATCAGACACTGTTCAGTTGGTCTTGACCCTCCAGACTCCCATGAGTTCCATGCCCTTTTCTTGCCTGAAGCTGCTGAACGCCTTCTCATCCTCTCACGTAACATACAGCATAGATACTGCAAAATTCCAGAGAAAACTTTGACCCTCAAAGATGACCTTATCAAGAATTTCAAGGAAGTCATTGATTCATTGCAGTGGCTCTACAGTGGTCACTTATTTCTGACTACAAATGGCAAGTAAAAGATATTAAAAGTTCTACCATATTTAAAAAAAGTGACAAGATATACTTTTGCTTTGGGAAGTAGCATATACAATACTGTAGCTTTTCTTATCCTCATTGGAAATTCCTCTTTCTCTGGTTAATACGACATGAATTGTGACAGGATACAGTATACGGTAAGTACACAGATATTGGCGACAGCACAGTAATGATCAAAGTACAAATGTACATAAACAAAGGTTACAAAAATAGAGTGTTGCAGAATTACTCCAATACAAATTAAAGAGAAGGTTGAGTTCTGGGAAAGGTAAAAAAAATAATTTGTGAGCTTTCTCATTCTGTCATTTTGGAAGAACATCATAGTAGAAATGTCCCCTGAAAAGTGCTGCTCTTCAAATGCCCAAATATTCGAAATATGACAAGAAAGGACTGAAGTGTTCAGCCGAAAGATTTATGCCATATGTGTGTGCAGTCCCATGAACAAATTTCTATATACAGTGAACATGCTTTCCGACAAGATTGCGTCAATTTCTTATCATTTTGAATATTCCAAAACCTCACAATATACACCAATTCTTATGTAGACATGAAATGACCAAACTTTCGCAATTGCTTTGGGACAGTTTTTTTCACATTGTAATCACATAACCAGAATTATTTATCGTTAAGCGATATTAGTGAAGGGATGCAAGCTAACCCTAATCATATTTTTGCCATCCCTCAAACCCCATTTATAATTACAGTAGCAAATTTCATAATTTATATTGTCTTGGATTTTCCATTGTACTCTCTAGAGAATCAAAAAGTAGAATAGATTTACTGATTTAATGAATCTTGTTTATAATATGTTTGTATTTGATTTGCTCATTTACAGTTTTGAGATCTAACTATCTGCTTCAGATGTTGATAACGGATGACAGAGAGACAAGTATTGTTCTCCTTGGCATGGTACAGAGTGCCGTCAGAGTCAATTCGTGAGTGATCACAATTCAGTTTTATCTATCTTCTTAGATTTTAGTATGTTATCCCTGACGTCAAGTACTACTGAAGACTGTTGAAAATCCTTCTTTTACAATTCTTTTTCCCATAAATTGACTCTCCTGTTGAGATTGAAGGTATACATACCATGTAGTTGATGTGAGGGAAGTTGATCTTAATACTTGAATAACATATCAAAAACGT
The DNA here is from genome assembly GCA_025618425.1 of Heliocidaris tuberculata. Lineage (NCBI taxonomy): Eukaryota > Metazoa > Echinodermata > Echinoidea > Camarodonta > Echinometridae > Heliocidaris > Heliocidaris tuberculata. The sequence continues at coordinate 27,356,175 of CM046832.1, read as the reverse complement.
GAAGTTTTCCTGTGCTCAAGAGTATGAAGGTAACAGTGTATAATGCTATGTCAAAATTGTGAATTAAAGTTCAATTTTCTTTTTAACTGTATTAGATTATTCAATTATGCTACATCATGACATCGTGCAGTTCTACTACACAGATTTATTGATATGAAGTTCCACCCTTTTATTGTATTAACTGTGAAGTTCTGCTTCCCAGATTTATAGATATCACTGACTTTGTAAAACATACCAGTAAAAACTTTTTAGAAACAAAATGAATAATTTATTTGATACACCTTACCAAGTTGCATGATTTTAGATGACTGACATTCTGTGGTCACTGCAGTAAAATAATGAATTTTTAACATTTTTACCAAGGCCAGGCCTATTGAAATTTTTAAAACAGAATTTCTTGATTTGTTGTCTGATTGATACTAAATAGACATTAATATTTTCTTGCCTCTAAATTACTTTCAACCAGACTGGTCTTGAATACACTGGACGAGAAAGTGGTGCACAGTTTGCTGGATGAAATCGTTTTCAAACTCTCTGCTTTCAATGATGCGGAGATCGGAGCTGCGGCAACAAGAGCACTCGTTAATATAGCAGATGTTCATACCCCTCTCATCAGATTGCTGTATACAAGATACAAGTAAGTACCAACCGATATGACTTTGCTATATACATATGTAGATAAAGGTTGATCAGAAAATACCTCGGATATGAGATAGGGATATGGAGAGCAAGGAGCAGAAGAGATATGGAGAGGGGGATTGAGAATGAGACAGAGAGAGATGGGAGGGAGAAAGAGAAAGAGAGGCCATATAAAGAGAATAAAGTGGTGCCTAAAGATATAATTACATACTTTTGTCTGTGCATTTTATTTGTTTTTACCAATATCTGGAAATCTAATGAATCCAACTAAATGTTTCTTCGTGAAAAATATTGCAGGATAAAAGGTTGGAATCAAAAGTTTTCTATTACTAGGATGCCACATCATATAGTCTGAAAAGCTTAGTGAAACAATAACCTTAAAGCTGGGATGATAGAGAAATTGGTCGAGATGTAGCATGGATGTAGATATGAACTGTGAAATGATTAAAAGAGAATATCTAAAATTCTAGTTATTTTGTGTATGTTACATAAAATCAAAAGCTGTGAAAAGTCAATGATGCTTTGTTGAACTTAACTGATGAACGCTGTTTCTTTTCTCACATTCATTAGGGGATTACGACCGTTATTAAGTCGGTGGACTGGAAGAGGATTTGGGCGCGATTTGAAGAGGCTTCTTACTTTGCTTGATGCAGGGTCTGCTCAACAGGCTGAACTTCAGGTGAGTTTAATAATTAAGTTGGTGAATAAGATTTAGTTGAATCTTTGTGAAGAATGACATGTTTTGGCCGGTATTCTCTTCAGGACTAATGTAATGTCTCCAGTCATTGGGCCAATAGTATGATGTACCCATAAAAAAATGCAGGAAATGATCTGTCATTCACCATGGAAGATAAATATAACTGTTCACTGTATATAACACTAGAATCAACAACATCTTTCAAGTGATATGAAATTAAGTATATGCATGTATTGGGGTGAGTGAATTATATTGCCAGTTATTATTAATTCACTATCATTTGTTCTTATGCATATGATTCAGTGAATGAAGTGGAGTTAGAAACTAGTTCCCAGTCTGAAGTGAGTGGTGTGTTTTTCCCGTTGACCCTAATTTGGGCACTATTTATTTTGCCTTCACTTTTATGTTCATAATCTCAAAATTTTGCCACAATGTACTATTGTTAAACTGTAATGCCTCAGTAATATACAGTGCGTCCCCCGTAACTCAAGCGTAAAATATTGTGAGATTTTTTGGTGTTATTTGATAGAAGAGACCCTAAGCTATCCACTGGTATAAAAATTTCCTTAAAATATTTTGAAACATTTATTTGGGGAGAATTTTTCCAACTGTTTACTTTTTTCTGGGATGCACTGTATATGTAACTATGGGCATTCAAATAGAAATGAAGTACATGTATCATTATTCCAGTATAATGCTGATACCTGGATGCGCTTGACCATATAACCATTCTTATTTTGCCTGTTTGCACGTCTGCAGAGGTTGCATCGAGCAGCGACCACTATCCAAGCAATATGGAAAGGATTCTTACAGAGGAAGAAACTCAAGAGAGCCAACAGGGGACTAGCCACACTTCAGAAATCTTACAGGTGAGAAATTTATTGAACAAAGAATTGCATGTTTCTGTCCTGCAAAGATGATACTGGAGCTTTATTCCTTTTATGCATCCAAAGCTTAAAAGATTGCTCCATTTCCTATTTTCTCATGGTTTTTGGAAGATAAAAGGGGTGTAGATGAGAAACCTCTATCATATTTCCTAAGTTCAATGACAGAAGTCAATCCTTGAAGTTCCATTGGAATGAAAATGGAGTCCATATATGTGCCCTGATCACTGTATACAAAAATGAACAAACAAAGAATAGATCATTTGGATCTGAATTAAACAAATTTTCAGAAAACAAAACATTGGCAGTCCCTTTTTCACCATATGGAGATCATTGATTAAATGTTGGTCACGGAATGTTTGCATAATATTGTAGTTCTGAACATTTTAGTCCTGTTGTTGCAGATGATATCTTCTGCTGCCATGAATAATGTGGTTCATCAAATTATTTTGGCTATTTAGGCTATTAAAAACAAGTTGTGAATCATTTTGACACCTTTGCAGGGATGCCTGGGAATAGGGAGGTGAAAGAGTTCTCTTAACCCATTGCCTATGGGTACCAGGTGGTCCTTATGTTAGGTCAGGATGATAAGAGAATTTAGTTGCCAATGGGTTAAGATTCATACCACTGTTGTGTGTATGAGGTTGGCTGGCATTAGCAATGAGACTTAACGTTGAAACTTCTTGTTGTTTGCCAGAGCAAAGAAGGAGGAGAAGTCCAGGATCCAGGAGTATGAGAGAGAACAGAAGGAGCTAGAGCATCAGCTCCTGATGGCAAGGAGAAAAGCTGTCCGACAAACCAGACAGAAGCAGCTGGATATGATCAGTGCTATGCCTCCAGGTGGGTTATTCTAAGAGTGCATAATTATAACATAGCTGCCTTCTCTCCTTGCTGCATTTGTCAATATATTTTGCCTCTGCCAATGAAGGTGAGGCCAGAAGTATTGTTTTCAGGTTACTGGTCCATAGGTCTTTCTTATGATCTTGATATTGCAATATATCAAGAAAGTTGTGAAGCGTGGGCTTCATATTTATTACAAGTATATATCACCATGGGCGAAAAAAGCGATTACATTTTGGGGTCCTTAGGCCAAAGGTCACTGAAGTCAACTTGCATAAAAATATTACATTTTAAATTTATATCCAGTCATATGGAATAGAGTGGTAAAATAGTTTTATTCTAGGACAAGAACTGGGACGTACCATCAATGCATTTGTAAAGATGTGCAGTATATGTGTAACAGGAATGCTTAGTATATATACTTACATGTTTCTCCCACTTGGTATTTAAAATTGAAGGTGATGTGAACAAGTACCTGGAGATGTCTCAGATCCACTGTGCCATCAGGATTCAAGCAAGATGGAGGGGGGTGTTAGAGAGACGTAAGCTAGGTCTTAGGAAAGCTACAGCCAAGCAAGTCAAAGCTGCTATTACCATCCAACGACATGTAAGCAAAACCTGTAGATATGTCCTGTTAAATTTTTTCAAAGACTTCAACATTTGAGAACTTGAGGAATGCAAGAAAAAAAAAATTAGAAGAGTGAATATTTGAGAAAAATTCAACAAATGATATGTAATTTGCTTGTATCATATGTTGAAAGTAAAGATCATCAAATATTGCCGTACTGAATTAGTCATCGGTCATGTGTTTTTTTGATACCATCAGAGGAGAGGGAGGGGGAGAGAGAGAGAGATAGACAGACAGACAGACAGACAGAGTTGAATTTGGTCTCATAAATGTCATCTGTAGATCTTGGAAGGTTTTATATTGTATGGTTGTTGTATGGGAAGAGCTCATATGATATTTCTTGTGACTTCTTATACCAGAATTTTACCTTGTCCTTCTGAATGAGTAGTTGGGTGAGTATATGTTGTAGCATGCTTATATTGTTTATGTTGACTGTTTATGTTGACTTTTCATGTATTTTATTCATTCAGGTAAGGAGATTTCTCAAGAAGCAAGAGGAAAAGAAAAAGGAGCCATTGCTATGGCAACCCCCTCCTGGTTTGGATGATGAGAGACGAGTGGAGCTGCAGAAGGAGATTGATGAGAAACGGAACAAAGGAACGGTAAATATGAAGATCTAATGTGTAGATTTATGAGCTTATTGAAATACAGTCTAACCTGCTTTAGTGACCACCTGTCTATAAAGACCATAATTTTTGTTTCCCTTGAAAAGTGTTTCTCATTGAAACATGCATTAAAGGAACCTGTACATGAAGACCACTTACTCATAAAGACCACTCGTTGTCTCCCTTGAGTGGTCTTTATAGACAGGTTTCACTGTATTATATATTGTGTGGCCCGCAGCATGGCATTAGGACAAGAATTCCTAATACACTAAAACGGTTGAGAATGCCTGTGCTAAGCTGAGCACATAATAGAAGCCATTTGTGTTATAGGATGTGTTGTATGCAAATTGACAGCACTAAGAGTGGGTTGTTTTGTTCCAAAGATAGAGGGTACATGTAAGCTCTTATGTCCATTGAAATTTTCAGTATTTTTAGACAGTAGGATGAAATATGAAATCAGGTACTAATTTCTATTGCTTCGCTATTGATTTAGGCCTTATTTCATTTTTTTGTTTCAATAAAATACTTAGAGAAAGATGAAAGATAGAGAACCATTTTAATCTGATAAAAATATCCTGTTCCACAGTGTCACAAAATTTGATTTTGTCATATTATGTAGAATATGTAGACTTTAAAAAATAGTTCCCTAACATTCTTCCTTCTCTTTATATCAGCCTAAAGAACGTAGCCGGGAAGCCCAAGAAGAGCTTCACAAACAAGCTCAAGAGATGCTACTCAGATACTTTGCATTCAGAGGGAAACAAAGGAAGAACTACCAAAAGAGAGAAGCGCTTCTTGCCTCACTTGAAACAGATGCCGACTTATTGACAAGTGAGTAGCCTATTAACATACATGTAGTTTTTTTTAGTATGCACCAGTAAAATGTCATGGTGATTCATTTATCCCCCCCCCCCCCCCCTCCTCCGAAAATACCCCACCAAATCTATCAACAGACACTTCACAGGCATTTTTTCACATACATTTTCTCCATTATCAGTTTCTGACTCTGAACAAAGTCTTAAATTTTACTCTGGACCCAACTCTGACCCTAACATGAAACCCAATCACAGTCTTTATTATCTCTGACAAATTAAAGAACTGTGCAAATGTCGCAAGAGCAGATGTTCGATCGCTTTCTTTTTTTCATGCTTGATGCAGCTTCAGTGCTGCTTATGACTGACCAGTGATAGATTGGGAATTACACTCGAGTCCAATTTTCAGTCTCATTTAAGGTGATTGTACTGTGGAAACTCACTATAACAAGGACCGTGGGACCATGAAAATTACTTTGTTATATCAGGAATCTCCTTATGTCAGGGTAAAAAAACAAAAGAACATTACGACCTGGGACCAGCAAAATTGCCTTGTTTCATAAGGAATCTCGTTATAACGAGTTCCACTGTATAGGGATTCCCTTTTGTTGGAGCACTAAAGCGAAGTGAGAACATGATTTCATCTTGGGGCAGTGATAGTGATATCTGTCACCGCAAATCAAAACTTATCACTTATTACTCATCTGGCATTCACCAACTTCTTTACTGCAGATGCACCGAAGCTGGAGGATGCGAGCAACCGTGACGTCTACACATTCACCAGCCACTCGGCACCCATAGCAGCCAAGGCTTTATCTAATCACAGAGAGGAACTCTTGCTACTCAGGCAACCATGGTGGAGAAAACTCCACATAGAGGAGAAAACAGATGATGAAATTGCGGAAGAATATGACACAGAATTCAAGATCCTTTGATATTTTTCAGCGATGATTTGTTGTTATTTCATACAAAATGATCAGCACTTTTGCACCATGAAATACCTTGAAATTGTTCACCTTGATGCATATTGTTATGGACAGTGTAATGCATAAGATTCATGAGTTGCTGCAATAAAAATGTACATCAAATCAAATGACCCGTAAATGTCCTACTGGACAAATTGTTAAGTTTTCATTAAGATGTATACAATGAATTCATAAGTCCTTAAAAATTAAGCCTCTGTCACAAGACTAGCTTTATAAAAAGCAATGTAAAATCATCCCAACCAGTGATCTATAGTTCTATCAAAAAATATATTTTAAATTTTTAATTCAGGTCCATTTAAAATGCCATTCTACAGAAATTATTGATCTGACATAAAAGTTGTCAAGATATTGTTGAATTGTGCATGAATAGTAGAAAAAGTTCCACTAATTATCTATCTCTGTAACTGACATATTTTTTGGTCATTCCATATGGTTGGGTCAATTTTTGTGACGTCCCAGAACTGGGAAACTATCATTTCTCGTATGACCCCCAACAACTATTTGCCAATAATGATCTCAAAGTTTAAAGCACAACCGTTTAGATACACATGTTTAATGATGCAATAAAACTTTTAGACCTAATATTCAGTGTTATATCTTGTAGATGTGATGTCCATATTACGCAGATAAAAGGAATTAATTTTATCAAGCTAAGCTTTAATAGAGTAACAACTGAAACAGAAATTCAAGAATGAGATATTTGATGTCCATAAATATGACTGTTTGACTTGAAAGTCAGTCTAAAACTAATCCTACCAAGGAAACACAATTGCAAGTCTATGTTGGTTTATTACACCGAACTTGAATGAAAATGTTAATCTTGAGGCTATAAATTTTGTCAAACCATGATTTAATTTTTATTTGTTTGGCTTTAGAATAATTTAACCAGCATATGCTGATGAATTAAACAGATTTTTTCAAGGAGAGAAAAATGTCCAATTGAACTTATGAAGCTTGTTTAGGTGCCATCAGATGTAAATAAGATTTATATTTATTTATAAAATATTTATGTGCATTTGTGAAAAGTTAATAAATTTCAACATCTTAATATATTTTCTGTCATACTTTAACTCTGTACACAAGTGTGCATACATAAGTGTCTTGAATCTTGATGTGGTAATATCTGACTTACATGTCAGTGAACATCAAGGAAACAAAGTTGTTTCTCCACTGCAATATTTATTTTAGGAGACATTTATGACTACCTTTTACATGATTACCGGTAACCATATCGTAATGTCTTGCATATCACCTGTGAGATCATACAGAGGCACTTATTAGGCTACGTTGTAGAAATGTGCCTAAAAGATGTTGAAAGTCTTTCATGTGTACAACATTTTATAGACCTACAATGATGCTGGTGCTGTAAAAAAAATCTGTAGTTGAGGTAATGCATGCAGTGACCAGGGTAATAATAAACAGTAAAGTGCTTTGATCAGTTACTAAGTGAAATGGTGACATATAAAAACAGTATAATACAGTTAGCTTTGCATAAGTCGAATCTGTTGGGACCACAAAAAATAGTTCGACTTATGCAAAATTTGACTTCGGAAATGTAAATAACACGTTTTGCATAGTTTGGTCAAAAAAACTGATTCGACTAAGGGTAAGTTCGACTTATGCGACTTCGAGTTATGGAAGCCAAGGTTAACTGTATTATTATTGTTATTATTATTAATTGATTTGTCTATAACCTGCCTTTAAATTTCACTTTGAGTTGTCACTTAACATGTTGTATCTATTTTCTAACTTATGTACAACAAATTCCTACATTTGCTCTAAGAGGCTATCCAAGCACATAGACACGTTTTAATGCCAAATGTATTTCTACTGTACTTATTTACAATTATTCTAATGTGATGTACACTGGAGTGATAAAAGACACCACTGACAAAAAATAAAACCATGTTATATATTTACTTCAAAAGCAATAACAAGTACACAAAATCTATTGAACAAAGTTCATCAATAACAAAACAAAATGAAATACTGTTACATTTGGTTCATAGTTTTATAGAAAATAAAATTTAGACATATTCTGATGAACATAATTCATTGTGTGGCTGGCAGAAGGACTTAAGCGTGTTGCGCCTTTCTGCTAAATGCAGACGTGCATTATCACGTTAAGCAGAAGGGTGTTAGCATTAAAATACATGTACCTATAACTTCAAAAATATGTGCTCATAGGAAACTACTAAAATTAGGTAGTTACCATCCATTTTCACTTTTTATAGGTTGATAAAGAGAAAAAATTGCTGTCTGCTTCATGGCATGCGTGCATGCTAACGTCCTTCTGCCAGCCACCCGACAAATTCTTCATACCAAAAGAAAATTGAAATACAAGTAGGTAATGCTACCTTTCGTTTACAGATACTAATTTCCCAAAGACATTGTATAATGAGATCACTCCTCAAGCTACGTTTATTCAATATTACTATTAGGGCTGAGTCATTAAGGTTTTTTGAAAACCCATTTTTAAAAAAGGGGCAGTTACGTTTAACTGTTTAAAAGTTTAAAAAAAAAAAAAAAAAAAAAAACACCCCAGATCTTTCCAAAATTGATAGAATTTTCACATTCTACATATGACTATTCTACCCAAATACTGTTTGTGTTCATTTACAGTACCTGTATTATGAAGTCCAGGATAATAATATTTTTGATGGAAACAAAAATATTGAAAATGACAATATCCAAGATAATTTTATTCTACAATCATTTTCAGGATTCTAAAGAAAAAAACTGAATTCCTGATTATGACAATATCACATACCATCCTCATCAAATTCTTAGGCCTTCAGTTTTAAGAAATTAAAACAAGAATTATCATTCATGGATGGAATGTTTCTCTTATTTTGGCACATGTGAATATGCTCATGGATTCTAATCCATAACTTTGCTTATTTATAAGTCATTCCCCTTCCCATCCAGTATTGAGGTATGACTGAGTTGTCCCATACAATTTTACTTACTTTCATAAACAAATATCGAGCCAAGGTATTTCAGTATGGAAATATTTCCTGTCCTTAGTTTCTCTGAATGCCCCAAATTAGGTTGATATGGTCAAGTTTCCCACTTCCAAACGCTACTTATTATTTGCTCAAATACTTCATAAGGTCAAGATCTTTTAAGGACTGTTCAGCTATATTTTGCCATCCTTTGTTGGCAGCAGGATTAATAGGGCTGGGGTGCATTATACTGACTACCCTTACCCCCTCCACCCCTCCCTTTTCCAGGGCTTTTTTGGTCCTTTCCTCGGCAAACTTCCCTATACCTACAACCACCTTCACCTCCAGCAACTGAATCAGTCTACATAGAAAGTCGTCACAAACATCAATCAGAGGATTGCGCATCCCAACCTTCAGGGACGGAGGTGTAATGTTCTTGCTTGTTGACGTCATGAACACTAGAGGGCAGTGGTTGTAGACAAAACACTCCTGGAAGAACTTCTCAGGAGTGCCGCACAGATCCTTCCACAATTTCCAGAAGCGCTGTCCGCTGACCTCGCTACGGGTACATTCGAGTCCAACGATGACGCGTTTGGGATGTTCCTTTGGGGGTTTGCCAACATTTCCTGTAACCTTCATCCAGTCTTTTACATAGTTGGTTTCTCCAAAGGGTACCTGATAAGTAATTTTCAACAAATTGAATCAAATGCAACACAATACATTCTTGACAAAATATTTGAAAACAATCATATTCTGTTTGCACATAATTCACCAAGTTGGGAAAGCAATAAATGTCTATTCAATTCTAAAATGTCAGCTAGAAGCTAAATCACAGCAACATATTAGGGAAATTCCTTTTTATGCCCTATGACAGCTACATGTAAGGGGAACAGATAACTCTTTGTAAATAGTTCATTCAAAGTCTTAATGAGTAAGAACTGGGGAATGAAAGTCTTAATGAGTAAAAACTGGGGAATAAAATTGATGATTAATGAAGTACAGTGGAAACTCACTATAACGAGGACCTCCGAACCATGGAATTACCTTGTTATATCAGGAATATCCTTATATCAGGGTAAAAAGAAACATAAGAACATGAAGACTGGGAATCAAAATTTCCTTGTTATATCAGGAATCTTGTTAAACTGGAGCTCTTTATAGCGAGTTTCCTCTAATTATAATCAACCTACAATTTTCTGAAAGGAAGTATTTCAAAATGACTAAGAAAGCTTAAAAATCAAATCAAATTACCCCATTCTGTGCCATCCCAAATGGGCCTGGATTCATTCCAAGGAAGAGCACTGACTTGGTGGAGTTGCCATACTTCCTAATGAAGAAGTCATGCGTCTCTTTCGCATACACAACAGGGTTGTATATGTAACTGACAGGGTCACCAAACTTGAGCTTGTCCAATTCTATGACCATATCTTCCATTAGCAGGATGAATTTGTCTGCCATGCTTTTGTCTCCAGCTCCATTTGATTGAATTATTGCAGAGCTGGGGAGATTTGTGGATGCTGGCAAGCCTGATGCTGCTGGTGTTCCTGTTTTCACAGATGTTGTAGGATCATCTCCTGATGGCCCACCTGTCTTAAGCTTCTTACGAGGCATTCTCCTATAAAGGGTTAAAATAAAGTCATGAAAAGAAAGAACAGAAGATAAAATAGGGCTAAATCATATCATTTGCAGATCCAGTGATCCCATCAAAACAATATTTTTTGAGAAGTATTACTGAATTTTGAACCGAATATAACAAAACGTCAAAAGAGCAGATCCCCACACTAGCCTTAAATTGCCCCTAAAGTCCGAGGCATGATCTGAATTAAAGATGTTGAATGAGCTAACAGTGAGAACAAATACATGGATCATTTAATATCAAAATAAATTTAGCTAGCTACTCATAGTCATACTGAACAAAACTCTATAAAATAATATTCCAATAATAATATTCAAATATCCCTCCCACCGCAATCCTACGTTACCTTTCAGTTTCACTTTTATTAGTTTTAACGTTAACTTAAGACTGCTTTAATTCCTAAAGTGATAAGACTTATCAACATAACCAGTAAAGGCAGTTTGTTGTAAATTTTTTGGTAAAAAAAACTTAATAGACCTCTAACTGTTAAATCTAACACTTGAAACAGATAAATCTAAAAATAAATTTAAATTTAAAAATAAAAATAGATCTAAGTAAGATGCTCACACAAATGTTAAGCTATGGGACTGTAGTGTAAGTTACTAAGTAAACCGTTTCTCGGGCACTTTCTACTCGCTCATATAATTACTGCAAGTAATTTTCTTGAATTTATGCAGTGTTCACAACATGACGATTCACATTTATCGTAAATGATGATCCCCAAATAATCCAAATGGCAAACAAAAATAAGGCCTGAGAGGGATTCGAACCCTCGATCTTCTGTTTACGAGACAGACGCCTTGCCACTTGGCCACCAGGCCACCACATCCTCAATTGGTGGAATTATGGGATGTAAATTTAATATGGAGCTACAACAAAATATCACAGCAAAAGAACACAATACAACAAAAAGTTGACAAATAGTCGTTAATGAAAGATTTAACATTTACCTCCAGATCACAATGCACAAATTGGGAGCACAAAAATCAGTATTTTAGCCTTTCTCACCAGTGCGATTTCACAATTAAAATGTGGACGAGATATCAACACCCTCGTTCCACCTAATTTTAAAAGAAAAAATAAAAATTAGTATGTGATAACGTTCATATAATTTTTTGATCATTTTATGACAAACTAAATAGGTAATAGAATTCAATTGAATTTCATCATAACTTTTTAAAAGTAAACAGCTAAAAATATTTTTTTAAGATTAAGGATCGAACACTTGCTCTCAAATTGATAATTGCCTTCACTTTCCCGCGATGTGGCGGTAAATTCGGAAAAGGCATCAAAATTAAAGATATTGAACGGGTAATATCTACATTTCTTTGTAAATTTCAGTGTTCATGTAAAATTATTTTGAGTGCAGTGAGTGACCAATATTTTTTGTTGTGTTAAGTGAGGAATTATAGTAACTACACAATACCAAGATGCAATTTGACGTTGACCTAACTTCAGTTCAGCTAAGGAGGTTCGCCGCGGCCGCCGCTGCCCTGCCGGCGCCCCTGGGGGCCGCGTACGGCGGCGGCAGAGCACCCTGCCTGGCATGCCTGGAGACAGTGGAGTTAATGTTGACGCTGTCGCGTCGTTGACCAAGCGAAGCCGAAGGCGAAGCTGGCAATCCTTTAGAATATATTATATATGTGATATATGATATATTATGTTTACCTCGGCAATTCTAATTCTGCACCATACTCCCATACTATAGCGGGATAGGTCTATATTATTTTTGGGTCGGGCTAACTCGGCACTGCGCGGTGGCTATGTTTCATTCAAGAGTTGAAGTCCACGCTACGCACCGTACCCTTTTTTAGCCTTAAATTTCATGTTTTGTAGAATTTTACTTTTTGAAATTTTCAACATTATTTAATTCTTTGATAATCATTTTACACATTGATATCAAATAATTTGAATTCAAGTGTTTTGAAATGTGTAATTAATGCGAAATTCAACACAAGTGTTTGCGATCAATTTAACTCTCTGGGCTCACTCAGTCGCGATTTTCCGCCAAGGCCGAGTTCGCCCTACTGCCAAGTTAGCCTGCATCCATTATTTTTACCTCAATATTAATTATTATGTAGTCTAGACCCTGGGCTGTAGACATATTTCCCACTGGAAAATATGTTTCCAGAGTAGACTACAGTACATGTGATTGTGATTGAGGTAAAAATAATATCCCAGATCATGCAAATAATACTAGGTTAGATTGCCTGAAGCTGAGCCTGAAAGAAGCCTAAGGCCCTAACATTACTTAGACTGACATTGGGGTCACAAAAACCAATGGTCGTATTGACCACTAAGATTAGAACAAACAAAGCTAAAGCCAATAATAACTATCAGATTTTATGTACTTTTTATTGCATGTGCAGTGCAGTGGTGTTTGAAAGTATTCAGGACTTGAGGTGTATGACTATATGTCTGAGTGTACAAACGAAGTAAATACTATAATACTAATACGTAATACTATAGTGGTCATATTGACCACTACGCGGGACGAATGCAAAAATACTAGTCATTTTCTATCGCATGTACTAAAGGTATGGGGGGAAAAGTAAGATAAATATTTCAAATACTTACTTTCAAATTCAGTGCTTTAAAATCTCACTCCTACCTTAAATGGCCGTTAGGAAGAACTTCTGATATTTCCAGCAAAATCCAAAGTCAAAATCATGTCCAAAACCTAAGAAATCCCCGCCAATTTTTTTCGCGATCGCATATTGTTTTCATGGAGCCAATGTTTTAGACTGAACTCGGCCAATAAAATTTTGTCCACAAAGAAACTCGGTATCGCGCGCAAACATCGATCTCTATGATCGCGCACACGGAAAATCAGGAATTTTACGTGTGCGCGATAGGGAATGAATTTTTTGGGGGGAGATGTCAGCGCTCGCGGCGATCAGGAAATGTACATAATGACTTGCGATACCCCGTTTCGCCAGAAGTGACAGTAACTTAGGGATTTCATTTTTGGAATTATCTTTTCCAACATCAGTGAGTTGAATTTATTGTATTTTATGGATATGTTGGTGTCGATTTTGTAAATTAAATGCTGATTTTGAGTGAATGAATGTTGGTGACTTTTGTGCAGTGGTGTTTTGAAAGTGTTGAGGTGTATGACTGCCTAGAGTCTACACACGAAGTATAGTTAAGTCGCTATGTGTGTTGCTATATGTGGTTTGGGTTTATTCTGCATGCGTAAATGATTTCAATTCAAATTCATTTCCATTAAAATACATATAGAAGATACAAGGGCATATTCTGCCAAAATATGTTGTGGGATCTAACGTTAACTATTGGATCTAACATTACTACACTCAACACTGTGATCAGTAGAAGTGCACAGCCAACATGGCCAATATGGGAGACTGTCTCCATTGTTAGAGACTTAGTTTTGTCAAGAATTCTGGTAGCCTGTTTGGGAGACAATCTCCCTCCCATTTTGGATACCAATTTTCTTTGTTTACATTTGCTGCAAAGGGATCACCTTGGCTCAACTTGAAAATGTGATAAGGGGTTTGCTCATGAAAAATTACTTCTTTTGACTGTCTGCTTTAAAAATTCACTGTCTATTTTGTTTTTATAACATTTTTTGTTGTGATCCACTGTCCACACACAAAATAAATGGGCTTCTGATCTTGGAGAGGAAAAACAATTTGGCGGGGAAAGAGTGCTTGTTGTTGGTGTTGTTTCTATTGTCCTCTTGAGTCTTGTTAGCAAAGTCTCCAATATCAGAGACTTTCTCCTAACTTGGAGAGAGTCTCCCAAATCGGCCATGCACCTCTACTGATTTAATATTAAAAAAACAACATAGAATAGATTTAGATTCAAGATCTACATGTAATAATGTTGCATATGTGTTGGTGATATAGATCTAGACCCTTAGGTCTAAGCTTATCATTCATCTTTTGCCTTTAAACTTCAGATTGGGTGTATGAATAAGGAGCAAAATGGCTGTGGATGTCCTTAATCCTGTCAACATGAACTGTGAATTGCTGGCAACTTGCAATGCTCTTGGGTACTTGGAAGGTCACGTTTATCAGAAGGAGCCTGATTGTTTGGGTGAGATAACTATTCTTTCTTTCTTTCTTGCAGTTACTGCCCAACGGCCCTAAAAGGGGTAAAACAGGCAGGGGTGGGGTGCGCAGATGGTGTTAAGGCTACGAGAGAGGAGTTTTGCTTACTGTTTGTTTAGGTTGGAGAGGTGGTTTAAACAGATTCTTTGATGTTTGTCGAGGATTATTTTGACAGTATTTGGTAGACTATTCTAATCTGTAATTGAACGGGGTATGAAACAATATAACAATTTTTGTTAGTAGCAATTGGAATATAGCTATTTACTGATGTCTTTCTCAAATTCCTTTGACTAATGTCTTCTCTTTATGATACTGCATTGGTGAATGCAAGTTAGTCAATTTTAGAGAAATAGGCCTACTTGTATTATTTATAATGAATTGGTACTGATTTTCTGTTCAGTATTTGTAGATCTATGCAAATCTGTTATCTGGAACACTTTCAGTCAGAGTATTACTTTCACTCTTTGTTTGCTGCGAACTAATCCCTTGGCCCCGTAACACAAAGCTTAAGGATTGATTGAAGGATTGTTTTTTGCAATTAATTGCACATATTGATCAATGCAATTGATCGCAAATATCAATGGCACAATCCATTGCTAAGCTTTGTCTTACGGTGCCCTGGAATGCTAAATTGCTTTGTGCATACCGTTAATACTGTATATTTTTTCCTAGACATTATGAAAGTGTGATGAAAGTTGATTTTTTAAAAAGTGGTCCATTGCATGTTAATTTTTGTAAGCAAAAAAGGGAAAAGAGCTCAAAATGTATGTTTGAGAAATGAGAATATACTGGTATGTATTAAGAGCAATTAGCATAATCATTTTATACATCTTATTGATCTTAAATAGAAATGAAAAACTTTTATTCTTTTCAATTCTTTTAAACAGAAACTATCAAGGACCTAATTCGCTTCTTGAGAAGGGAAGATGAGACATGCAGCATTCGACGTCAACTAGGTCATGCTCAGATCCTCCAGAATGATCTTATTCCATTAACCAAACAATACAGCAAGGATGAGGAATTGTTTGAAACAACTATCAGGTGAGAAATTTCTGAAGACCTGAAAAAGATAAAAGGAAAATCTGTGTTTGTTTGGTTGTTGTTTTTTTTTTCTCTCTCTCTCTCTCTCCTGAACCTTGTTAGAATTTCATGGTTTATGTGATATTTAAGTTATTTTTCTCCCATTTCTTTCTCACTTTGATTTTGAAAAAATGTGATCTTGAAACGTGTTCAATTTTATGATAAATCTGATCGTTAGTTTTTGTTAAGTATTTTATCCAACTTTATGATGTGAAGGTATTTCCTTACTGTATTTGATGTGGAGTTAGTATCTTGGTGTCGCCTTTTACGACCTTCTGAACTGCCTACTGCTACCGAAACCCGGCAACTACAAGATCTCCAGGATGTCAACCTACATGGTAAATCCTGTTTCATGCAATGGCTGTTAAGTTTGACAACATGACAAAAAGAACCTTGATTTTGAATACTTCTCTCTGATTATATTTTTTTCTTTCAGACTTCTGGTTAATCTAACCCAACCAGCTGAGCTGTGCTTCCAGAATGTCCCAGACGATAAGACATTCCGTAACTACTTCCTGGAAGTCTTGTCCCATCTCCAAGCTTACAAGCAAGCTTTTGCCTGTGAGGAATTCATGGCTGTCATGGCAAGAAAGCTGAAGAAGATGCTGGATATGGTAACCATGGAAACTATAGTAACACCTGTCCTTTGCTTGTTCATTGTCATCATATGGTTTTCTTTTCTTATCTTCTTTTTTCCCCTTCTTGGTCCCTCTCCATCTTCTATTCTTCTTCCTGTCCCTGTTTGTTGGTTCTTCTTCTTGTACTTCTCATCTAATATCTCCGAATGTGGTATCAAAAGTAGGGCAGATATTCCAACCCTGAATTATGTAATTTTGAATCTTTTCACAACATTTAAGCATTCAGTGGTGAAATAGGGGTTTATGTAACTGGTAGAATGTACATTTGAATAGAGTAGTCATGGAGGATTTTGCCCCTAAATTTAGAATATAGTAATGAAGTTTGAAAAATGGAAAAAACAAACCAAGATAACGTGCTTTCCAAACTTAATCACTTGCTGATTTCTTCATGTTTCATAGTGATTCACACACCATTGGCAATATCTGTATTTTTTCTTTTTCCTCATTCATCTTCAATGCTTTCTTTTTTCAACCTACCACCAGGAATGGGAGAGTCGGCGTGAAGACCATACCCTTCTCATGGAACGCATCTTGCTCCTCGTCAGGAATATCCTCCACATACCAGCTGACCCAAATGCGGAGAAGGTACAGAAATTCAATAAAAGACTTTCACATTGTCAGTAGTGAGTGAAATGTTGTTGATATTGAAATTCATATGATATAAGGTGATATTAATACTACTACTAACGATGATAATGGTGATGATAATATTGGGTTCTTACATCCATCTCGCACGTTTCTCAAGGTGCTCCAGTATTACCCCAGCCTTAGGTAGGCTACTGCTTTTGGGGCTCACTGCATTCAAGGAGTTCCTTTCTACCAGGTACCCACTTAGTACACCTGGTGGAGAGTGGCAATAGACCTGTTCACAGATATATTCAAATTTTATGCATATACTTTTAAAACAAAGGTTGTTCTTGACAACCTGAAAGCTTGTCAGAGGCTTGTCAGACATAGCAACAAGTAATGTATGCAAACTGGATTCCTAGTATTGTAGTTCATTCATTGATAACAGGTTAATGGAATACCTCGTTACTGGGTCCCCAGGAAAGAAACATCCATAAATTTGAATAACTTTGTGAATAGGTCTATTGTAGATTACTGCCTTGCCAAAGGAGGTTAGTGCCGTGCTGCGCCCGAGTCCTTGACCGCCAATTCTTCAGTGAAGTGTTTGACTACAACACCTCAGCAAAACCTCAACTTTCACAAAATGTTTTGCAATATATATATATATATATATATGTTTTTGTAACCTATATATTCCATCTGTTTTTATACAGAGAACTGATGATGATGCCAGCGTTCATGACCAGGTTCTCTGGGCTCTCAATGTGAGTGGGATGGATAAGTTGATTCTCTATATTGCTAGTGCTGAGGGAGAGCAGCAGTGGTGTATGCATGCAATTGAGATCATCTCACACATGCTTAGAGAACAGGTAATTATTTTAGCCGATATGTAACCTTACATTTTATTTTAAAGCTGTGAGGTAATGCAATTTACCCCAATTGAAGGTTTACCATTTTAGGATTTTGTGTCTACCAATACCAATTATTGTGTGGTACTCTAATGAAATTTACTACATGTATGTATATTGAGTCTTTTAATTTATCCATGGTGCCTTGATTTCTGTCCAATTCTAAGCAAACTGTTTTGTTCATTTCCAGGGCCCTATTACTTGTAACTTGGAATTTGAACTGTACTTACATCGATTGGACACTTATTTTAATATATAAGAGTGGCATTTGACTGAATGACACAACCAAGTTGTATTCATTTACAGTGTTGATGCCATTTACATCACTTTTTAATTTACTTCATATTTAGCAGGGGATTGTAAACATGTGATTGATAACATGAAACATCTCTCACACTTACTGCCCACCCATATGTTGTCATAATCTGTTTGTTAAGTAGATATTGCTATTGGAATCTGTAAATATTTGATGAGAATGCATGCTTTGATGTTTTCTGACCTTAGACCCCGGAGTCCATTGCCAAAGCTGGCAAAGTACAACATGCCAGTGAGAGATTGAAAGAGGAGAAGGAATTGGAAAGGATCCGGCAAAGAGAGATGATTGAGAAGAAAGATAGACTCCTGAAGGCTAGTGGCAGGTATGGAAAATAAAAATGTCAAAAAATGCATATTTCATTTTGTAGCTTCTGAAATTAATTAAATAAATATATCAACATTGTTATTAGCTTCATATTGACAAGATAGTGCATGCATACATGTATCTATTTCAAGTCATAGCTTAATAAGAGATATAGTTGTGACACGCATACCAGGTAATTTTTGTACAGTTCAATTTATGGAGCTCCAAATAGTTCCCTACATAGGGATACATATGCATATGCTGTCAAATATGATATTTTCTACACTGGAACAAATACTTCTCTTATGATTTATGACTCCTAACATATACATTCAATAATATACTGTTATAGTCTAAACAGTCATGATTGTAGTAAAAAAAATCTGATTTAAAACTACCTACCTGAAAAATATTAGACTAGATATTTTAACCATAGACTGAATCACAGAGGAACTATTGAGGCTAAATGAAATAACTGACCAAATAGGAGAAACAACTAGTAGACTAAATATCTCAATTAGCTACGCATAAAAATAAACGCTTTAGCTCTGCCCTGCTGTCCCATCCAGACATTCCCGCTTTGGGGGCTCCTTCTACATGACCAACTTCAAATCAATCAGCGATCGGGATCTCATTTACCACCGCCCTCTACAGCAGGCTAAGACTATGACTTTCGAGAGTACCAAGGGTGCCACCAAGAAGCCTAAGAACAAACTACCCTTACAGGATGGAACCATCAACAGGAGATCAACGTTGAGCATTCGGCTGTTCCTCAAGGACTTCTGTATGCTCTTCCTAGATAACTGCTACAACCCGCTCATGTATGCTGTTAAGGTGTGTGAACTTACCAAAGCTTGGTGGCTTGGGATATTTATCATCAAAATAGAAAATGATGAGTGGATTTTATCCTAAAAATATGAAAGAATTATAAAAAGTGTTTTATGATTACAAATATGAAATTAAAGTCTATTTGTTGGATTAATCACAGTGTAAAAATGCTTTTTTTTTTCTTTCTTTCTTTTTTTGCTCGCAAGAAAATTTTTCTTTAAAGTTCGCCATAAAAAAAGTTAGATTTCTGTACAGCATTTCTTTCTGTTTTTTTTTTCCAAAGCTCTTGTAGATCTTTTCAAAGCTAAGTTGCTAACCACTTCTGTGTACATATTTTACTGATTCAACTTTCATGGAGATTTTATTCATGAAGAGAGTGGGGTTCTTTGTTTTTTGTTTATTTTTCTTACTTTTTTCCTTTCATTTAGAAAACATCAGTGGATGTGACAGAATTGTAAAATAGAGTGCATCATGGGTTTTTTTTTTTCAAAGCCTTCTGTTTATATTATCAATACATAGACAGAACTTTATCTAAATTCCTTGTTTGTAGTGAAGTTCAGACTATTTAGTGATTTTGGGTATAAGGAATACCATGTGTAAACTTTATCACTATCTTTCAGGACCATATTCTTCATCGCCGTGCTCAGGAGAATGATGAGTCCTATTATCTGTGGGCAATGCAGTTCTTTATGCAGTTCAGCCGCCTCTATAAATTTAGAGTGGACGTCATCAGGTATAGTAAAATAAAAATTAATGAAAATTGATTCCTGTACTAAAGTACCAAATATTACCCCTATTATGAATGAAAAAATTGCCAGGCTCAGTTGTGCAAATTTTAAATGTAGATTTGTTGAATGTGGGCAAAGGCTTAAGAAATATAATCTTATTATATAATGTATATTGTTCCTAAAGCGCTGTGGCTTTATGTATTACTCTTGAAGCAAAATGGTCTTAATAGGAATAATTCATGGGTAATAGGAGAGCAGACTCGCTAAAATTTAACATATGAGAGGAAGAAGGGCCTAAATCCATCACAACAATTTTTGAGTTTTCAAGAAAAATATTTATAAGTGTAAGGGACCATACTTTTCCATCTTCATGTATTAAAATAATGTATGTTGCTGTATCAATGGTTCCTAGAGGAAGAAATCATTCTTTCTTTTTAAACTTATCTGGAAATATTAAGTTTATTCCTATATTCCTATATTTATGGAGTTGCGCCCTTTCTTCCTTTTGTGTATTCAATTGTAATTTCTAACTAAATTAAGATTTTGATAAATAAAGGTGTATTGTTCCTTGAGACTACATGGCCCTATAGTGAAATTTGAATTCAGTTGTGATAGGAGGCAGGATTATGTGTTATCAAACTATCATCGTTATTTGTTTCTATACTTAGTGAGACATTCTCTGTCCAGGCCATTCATTATGTGAACACTCAGCTCATCAAGTACCTGGACATGATGACTACTGACAAGAAAGAAGCTACTGCCTGGTCTAAAAGGTATATCAATAATAATATCCGTCATGAAAAGAATTCATTTGCACGTATCTATCGTTTAAGGCACTGGCATGTGATGATGTCATCATTATGCATTTCATATCAGCGCAAATTCATCTCTTTTTCGAAACTGTACGTGTGCAGTCTACCATAGACCTATGGTGCTGATGGCCATAAGTAGATTAGTAGATTTAGACTTTATTTCAAGATTACAGATATAAACCAAATATATACTGCCTACTACCCTTGGTGACGTGAAGACGACCATTTTCCTTTGGGGCTGCACCCCTCATGAAAATAGTCATGGTTCACGTCACCTCGGGGACCATAGTTCCAACCAGACCCGCTCAGGACAGTATATATTTGTCTACTAGCTGGCCATCTAGTTAGGTAGGGCTTTACACTAACAGTGGTGTGATGGTGATTTGGAATGGCAGGCAAAATGTAACAAATAGTAGGAACCCATTGTTTGTTTGGTTTGTTAGTAGTATTATTTTCTGTTAATATGCTGAAAATTACCCATTACTGAAAAGGGGTTGTGAATCAATCAGGTATCTAGTGTTATCTAGCAGTGCTTTCGATAAAGGTGAACTGGCGCTAGATAGAGATAGTATAACTTGGAAAGAACATAGAGGGAGCTTTCCTAAATGGATGCAGCAAATCTCACTGTAAATCGTAAAGTTAACCTGCCGTGGGATCATATTCATAGACTGTCCTTATTTTGTATGTATCACTTTTTAAAACTTTTTTTCAATTTTATGTTTTTTATTTAAAAGCCTTTCATGATGAAAGTGAAATTCATGTCTTTCCAAGAGCTCTCTGTTTTATTTGTTTCCTCCCTTCATTCCTTCCTTTAGGTTGCATCTTGCTCTGAAAGCCTACCGTGAACTCTTGGCCACACTGAATGAGATGACTGGACCTCATAGCAGCCCAGAGCTAAAGGAATCTGCTGAAGCCATCCAGAGCAATGTCTTCTATGTGCTGGAGTACAGGGAAATCTTTATCATTCTCCTCAAGAAATACAATGAAGTCAAGTGCACAAGGTACTGTATATTTAGAATTAAAGAAATTAAATAAAGATATAATATGATATGGAAATTTGTCTCAAGAAAGTCATGGACATGTTATCAGATATAACTTCTGTTGTATAATGGAGTGTCATTCTTTGCAAACTTTTTCTAGTCAGTAGATGATTAAAATACCCATCCATCTGAGTAATGAAAAAAGAAAACACTCATAGTTTCCAAAAGAACACGACACTAATTTTCAACTTTATCAATGTATGAAAGCTTGACACCTAAATCCGAAGGAGTAAATAATGACTAATTTATGTGTATCATATAAAAGTGTTCTTGAAGAGAATCGGGCTAAACACACTTTGGATATTCATTCCATTGATCTACTGCTTGTGAAAACTAAGTTACAGTGGAACCTCCATATCAGGGTTGATTGATATTTATTAATATGCTCTATGCATAAATTTTTATGCCTCTGTCACCGAAGGTATTATTATATTTTTGTATTCATGTTTCTGTGTATTGTTTATATTTTGTGCAGGACATACCTCAAAGACCTGATTGAATCAGCTCACATCTTCATGAAGATGTTGGAGAAATACAGCAAGAGCAAGAAGACACTTATAGTCCAGGTAAATGGAACAGTATGATTATTAGTCACTTGACTCAGTTAATAGCATAGGACTTTCACCTTGAATCACTCTTGAATTTCAGCTATATTTTCATGAAATTCTACGATAATGTAATTAAAAGTTTGTAAAAACAGAATTCAGGTCCATTGTGCATCAACTGTCTGAGGTTGTTGAAGTCTTACTGTACTTGCTGTTGGAATATTTTCAAATATAATGTTTGTTCAGGCATTGATGCACATAATAATAATAATAATAATAATAATAATAATCTTTTTAAAGTCCACTCCAAATTTTATTAAGTTAAACCGAAATGGAAATTCTTTTTGCCCAATTGATCATGAGCCCGGCAGCCACTGAGCAGTGCCAGATCGACGTTGCTCTATCCCTTATTGTCGAACGCCAGACAAGGTAGCAGCAACTCCCATCTTTTAACGTCTTTTGGTATGACGCGGCCGGGGTTCGAACCCACGACCTCCCGGTTGTGAGGCGGACGCTCTACTGACTGAGCCAACACACATGGTCGTGTGGTTAGCCCATTTGGGGAATATTTTACATGTTATCTATTCCTATCTCACCCATAGATCTTGCAAGTTCAGAAAACTATCCATCATACCTTTATCATGATGAAATTTGTTTAATGTATCATTATTTTCTTTCTGACACCAACAGAAAAAGACCAAGAAGAAAGCCAAGCGCAGAAAACGTAAGTTTTTTAAATCATGCAATCACAATGCAACATTACAACAATATCATTAAACCATCACTATTGTTAATGGGATGTGAGGCTCGCAATGTAACAGTGTTAGAGCATAGCATACCTCACCATCTGAGGTTAAAGCTTTGTGATTGTACGCCATTATTCAATGCGGGAGTGTTTGAGTCAGGTAATAAATACGACTCATGCTCTATTAATAGAAGGACTAATCATGATATTTGAAATATCCATTCTATTGTGACACATTTGGTTTGGATACAGGTCAACAGGCCCAGAATCCAGAACAAAGCCAGACCAACGAGGAACAAGAGAACCAGCTAACCCAGGTCTGGGATGATACCCTAGCCAGTGATCTGTCTTCTATGCTCCAAGGTAGAGAGGATCTTCCAGATGATGTAGTCCCGTTTGATGCTGCTTCTGAAATGCCGGTGGAGGAACAGAGGTATTATGGAATGTCGAGCGTCCTTTTGGATTGATGATTTTTAAGTAATATTATTTATTACATGTTAAAAAGAAGAATTGTGCTACTAGTGTTTATTTGTACCTTGATATTCAATTGAATACCAAAAGAAAAATATTTGTTGCATTTAATTTTCAAATGCTGACTTTTTTCCCCGTTTGTACATAAATAGCTGTTTGTACATAAATCTGTACTAGATCAATAATACACGAGTCAACTTTGGCACATACCATTTTTGATTATGATCATTGTTGTGGGTTATTTAATTTCTATTAGTTGCTGAGTTAGAAATATAATATGATTCTCAGTGCAGCATTTGTAATGAATACCATGTTATATTAATATAAGCAGAAATTTCATGGAATATGAAATATTTTGAAGCATATCGCAAACCAATAATTTCAAAGTTGTTTGCTTTTGCATTTACTTACTGTTCCAACTTCTAAAGTGCACTTACATAGTGCTGCCTATGAAAAGAGTGCACAAATATGATGCAACTACTAAAATACATTTTTGACCAACACCATTTTCTATTTTTCCTACTTAGAGCTGATGCGATGGTGAGGATCCAGCAGAGTTTGAGATCTGGTAGAGCAGGGGAAGGTCTGGCGTTGTTCAGAGCAGCAAGGTAAGTTCTTAGACCCTCTGTAAAACCCCTGATAGGAATATAATACCTGACTTATGAAATCATGTTTAAGTGAGTTTGACAAGCATTTTTTTTTTAATACTAATTACTTTTTTTTTTGCAGGTGACCAACTTTTATTATTTCATTGCAAATTTCCTGGACATACCTGGAGTTTACTTCCATTTTTATACTGCATCTTCTGTAAAAGGTATATGATTGCAGTACATTTTTTATGTTGATTGAGTTTTCTTGTAATTCTATGTTTGTAGGGAGGTGTGGCCTGAGGGTGATGTGTTTGGAGCAGCAGACATCGAACCAGAAGATGAGTTCATGGCCCTTCGAGAGATACACTTCACCAACCTTAATGGTAAGACTGGCATGCGTTTTGATTTAATTTTATTTCATTATTATCACTAAATGAAGCTTTTTCTGTCACTTGAATGGAAGAATTACAGGGATTCAAACTTGCATAAAATTGATTTTTGACAAGAGAGTTGGTGTTTGGTATATCCCAGAAAATAGCAAGGATGATTGACCAAAAATTGAAAAGAGAATATACAGATTGCTCTCTTTATGTTTTTTGCACAAAAAAGCTTACATATGAAGAAAGACTCAGTCATATTACTTTGTGAATAATTCATTTTCACAGGATTATCAGCATTTTCCATGTGATTTTTTTTAAAATGATCTTTGATAAATATGATATTTTGGAAGGAATCTGTAGAATATAGAATTATTTATGTTGTATAATTTCCTCATCTTCTTGTTTTCAAAGCTACAATTTTGTAAGACTGGTTTCCCAAGTACTGAGTGCTTCAAATTTTCTCCATTTAAAAAAAAAAATCATACACTTTCATTAACTTCCATAGTGCCAACTCCAGCAGCAGCAGAGGCTGAACCAGAAATGGAGGAACAAGATATAGAAGAAGAAGGTTTGTATTCTACTTCCCATGCCACTTTGTCTTGATATTTTGATCCCTCCGCCCACCAAAGGTAGTGGCTGAGGTATTATGTTTTCGTGTTAACCGTCCGTCCCGCTTTCTCGTTAAGGCGATATCTGAAGAACCATTTGAGATATGAACTTCAAACTTGGTGCTAGTTTGAATCACCATTTTCTGGTTCCTTTTAACCTTAACTCTGTTGTATCTAAATTTGTATATCTTTTGTTATTTGTTTGTTATTGTTATTGGATAAATAAATTTCAAGTTCAAGTTCAAGTACCGTAGGAAGGTGATCTGATTAGATTTTGGGGTTGGTCAAAGGTCAATATCTGAAATTGCAGGTTTTAGCCTCGTTATCGCGATATCTCAAGAACCATTTTAGGGACAAACTTCAAACTTGGTGCTATTATGTGTATCACCATAGGAAGACGATCGAATTAGATTTTGTTGTACGTAGGTCAAAGGTTAAAGGTCATACAGGTCAAATTCTGAAATTTCAGGTTTTAGCCTCGTTCTTGATATATCTCAAAAACCATTTGAGCTATTAGCTTCAAACTTGGTATTAGTCTACATCACCAAAGTGACAGATTAGATTTTGGGGAATGTAGGTCAAAGGTCACAGGTCATAGCAGTCATTATATGTGCATTTTTTTTAGTTTGTCATCACCATATCACAATAACTTTTTTAGTTGTGAAGTTGTGAACTTGGTACTAGTATGCATCTTCATAGTGAGATGAAGTGATTAGATTTGTTTAGTAGGTCAAAGGTCATAGATGTCACTATGCATGAAATTAAAGGGCAATCCAACCTCTGTAATAAGATGATTTGCCATGAATTTAACTGAAATTAGGCAGAGGCATATGGGAGACCCAGTCGCATTCATCTTGTTTTAATGTCGAGTTTTAGTAATGATGCAAAATAAATTTGTATAGAATCAAATGAAACTTACACTGAATGCTCAGGACCTGCCAAACAATATTTGGTTATTAAAATGTTTGTAATAGCTGAGTAGTGAGCTAAGACAGATAAAACAAACTCCTGGCACAGAAGGTGTTAATCTGCATCATGCAAAAAAGTCCCCCCCCCCCCCAAGTTGTAAACAATTTCTATTTCCATAATATAAACCCCTCAAAAAAAGTTCTGCAATTCAACTTTGAGCCTTGATATCTTTTTGGCGGCTTTTTTCATCATTCTTGATTTTTAGATCATTGGAAAGTTCATTTATCCCCCTTCACATCCATGCCCCATTTGTAATGGTTATGTCATCCTTGAATGCACAGCACCCCTGAATAGAGGGCAAAGTCAAAAGTGAAAAGTTGCAAATTGAATGGCTATCTTGGCTATTGTCTATTGCTTTTGTTGCAATGTCGGGTGTGTGTGAATGATGTTGAATGGGTCATGAATGATTCAACAAGTTTATTTCCTGTTTGGTAGATGAAATGTGCCTTGCACAAGCTTTATGCTTGGCAGTGCTTACTTTTAAAGAGTAGCTGTTCGCGTATGTTAACATGCCACGTCTATCAAATGTTGAGAAGGCTCGAGCAATCGGCCAAATCGAAGCCGGTATTCCCCAAAGAGAAGTTGCTGCTCAATTTGGAGTGAGTCCCAGTACCATCTCCAGATTATTGGCAAAGTTCCGGGAAACTGGGGATGTCAAGGACAGACCAAGGAGTGGTCGTCCAAAGAAGACAACCCAACAAGAAGACCGCTTCCTGACCCTTTCTGCCCTGCGGAATCGAAGGTTATCTTCCAGGAACCTGCAAGGACGATTTGCTCGAAGATTTGCCAAGCGACTCTCCGACCAGACCATCAGGAGCAGACTTCACGCAGCCAATTTAAGAGCTCACAAGGCAGCAAGAAGACCTGCACTTTCGGCCTTGCATTGTCATTCCCGTCAACGCTGGTGTTTGCAACATCTTCGATGGAACCGGGAAATGTGGCAGAATGTCCTTTTTACAGATGAATCCAGATTCTGCTTGAGGAAACTGGACGGAAGGGTGAAAGTGTGGCGTCGCCGTGGGGAACGCTTCGCTGACTGCTGCATCGACCGGGTAACAGCGTTTGGAGGAGGCAGTGTTATGGTGTGGGGTGGCATATCTGCTGAGGGAAAGACACAGCTTATCATCGTTGATGGAAACCTGACAGCAGAGAGATACCGAGACAACATTCTTCGGCCAGAGGTCATCCCATACATGCGCAATCTTGGACCAAACGCCATCTTCCAAGATGACAACGCCCGCCCACACAGAGCAAGGATCATCACCGAATACCTGCAGGAGGAGGCAGTGACGAGGATGGATTGGCCTGCGAACAGCCCTGACTTGAACCCAATCGAGCACCTGTGGGACCAGCTTGGCCGTGCTGTACGCGCCAGAGTGACAGATCACACTACACTGGCTGAGTTGCGACAGATCCTTATCGAAGAGTGGAACCTCATCCCACAGCAACGCATCACCAGGCTGGTGACAAGCATGAGGAGGAGATGCCAGGCTGTCGTAGCTGTATTCGGATCTTCTACTCGCTACTGAACTTCTGATCCTTTGCTATTCCACATTTGATGTGCATGTTACTCAATAAAAAGTGCCAAACATTTTGTCATTTGCAAATTTGTGTATTTGTGTTTGTTTTTGTTTCGTTAGAGAGGGGGGAGAGAGTTAAAGAACATGAGTTCACATCAAGAAAGGGGAATGTGTTTGTTGAAGTGAAAAGCAATCCAAGAGAAGAGGAGAGTTTGTGTTGCTTATGTTTCTGTGATAGGGTTACATGGCTGAAAATGAGATAATTTGCTGAGGGGAGACTTTTTTCCCCACCGCAGTTGTGTACTGCTAAGGTGGAAACTTGCAATATTCTGCATGAAACCAAAACACAATATTAATGTTATCACAGTCAGTTGCTGATTAAAACACATTCCATCTTAAAACAAAAGAATAATTCCACTTCAAAATCACTGAAAACAATATTTGTCCACCAAACAAGGGATTACAGCAGAAACATGCACACCTAATACAAAATTAAACAAACCAAAAGGAACAAAAACAAAGAAACAAAACCTTTCATTCCAGTTAAGAACTCAGTGTGAACAATAACAATGCATTCTGCAACTTTTCACTTTTGACTTTGCCCTATATTTAGGTGCACTGCACATTCCGTGATTACATAATCAATACAAATGTGGTATCATTGTGAAGGTGAATAAACAAGCTTTACAATGATATCAAACTTGATGATGATCATACAGTTACTAGAGAGATATAAATGCTTAAACTTGAATTGCAGAACTTTTTTTGAGGGGTTTATATTTAAAGTGTAATATTAGTTAGCTCCATTTTCTTACTGTGAAATCACTAAATGAAATGGTCTCAATAAGGTATGAAAAACAAGTGTTGAATCTGTTGTGCTATTTTTACTGTATTTTTGTATGTGATCTAGATGAGGAAGATGAGATGGCAATGGAAGAACATACGACACGAGGAGAAGAGGAATTCAACTTTAAAGTTTATGTCAACAAGTAAGGATAAAGTACAGCAAAAATGTGTAATGCTTTAATCAGATGTAATGCGGAGGTATGACGCATTCATTGTTGAGAAAATCAACATCACTTGTAATGTATGAAATTTATTTGAGTATATTCAGTCAAGAGCTGGGATGTAAAAAATGAACTTTATTGATTAGGACAAAACTACTTTCAAGGAGTTCATAAGTTCTCTCAGTCTATATAAGACACATACCAGTATACATCTTTGACATTTTTACATAGAGTTTCATGCAATTGAATTTTACTGATCTAAATTACTTTGATTTTATGATTATTTTCATCAATTTCCACTGGATTTGTTTGGTGGTTGTAGTTTACTTAGTAAATGAAATAACTCGAAAGGTATTACAATGCTCCAATATACAGTATATCTGATTTTCATCATTCTAATTCTGCTTAATTACCCAATATATAATTATATTTCCTTTTTCTAAGATTCACACACACCGATGTACTGAGAAACTACATCAAGTTGCTGACAAGTTTCCGTAGCAACCAAGACTTCACCAATCACTGCATCATCAAGCTCCTCCATCGGGTTGCTATGGAGTCGGACAAGACTGAGCTCCTCTTCCAGATCTCCCTCTTTAGGATATTTCATAAGATCTTGCAGGATCCACTGGCAAAGACAGATCAGTTTAAGGTAAGGACCAAGTCTGTAGGGTTAGTCATATTTTGACCTCTGCTCGTAGCATAAAAATATACATGACGAGATCTCATATTCAGGTTTCGCTGCATGCAAGATTTGAATACATTAAGTGGTTCCACCATGATGCATTGTACATGTAAGCTCCTGAGTGTATGTCTTTAATGTTATTCTTCCCTTTGTTTTTCAAGAAATAGGTTTAGCAGATTGAATTGTTAAAATTTAGTTATGTTAAATCATACATTAACAAATTTTTTTTTTTTTTTTTTTTTCTACGCATATCATCCCCTTAAATGTGCATTTTTAAAAAAGGGATGAGAGGGGGAAGAGCTCTCAGTAAGAATTTATGGAATTTAAACAAATTAACATTTTGAAGTGCTGAATATTTTGTTTAAATATGTTTTTATTATGTGTTAAGTGGTTTTTTTTTTTTAAATAGGAAATGGCCAAGTTTGCACAGTATGTGTTGAGTCGTTTCTTCAAGGCACTGCCCTCTAACCCCAAGCTTGTGGTGGAGCTCCTCTTCTGGAAGGATGCAAGGAGCATCTATGAGCTCCAGGAAGGATACGGAGCAGAACAACCCAGCAAGTAAGATTACTTGTGGTGGTGATGGTGGTGATGGTTATGGTGGTGGTGGTGGTGGTGATTGTGGTTCTTGTTGTGGGGGTGGTGTTACTACTCTCCTGATGGTGGTGGTAGTGCTGATGATGGTGATAAATATGTATTGTTGCCAGTTTGATAGTGATGATGATGGGGATGGCGGTGATATTGAGATTTGCAGTGGTGATTATGAACATTCATGGTTTCAATTGTGGTAGTGATGGTGGTGGTTGTCGTGGTGATAATGGTGTGGAGCATGTATTGTTGCAGTTGTGATGGTGATGATTGAGGGTTGAGATGATGATGTTGGTTGTGACAGTTGTCAACTTTTAAAAGATGTGTTGATGTGGGGGAGAAGTCAAAAAGTAGCACATAGCTTGCTGCCAAACATTCCTATTTTAGGGGAATCATTCCTATTTTTTGGCCTTCAAACTAATGTTATGAACCCTAGATTCCTCTTTTCCGAAAACCCATGTGTAAAACTCATGCAAAATACACTGTATTTCTAGTTTTGCCACTAGAGATTCCTCATGCTGTGGAATGTTTACAGGGATGATACTTTGATTATCTTTTGCTGTTGCTTGGTTATGATTGATTATTCAATGATCGATTATGGTTAATAGCGTTGTATGCTGAGAGCCAGAAGGGCATTAAGTCATATCCTGAAATGCAGAGTTAATGCCCTGGATTCTCAGCCGAAGATATGAGGGGTTTTTTGTGTTGAAAGATGAGGTGTAGTCTCATTAAATGGAGTAGTTATCAGGGTGGTCCACAACCCAAAATGCAAACATGTAAAATTTGAACTTTAAAGGAGTATGAAGTGATGTGTGCAAAGCGCGAAGTCCCTTGTGGTGTGGGTTTAAGGTCCTAACAGCTGTAGGTTTCTTAGATGCTCTCTGGTGCTATCTGAGCCATATAAAAAGCAGTTTCAAACAAAATTTATGACTAATCTCTCATAAATTATTTTGCTTGAGAATGATGATTCACAGAAATTCACTTTGATTTTCAAACCTGTAGTTCCAAAATTCAAACCTGTCACTATTACATGTTAAGACCCTCTGTGGACCACCCTGATTTATGATGATAGGGATGGTAATAATGTTGCTGAGTGACATACGTAGGTGTCCACATCCTATCATGACGTACACGAATGCATAACGTTTATCTTCCTTGTCTGAATTTAGGAAGAGTAAAGCTAAGGAAT
This sequence comes from Heliocidaris tuberculata, assembly GCA_025618425.1. Classification (NCBI taxonomy): domain Eukaryota; kingdom Metazoa; phylum Echinodermata; class Echinoidea; order Camarodonta; family Echinometridae; genus Heliocidaris; species Heliocidaris tuberculata. The sequence continues at coordinate 27,324,916 of CM046832.1, read as the reverse complement.
GGAATGAAGAGGAACAGGCTGAGTTAGCCGGACTCTATGAACAGTACAGAGATGTAGATGGAGAAGGTGAGCATGGAAAAAATGTTTCAATATGTTCTGCATTTATATATTTATCTATGATATAGTTTAAGAAAGGAACCCTGTGGAAGGGTTAAAGATAAAAGAGAATTTCAATATGATGATCAGCTTAGAAGAAACCACAAGAATAGTCCAGTATCTCTCACAACCAAATAGTGGACCTAAAGAAATGTTGGCAATTACAACTCATAACTAGTTTGGAAACCTCGATATTTTGATATGGTTTTCTAGGAATTTCTTGGAATGTATGTTAGACTGCCTTTCATTTTGTCCTTTGAATATTGTTTCTATGGTCTTAAATATTTCTAGGTGTGTCTTTTCATCTGTAGTTTTGCTTGTCAGTGTATTGTCATTTGGATGAGGACATATTGCCGTATCAAAATAGAATATTATTATTAGAATTATTCCAGGTTTGCTGAGAATATCCCTGTGAGTTATGATTGTATTTGTGTAACATTTATCTTGTTAACTTTTTTTTTTTTTTTTTCTTTGCAGACAAAGATGTGGTTGACCTGATTATGGAACATCTGATTGATGACACTAGAACTAGAAGACACGTAAGAAGCTTAATATGTGATATACGGAATATTCAAAGTGAATGAAATTAATTATACAACTATTCCCCGTGGTTTGCCCTTCCATTTTTCTTCCCCCCCCCCCACTTTCTCTTTCTCTCTCTCTCTCTCTCTCTCTCTCTCTCTCTCTCTCTCTCTCTCTCACATTCAACTGTAAATTCCAGTTTTCATGATAATGAACACTGAGGTTTTTTTTCTTTGATTTTACATTGTCATAACATATGCATTGAAAGTTTGAGTTTATAGTTACGTCTATTTCACACAGTTCCATTTTCATATTGTTGGTGCTATTGCTTTTCTCACAAATACAACTGCTTTCCGTTATATGTTTTAGATCATCACACAGCTGGTGAAACAAGAACTGGTGGATAGTGTTAAAGATCTGAAGAAGCCCAAAGGGTGAGAATACTCAGTAATGTTGAATTACTGTATGATTAGAATACATGTCTCCTTTGTGCTCCTGTTATCTCAGCCTACCATTCATTCTCTGAAACATGTACATGTATGTCCTTTTAACCCCTAGCAGCTCAGAGTTTTCATAAGGTCTTAATAAATCAGTTTTCCCTCCTCGAATTGGCAACAATCATTCTTATAGTTCACTCTTACATAGTTTGAAAAAAAGAATAAAATGTTTACATGAACCATTGTGAACCAGTGAGAATAAAAATAGCAAAATTTAACAGGAATAAATGCCAATTTGTGCACAAAAATAGTGATCATATATTTTACACTGTATTGCCAATTGAGAGACGTTAATGATTAGTTGCAATTAAATTCGTGCATTGTACAACATACTGCTTTCGAAATAGACTCAAAATTGTCTGATTTTTGCTCTTTCTGCTCAGTTTATTGTGTAATTCCTAGCATTCTAGATCAAAAAGATAATGCAAAAGTCACAAAAAGGAGACATTATACTGCTATGGGTTAACATAATTGATTGGTGGTAAGAAGTTATCCGTATTGCAAATTTTGGTGACAAAAAATAAAGTGTTGTATAAGTTAATCAGGGTTCCCCGTTATCCTGGAAATTGGGAAAAACCTTGAAAATGATTTTTCCTTTTTTCCAGTCTGGGAATAGTCAGGGAATTTGAGACAAATCACTGAAATCATGGGGGAAATCAGGGAATTTCATTAGTGCAAAAAAATAGTCATCAGTCTCTTATATTTGTTTTGTGTCCAAACAGCATATCCATTGGAAGTTTAGCCATGGTGGCTTTTGAGTGTGTAAATTGCCTCCTTTAGAATTTTTAAGCTCCACCAAGGAAAAATCAGGGATTTTCTTTTTTTTCTATGAAATGCTGGGAACCCTTTTAATAAATTCATCTCAAATGGAGGTACAATGATGGTTATCATTTGCACTGCTTAGTAAAAGAGGTAATTTCATTTACCAGCCTTCCTGAACTTGCATAGATCTGCATGATAGAGATTTATTTATTTGATCTCCGTAACAGTGATAAGTGGTTGTTGTGGTTTATTATCCCTTCGTAGAGCTAAGAGGGTAACGCTGTGGAGAGAGGAGCATGAGTTAGAGCTGAGGACTCTCTTTGAGCAACACAAGGGTTCTAATGGTAAGTTTCAAATATAAGATGCCTTATTATGCCTAGCAATTATATCTATTATATCATCTGTTGAGAGCCAGAAGGGTGTTAAAGTGTACCAATCAACAAAAATTATTTTGGCTCTGTATATTAGGGGTTCTGTGTCGTTATACTATATTCGAAATATGAGCTTCAAATGTTGATTATATAAAGAGAGATATTGCAAGTTGAAATACATTCCCAATAAACAAAACAGCGACTTGTCAGGAGCTTGTTGACACGCCCATACACGCTCGCATGGAAAAATGACCTGCCCGGAATGGGTTCCGGGCTAGGGGGTTTTATGTTTTCCTTCATTTTCTTCATACTCCCCAACCATTAACACAAGGAAGACCAGGTAAAGTTTTTTGAGGTTGATTTTATACATTCTAGCTGCACACAATTTTTTTTTTTAAAGGTGATTAATACACTTTAAGTCTGTGTTAAAGTATGTGAGTTAACACCCTTCTGGCTCCAAACAGACCATGTATGACTTAGTAACACATTATGTTTCTTCATGAACTTCCCTGTTTTACTTTTTTTGGATCTTTTTAAAGGGGAAAGAAGAGCAGGAACAAGGGTTGATAGCTCTGAAAAGAGCTGAAATGCTGTGTATATATATATATATATATATATATATATATATATATTCACATAGGTGTGGTTAAATTTGGAGTTGAGGCATTCAAAAGTGCTCAATGCTGAAGGGCAGAGCATAATATTTGTACCTGGGTCCTGTCCGCTACCGTCGGTTTCACGCTCGACGCGATCTTCAGGCAGACTGATGACTCGACTCGGCTTGTGTATCTGATACACAAGCCGAGTCGAGTCATCAGTCTGCCTGAAAGATCGCGTCGAGCGTGAAACCGACGGTAGCGGACAGGACCCAGGTACAAATATATATATATAAATCAAGAAGGTTCTGTGTTGAAATAGATAGCAAACAATTATGTTGAAATAAAAACACCGCAAAAATTTTACGTCTTGCGGTGTTTTTATTTCAACATAATTGTTTGCTATATATATATATATATATATATATATATATATATATCCAATTGTGATTCGGGGTATGCAGTATTTCGGTAGTACCTACAGAGGATACTAAGAAGCTCTTTTAATAGCTTCAGTCCTGAATGAAACGTAAGAAACTGGAGCTTTATAATGATCAAAAAGTTAAGAACAATGACTATTTTTAGAGCTTGTATTCTTTATGGAAGAAGGTGGCATAAGCAAAAAAGAAAGAAAAAAAAGAATATTACTATATCGTCATGGAAACCAATAACTACCATTATGTTTGAACTAATTCCTTCCTACAGACATTGTTGGTACCATCATAGAGCACATGACTGAGAAGAGATCCAAGTACAAGGTCATGCAGAAGATCCTTGCCATGGGACTGGTCCAGGACCGTAAGGAACTCTACAAGAAGCGTAAGAGAAAGGCTGACGATGGAGATGGGACCACTAGGAGAAGGCGACGGAGACGTTACCATGGAGATGATGAGGTGCAGATTGCTTTTCAAACCTTTTTTTTTTTTTTTTCAGGGAATGTTATCTTTCAGTTTTCCAACCAAAACTGTGCAGTTTATGTGCTCTATGCAGATTTAAGTGTTTATTTTCGTGAATTATATAACTTTGGTTCTGCATCTGTGATTTTTCTTTCTCTTTTTACATTATGTAGGATGGCTTTGACAATGCAGCTGAAGAAGATGTCGAATATGCAGATGGTTTACAAGGTAAGAACTTCTAGGACGATTCTGCTGGTAAAATAAAGAATGGCTCTACCATAAACGTTGATAAAACATGAAGGGAACTAAGAAACAAGAAGATAAAAAGAAAAGGAGCAGGTAAGGATCTGCAACACATCAACGATTGCTCCATGGTTAATTCATAACCCTAACCAAGCTCCTAACTTCAACCATGGACCTAACACTACACTCCACCCTAACCTTACACCTAACCTAAACTCCTATCAAAACCCCAACCCAACCCTATGTCTTTCAAGCCCGGAGCAAAAGTTGCTCATAGTGACAGAATAAATTCTAGTGATACAAGAGGCATTTGCTTGGAACAGTAGAAATGTGCAATTGTAAGTGGTTATGTAATAGAAATGAACCATGCATTGATGATGAACTTGTGATTTCTGTTTGAAGCACTGTCCACATGCCCTTGACAAGGTGATGAACATAATGACTCTTTATATCTTTTCTCTCCGTAAAGAATTTCCTGATTCCGAGCCAGACTACATGTCTTCTGATGATGATGATGGTAGCAGTGATGGAGATGAAGAGAATAGTGATGATGAGGAGGAGGAGGAGGATGATGATGACGATCAAGAAGTACCGTTGGAAGATGTCATAGTCAAACTTCAGAGGAAAGGTAGGTAAAAAACTAGAACATTTTGTCACATGATAGATACTGAATGTATACATGTAATCTAATTGTAATTTCTTATGAAACAGCAATCAGTCTATTCAGCCAATACATTCTATGTAAATCAATAAGCTATTCCTGAGAATTTTCTTGTGCATTTTTTAACATTCATTATAAAACGGGTTCAAGAATGTAGCCATCCTGATTGGTCAAATAACACCACGTGACCCTGCAAAAAAAAAAAATTACTAACGCACGGCGAGGGGACTAACGCACGGCCAATCCGGATCAAACCGGATCTGTAAACATGTAAACATGTAGCGCAGACGGTATGACTCGATTTGGCTATATGTTTTTACAAGCTAATATTGTAGACTGTAGATTGTAGACCCGTTTTATTAAACTATTAATACATGGTTGTGAGTTAGTGCGATCCGGCAACACTCAGGTTTTTATCGTGGTGTCTAACACACTCGTGCGTAAGTACACCACGATAAAAACCTTTGTGTTGCCGGATCGCACTAATGCACTCCGAACCATGTATTAATAGTATAAACACATGCACTGAATTTTTGATAATGTAAGATTGTGTAACAGTGATATTACAGATGATTTTGTCCCTTCTTGGAAGTAGTACTTGGGTAGATTTTGGTTCTGCATTAAAAACCATTTCATGATGTCAATAATGATTTGTAGAAAAAGTAGATGGAATTACAATTCTCAAAAGCTTGACGAGCATATTTCACCTTTTGATGACAGGTTTAACTGAACAGATTCGATGGATTCAAGAAGGTTTGAGGAGGACTGCTGAAGACAGAGAAGAAAGTGGTGAGAATTCAGTTTGTTTATACTGAATTTTATGTGTTTTCTTTTTCTTTTGTTTTCTTTTTTTGTGGGGTTTTTGGCCTTTCTTGTAAGTAGAAACTACCTCTCATTAGAGGGTCGGTTTGATTTTGGTAATTAGCTTTTTTAAGTGCTTATATTTTTGTCCGGTTCAGATTGAAAAGACCTTGCTAGTGAGAATAAAAAGAATCTTTTAAAGTCTGTAAAAGTCAAGCAATCAATAACAAATCTGTTAATCTAAAAACAACTTGTGATTTAAGTCAGCTATTGTATTTCTCTCATAATTCAATTGAAAGAATGAAATATTATATATTCAGCTGTGGCTTTCTCTTATGTATCTATCCTTGTGATTTCAGGAGACAATCAAGCCATTCCAGTTGTCCCGTTGTCTGAAGAGAGTGGTACTGCCATGAGGAACAAGGCGTTCCAGAAGTTTTTAAAGAGAATCGGTCTCTCAGAACCAAGATCACACGAGGTAGTTATTTTGTAATATGGAAGCCATTATTTCTGTTTTTGCATCAATGTAATTTCAAATGAAACACAGATTTCACCGATTGACTAGACTCGATCTGTAAAGGAAATGGTCCTTGTCACAAATTATACATGTAGAACCAGAAGACCTTTTAAACTTTGGTATGATTCATGGACAAATAAATCTTTTCATGGACTGTGTTCTTACATGCTGTATGCTATTTTACCATCATTTGGTGCCCTAACTATATCCATATTTTCATGATTTTTCTTTCCCCATAAATATCTTGATGAAATCTTCATGATATTTTGTGTGTGTGTGTGTGTGTGCAAAGAAAGTTGTATTATCATATCAAAAGAGAAATTGACTGTCTAATCCCATATTTTTTTGTTCAAAATACAGATTTATAGATTTTATTCATGTTTCCACGCAAAGGGCAATAATCAGTCATGAATATACACCTGACACCTTGTATATCTGCAAAGAAATGCTATTTATATCTAACATATTTTCATCATAACAGGAAGTGTACTGGCGCATGCCTGGCGATCTGTCTGCCTCCACATTGCGAGAGATGGCAGACTCCATCGAACCCAAAGAAGGCATTGAGGCAATACCTAAAGAACCCAAGAAGACCAGCAAGAAATCCAACGCTCGCTACCAGATGCTGAAACAGATGGCGCTCTCCAAGCGCAGAGAGAAGGAGGAGAGGCAGTCGGTACGCCAGAAACGTAGAGAGGCTAGACGGTCGTCGGAAGGACCTGCAGAGGGTGGGGTGAATGAAGAAAATGTTGATGATTTGTACGGTGCAGAGACAGATGTCAGTGATGAGGAGGAAGATGATGATGATGTTGGTAAACCATCTACTGGAGGGCAAATGTCAAGGATTAAGAGGTCACTACCCAGCGACTCCAGTGATGACAGGTTAGTCAGTCTGTAATCATGTTTCCTTCATGTTATAATAGAATATTCAATGTTCAAAGCTTGTTGTGATATTGTCAAAAAGCAATCTTAGTAATAGCCTCGGTTTAGGAAGATAGTCTTGACTATGAAATTAAGGTTTGATTCATATGACAAGTTTGTTATCATTTTGATTTATTTTATATCATCATTTCTCAAGTATTAGAGATAATTGAATCAGCTTTGAATTAACTGTGAGCTGAATACGAGTCTGACTTGTCTTGACCATGCTTCATTTTTAGCTCTTAATGAATAATGGAAATGACCCAGATATATATTATTATATTATATGCTGTGGCTCAGTGATACAGGAGGCTGCTTGTAATCATGAAAACAAGTCGAAGCCTTGATGTGTTAGTTCCTGTATATGTTCTATTATCTGCTTGGTCTATGTTTTTCTTTTTTACTTTTGTTGAATATTCAATTTGAGTGAGTAAATTTTGATTGAAGCTTTATCAAGTCTTGGATTATTATCTTTATTTTACAGTGATGAAGAGATGCTCAGCTCCTTTATAAACAGACACCGAGAAGATACATTGCCTCAAGGAAAGCCCGCAAAACGTAGCAGGCTGGTATCCAGCGATGACAGTGATGCTGAAGCAGACATCGAGACCCCAGCACAAAAGAAGGAAGACACCAAGCAAAAGAAACAGTCATGCTTGGTTTCCAGTGATGATGATGATAGTGATGATGATAGACTGGAGATTGATGAAGGTGTTTCCACTGCCAAGAAGTCATCTCCCATCTCCAAGGTAACCAAGCGCTCTAGAGTAGTTACTAGTGACAATAGTGATGAAGACAAGGAAGGAGAAGCTGAGGAGGAGGAAGAGGAGGAGGAGATGGATGACGACAACAGAAGTGAAATCTTCGACGTGATAGCCAAGCCACCAAAGAAAGCTCTCAAGAAGCAGACTCCGTTTGATTTCAGTGACGAGGAAGAAGACGAGGAGAGCAAGTTGGACTCAGAATCCGTTGCCGTGGCAGCCGATGAATCGGCAACCCATGACCAATCTCTCCATCTCGTGCTATCCTCCGACAGCCCGAGCGATGCTGATGTTACGATGAAGGACGATGTCACTACAGAGAACGACGATCAAGAAGATGATCAAGAGGATGCTCCGTTGGAAGATAACGCCACTAATTTCAAGGAAGATACCACTACCAATGCAACCAATGACAATGCTGAGAGCTACCTGGATAACAAACCGGTGGAGGAGACTGAGGCTGCTGAAGCGGTAGAGGAATACGAGGAGGAAGGAGAGTGGGAAGAGATAGCTGATGATGGTGAGCACTGTGATCTGTAATGTAAATGGAAGAAATTAAATGATCGGTCAGGATGTTTTGGCTTAATGAAAGTGTTTTATCATGCCTGTTATGATTAGGGATAAAACATCATATGACCCGATTGAAGATTTATTGTGAAAATGCAATTTTGGGCTGTTTTCAGTGATCTTTTTTGCATAATCACAGTAATATGTTTTATCTTTCTTGAAATATATAATTTTTCATTCATACTAAATGCAGAGGTTGCCATTTCACTCTTCAAATTTGCATGTGGCACAAAGAATGGTCTCAGGCCCTGTGGCTGAAGTAATTTGCCAGTGTTCAGAATAACTCAAGCCATTAATCTGCTTGACTTGTGATTTATTCTATTATTCATTGTGATTCTATTCCTTTTGTTCTATTTGACCTCACAGACAGTGACTTCGATATGACCTCTAGCAACCAACCGGCACCTACAGCTAGCCCTGCATTGGAAGCGTCAAGCGACAGTGACTCTGATGACGATGTCCCCCTGAGAAAGGTTGCTAAACGAAATGCCATATCTTCAGACAGTGAGGACGAGGAATAGAAGAGAGACGGAGATGAAGAACTTGACTGGAACTTTTTGCAGATATATTTGTCCTGTATTTATGTAGTTAGATTGAAAAATATATATGACCTTTTGTAATTGTAGCTTAAGATAATGTTCCACATGTTTGTAATACATTGTACCTTGTATCTGTTTTACTTGTTTATGTGCGTAAAGAAATGTAATAAGATATTGATGTATAGTACAGTATTATGGAGGGCCGGATTTAAAGGGCAATGCAACCTTGCTGATAAGGTGATTTGTGTGAAAGCAGAAAAATAAGAAAAACAGGATGGTGAAAGTTTGAAAGAAATCAGACAAAAATAGTAATACATGTACATTTTGAAAAAAATGACATTTTAGTCATTTTGTGTGGAGTTGTCCACCACTACATCACATTGACATTACTGATTCAGCCAATGTATATAGTGATTACTATTTTCCAAAATTCATAACTTTCTTATTGCTTGTCTGATTTCGTTCAAACTTTCACCAAGCTGCTTCTCTGATTTTTCCTCTTTCTTTCAGAACAACTTACATGTACAATTGAGGTTGGATTTCCCTTTAAGGAATTAGAAAAGACAGACTTTCTTTATAAAAAATGATGAATAGTAAAGCTATACTAAATGTCATTCATAAATAATATAGATATATTGACTGCTATGAGAGGCAAAGTTGTTTCTATAGGCTCAAGGGGACCTTACATCCTGCGATTATGGTATCCGCGCTCGTGCTCGCACAAAGTAATTTTTTACATGTAAACCAATGGGGATCGCAGCAAAATTTAGCTATGCCCGTCTGGTAATCTTTCTGCTATATGTATAGAAAATGTTGGCAGGTGCTGGATTTACTGTATACCTTTCCTCTCTATTCTTATATAACCACCTTCATTTTTTGAAGATTCAGTTGTAAGTTCGAGTTGTATTGATTATTTTGCACTACAGAAGTTAAACTTTACTTCTGAAACTTTGTCTTTTTGGGGGGTCTTTTTTTTTATAAATTGAAATAGAGAACCAGTATTTAGTCGATTACAGGATGTGCCTGCAAAGAGATCACTTCAGAATGAAATGTGGACTTAAATGCTTTTCTGATGAGTTGAGAAAGTATGCTTTGAATAGCTTCATTGATTGTGCAAATGTTCAGAAGCTTTTTGGGATATTAGAGGGTTTTAATTCATGTGTTTAGGACACAAATGATGTATGAACAGGGTATGTGATTTTGGCCAGGAAGCCTAACTTTAGACCTAAAGGAAAAACTTGATAGTATTTCTGATAATATAAAGTCCTAAAACACAGCATTAATATTTTTTTTTTGAAGTAGGAAAGGTTTATGATTTGAGCATATTCCTTGTCATCACTATCTTGAACATGCTTTTTGGAGTAACATTTCAAGAGAAACTGGCTTTGAACTTGTCTTGAACATTCAGTGATTTCCATGAATCTATTTCATTTTCTGTCATTACTAGAACTTAAGATTACCAGCATGTATTTCTTTTTCCTTTTGTTCTTTTACATGTCAAGATGACACCAATGTTTGTAATTGTTTATTTCTAGCAACTATTACATATGTAGTACGTTTTATTTAAAACGCATAATTTCTTATTCACTCTGACCGTACTGTAGTCTGATAAATCTGACATTTTTACATTATAGAGATTTGTTGCTGTTGACAAACTACCCACACTGAATGTTTCAATGTAGGTAGGTTTCAGCTGCTACTCGTCAGTAACAGCTTATGACTGATATGTGGATATGGTGAGCAATTACATGGTCTTGAAAAAAATAAAAACATGGAAAATTAAGCACACATCCAAATGTGTTGGATTTATCAAACTACACCAACTCTTACTATTCACACATCATTTTCTTCTTTACATGAACCAGGTACTGAAGTCTAAAATCTTATTGATGTTCTCACTGGTTTCAACGATGCCATTCCAGTGCTTGTTTAAAGATAAAAATTAAGTTCTGGTCATGCGATTACATTGTAAAAGAAATTTTCTCAAATCAATTGGGAAAGGTTGATCACGTTTACATAAGACTTGGTGTATACTGTGAGGTTTTGGAATCATCAAAATGGTGAGAAACTGGCCCAATCTCACTTAAAAGCACATGCACTGCACACAGATATTGGTATATGGGACTGGACACAAATGTGGGATGAATGTTCGGCCCGAACACTTCAGCCGTTTCTCGTCAGGTTTCGAATATGAGGAGGGCATTTGAAGAGCAATTCTTTTCATGGGACATTTCTACTATGATGTTCTTCCGAACTGACATAAAAGGAATGAAAAAGCTCACAAATTATTTTTCACCTTTCTTAGAACTCATTCAACCTCCTCTTTAATAACTGTGAGAAAGATTTTAGCTGTAAAATTGCAGAGATAATCTCATCCCATAATACATTATTAAATAAGACATGTATTCAAACTAAGAGAAAAAAAATAAAGACATTGAAAACAGCTTAGAAGTTTTTTTGTATTTTTTTGTTTTATGTCATGCTCTTTATTAAGTCAATACATATTCAGTCAGTACAAAATGAAAAAAAAAAAAAAATGTACATTTACACTTTACACACAACTGGCATAGCATATCAACATGTACTGATTAGAATATGAAATTTTTATATTACCAGGTTTTGACAACACTGCTTAACTTGAAAGTACCCCAACTATGGCAACTAGAAGAAATTTGACATTTCTGAAATGTGCTACCTATGAAAGGAAGAACTATTCATAACTGAACTCCCTTGTATAGTTCATTTCATATGCTGTCTCTTGAAAAGAAGTACTTTGACATGGTTAACCTGTTAATTTTTTTCCACTGCATGTGAGTGCAATTAATATAAAGGGGAAAACTTTCACAAAAATGCCACAAACTACACCAATTCACATCAAATCTACAGGGTCACACTGCTTTATACATTATATTGCAATATTGGACTACCATGTGCAAGTCCATTTAATTAAATTCCGGGCCCCAGGGGGGGGGGGGGGGGGGAATCCTCAGATGGCCATGTGCTTGTATATTACTGGCCATAAAGGGATGCAGGAGGTGCTGTGAAAAATCACAGAATAGGTATCTCCTTTTAATACCAGGAAAGATTTTTCTTTTTTTTTCAACTGAACCCTTCTAATCTCTTTGTGACAATTTCCTCTATACATGAGAACTCTTTTAATCTTGAGAGGAATGAACCCAAAGAGTTACACACCATTGACATTCCCCAGTCAAAGTTGCAAGTTTGCAAAATATATCACCTGCTGAGAGGCAGAAGGGCGTAAATTCTATGTAAGAGCGAATACACTTCTGGCTCTTGGCAGAATATCATACGGTCAATACCATAAGGAATGATCTGTCAGAGGAACATATTGAATTTCTGAATATGGGTTAAATGCTTTCTATCATGATAGAGTCAACATTGGGCACATCTGAAGTCAAAATGATACTTCTAAATAATTCATTAACCCCAATTCAAACTTATGGGCTGTAAACCAAAAAGTATCTTTGCTCAAATAGAACACATACCTCTTGAGTTTTCAAGGAATGGGTGCAGGTATCCAATATTCAGCCCATGACCCGTTCTCCCTTTGTGTCGATTGCCTGAAAGCATAAGAAGACCCGCATGGTCTTCCTTACACTGAACAACAGAGGGAGGAAAAACCCTTTCCACAACAGCTAAACATAAGAGTTACACAGAAGCAATGACAAAAGAAATGTAAGATGGACAGACCACTTAAGCTCATATCTTTTCTTTAAGCTTTCCATCATAAAGTGTTACTTATTTGCCCCATTAGATAATAATCTCTTACTTTGACAACTTCAGAGCATTTCAGGGCAACATATTTTCATTCTTTTGTAACTTGCCTTCCTCTGTCACATGCCAAAGTGAAGGCTAGTCACACATCATCAATAACAATAACGATGATAAAAAGGCAGAAAAGGTATTGGATCTGAAAAAAATGCTCATTCACATAAATTGCTGAGCAACATCAAGTATATACCTTTCCAAATAGACCAGTTCTATTCTTATTTGTGATATGTGACTAGCCTTTAACATACCAATTATCTTTTATTTAGCTGATGCCTTAACATCTGTTCCCTTTGCATATAAATTATGTAGACTACTTGCTAAGTACTATAGAGGGTGCGCTAATATCCTCCTGGTGCCCTGATGTCATCTATCTTGAGGATCATCCGTACAAGTTGAGAAGCTAGGTTGATCTGTTGCTTCTTACCAATCAAAGTCTCAAACACATGCTGTTCCTTCATGTCTGTAGGTAGGAAGAGAGAATAGGAAACAGATTATCTACTAATAATTTCTAAACCTGGGCAAAGAAATTACTGTGACGACAGAAATTTTCACGAACAGATGCTGTAAAAAGAGAAACTGTCAGAAAGTTTTGCAGTGGGTAAACAATAGCCATTTTTGAAGTAAGCAAGTTTCATTTTGAAATGCAAATCTGGACCACCCACCAATTTGCACAATTATAACATATGTCAAGGTTTCTGGATTTACAATAAACAATTACAACTTACAAATTTTGGAAGGACAAAACAATTTTTTTTTTTTTCAAACTGTATGTCTATTGATAAAGTTACGACAGATATATGCAGTGTATACATTGTCATGATAAAATCAAATAGTGAGGTTACTCTAGCATGGCTTGCTGGCCCCACAGGCCACAATACAGTCAGGTGGGGAATTCCGATTACCATGCCATCATACCATATCAAACACAGTTAAGGGGACCCTTTCCAAAAATACCAGAGCATCTTCTGAGGTACGCAACATAACACAAACAAGTGAATGAGTAAATTACGCAATGCGTAATAAATGTCCCCGCCGGAAGTGCAGATCTGTGGAAATTAACTAGCCTGAACCTTAAAACTTCAGTGAAAAACTTTAGTGAATAAAATAATAATGTTGCTGCATGCAAAAGAAGAGAATACCAACAATGCATGTATACAACTGAAATATAAAACATGAAAACATTATGAACCTTCAGCCATTTTGAATAAATTTGCATAAATTTGCATGAATAATGAATTTCAAAATTCTGTGTAGAAGTTTGGAAGCCCCCACCCAGCCCTATCAGATAAAACAATCGGAATCAAAATCCAATGTGAAATAGAGGAGAAGTAGCATTTTTCGTCAATTTTGAATAAATTTGCATAAATTTGCATAATTAATGAATTTCAAAATTCTGTGTAGAAGTTTGGAAGCCCCCACCCAGCCCTATCAGATAAAACAATCGGAATCAAAATCGGCCAAGAAATGACGGAGAAGTAGCATTTTCTAACATTTGAGCACACACGGACAGACGGACGGACGGACACACACACACACACACGCACACACGAACGGAGCCCGTTTCATAGTCCCCTCGCGAACTTCGTTCGGCAGGGACAAAAAACAGTTCCACTTCTTTTCCTACAGAACTCTTTATTTTTCTTCTTCTTCTTCTTCAAAATGAGGAAAAGAGAAATGAAATGATTCCAAGGCCCAAAGCACCTCTATTCCGAGATGTTCAGGTACCACTAACCCAATTTATACACTCTTATTCATTTTGCACAACAATCTGAAGAGAGCAAAAGCATGTGTATAAATCAGGCTAACAAATAAATTAATGTCCCTATTCATATCCATTAAAATCTATGCAAGATTGTGCATCTTCTTTTTTTACAGCACATCAAGCAACCATATCAGCATGACTGAGAATTTATTCAGCTAAATTCAAGAATATATCTTGGAACCAACGAGAAATTGTGTGTCTAGCTAGTAAAATTTAGATATCTAATAAAATTTATCACAAACTGATCTATAAGCAAAAAAAGACAGCAGCCTTTTTAGTTTATCATAACGCCATGCATTCTTACCATTAGTTCCCTTGCCCATACAGTCAATGCCTAATCTTGGGTTCTTCTCCTTCAGTTGTCTTGATTTGACATCAGCTACTGTGCGGATGGGATGAAGACCACTGTTCTCAGCTAGGGCCATGGGGGTAGACTCAAGAGCATCAGCAAATGCATGCATGGCATACTGCTCTATGGTCGATACCTAAATTGGAAATAAACGTGGGAATGATAATGGAAGATGAATTTTGGTGATGGCGGGCATGGCACAATGACATGAGCTTGCACATTGTATACTTATTCAAGCTTGCACATACAGTTAACTTTGCATAAGTCGAATCTGTGGAGACCACAAAAAATAGTTCGACTTATGCAAAATTCGAGTTAGGAAATGTAAATAACACATATTTTGCATAGTTTGGTAAAAAAAAAAATTGATTCAACTTAGGAAAAGTTTGCCTTATGCGACTTCGAGTTATGCAAGGTAAACTGTACATGAATTTATCTTGTATCTATATGCATTAATATTTCAATGAAGTAACTTGGTTTAGTGTTTGTGTGTACTACGGTCAACTCCACTGCTATTCTACATTAGCCAAGAAGAAAATGACATAAGGGAAGCTGGAGCAAGACGGGGGGCCAACTCTTACTTTTCACAAATGGTATATGACATCTCAAATAAATTGAAAGGATTGCTTGAAGTAAGGGTCTATACAAATAGAAATGGTCAATGGTGAGCCACTATTTCCTCTGTAAAAATGATCATGACACAATCAAGATTCGCATGATCTTTCAAGGCTTGTTCACATATTACGTAGTAAACTGCTTCAGAATTTTTAAATGTGTGTATGTGCAAAACAAGAGGGGATGAAAACAAGTAGGGCCGCGCAATGATGGTCCTACTGTACTCACTATCTGAGTCTTATAAGACTTATAAAGTTTCCTGCAGATATACGAATGAGGCTTTAGATGTATACGTACCCATTCAGCTTGTTGACTGACTGCAAGTGAACAAGCAATCTCAGCTGCACCACCACCATATACGATATTGCCACTCTTGACCAGATTCCTGATGACACACAAGGCATCATGAAGACTGCGCTTTGTTTCCTCAACAATCTAAATAAAGCATAAATATACAATATATCAAATATCAAGAATGAAAAAAAATCATACATATTTCTTCTACAATCTTGTTACACAGTATTGCTGATCCACTATTCTTGATTTCATTCTTGCTCATACATTCAACATAAAGCAAATAATTTAAAATATAACAGGGTACTTCCTTTTAATATGTAGTGAAATCTTATGGAGACTAGATATAGCAAGTCAGGAAAGTGAGTTTTGTCAGAACCCACAAAGCACGTTTTGGAATCATGGCTATTCATAGCCCAGTGCTAGTCATCATACTTGCTTACAAGATACCTTTACAATCAATCACACAAAACTACTAAATTAAATATTTTCACTTCAATCCTTTGTGAATTCTAACATAACTGTTAAAGTTACTGGGTTGAAAATCATTCAGAAATTATCTTTTATCTACATGTTTAGGCAAGTGAATTAGAACATTGGACCATTAACCCTTTCATGACAGGAATTATTTGAGGGCTAAATTGATCACATTTTCTTCTTAAATTGGCAACATTAATATATTCCTTTTAGTGCTACAAGGTTCTAATAAGATTTTATGTCTTTGCAAACAATATACATGGTTAGGAACTTTGTCGAAAGGTTGAAAAAATTCAAATTTCAACAAAAAAAGAAATCATTTTGAACCTCTCAATGTGTTGCCAACTGAAGAATTTTAAAGTTTATTCACCTTTTTAAAATTCCTGGCATCAAACACAATACGGTCATGCAACAAAAATGGACACAGTGAGTTGAGAAATTTTTGCTTTTTTTAATCATGCATCTGGTATATTTTTTAGAGCTCTGAATCAAAAGTTATTGAGCCAAACCACAAAATGTGGTCAATTGTCTTGAAAGGGTTAATATAGTAGCAAGGCCAGACAACTGCATAAACACATAGCCATCACTCACCATCTTGTTGCCTCCTCTGATGAAGATGGTGACTGCTCTTGAATTCTGACAATCCTCAATCACCAACATCTTATCCCTGGTAGTACCAAAGTCGACCTCCCTGACGATGCCTGCCTTGCCCAGCTTGTCAGCTGTCAGCTCACTGAACCTGGGTACGATGCGCCCACCAGTAGCAATAGCAATCAGCTGTAAGATAAAAGTAAAAGTCGATAGCATTGCGATAAGACATAATACAAAACTTGTTATCGCTCTCTAAAATATGGCAGTCCTCCCATTTGTCTAGGTAAACATAGCGCAAAATTACACAATTTTTTTTTTTTAATGTTTTAGTTGCTGAAAATAAAATTCATTACAAAAGTAAAAAAGAAGCTGAGTCAGGACAGTTAATGTCTTATCAGGTAAAGTATATATAAAGTCATGAAATATTAACAATATCACATGGAGTCTTTCATTTTAGTGTCATATTCTGTCAATTCTGCAAGTCAGTTGAGTAAGTTTTGTCAGAACTCACAAAGCACAAAGCTGGAATCACAAAAATTCATAGCCCAGTGCTATCATCATACCTGCCCAGTACTGAATAAAAATGTGTAGAGTTTTAAGGACATATCATATGAATGCATCAATGGCAAGTCTGCTTTAAAAAGGGAGTGAAGAGCTTGCAATTTTAATAAGTACAATCTTACATAATGATCTTTTTTATTTATTATTACAATTTATGTTTAATTTTGGAGAAAACAAAAAAATCATCAACACACTTCTTTACCATGGAACTTTTTGCATTGCTCCAAAAATTAAATTTTCAAATAAATGAGCTTCATGACAGGGATAATGTACCAACAAACAAGTAGCAACAGTAGAGTCTCATAAAAAAGATTAAACCCTTACCTCAATCTCTGGACCTCCTACCCAGCGGACAGCTGGTAGCTCTCTCTGTAGTAGAAGATGGTTAGCCTCATCATCAAAGCCCCATTGGCAGATAGCAAGATTTGCCCCTGTTGCTTTCACCTATAAAACAATTACAAGTTGGAGGCTATATTCAAGACTGCAAGTGCAATACTGTGGATAACAACATTGGGGTATTCTGATAGCTATCAAAAGGTTCTTATTCAAATTGTGCAAGGATAGCAAGAATTTAAATCAAAAATTCATGCAAGTCAGATATGTGAGTTTTGTCAGAACCCACAAAGCACGTTTTGGAATCACGACATTTCATAGCCCAGTGCTAGTCATCATACTTGCATGTATCACAATGACGATGATATTAAAGCTCATGGACAGTTATGGAAGCAAACATGAAAATTGGAAGAAACTTGTTCAGTATAGTCTTGCGTTGTTCTCCATGCATCAAAAGAGGTTTGTACAAGATCATGTGGTATTCCATCAATCATTTCCGGTGAATTTTAGTGTAATTATCTGTAATATAGTGTATAGTGCACGCTGCCATTGCTGGGAGTTTATATCCCTGGCCCGGTATATAAATTATTTTTTACCTCTTATTTGTAAAATATTTCACTTTAGGAGGTGAAATCTCCACAGCATCTTAGTATTGCTAGTATCTTGCTATTTATCAGCAAAAATCCAATAAATCTGACAAAACGTTTTTGAGGGAGTACCAAAACTAAACATTACCTTTAAGATTTTTGCATCAACTGCAGATCACAAACAAGAGTATGCTTTGTGATTTTGGCTCTTTCTTACAATGCAAGAATAGCCATCCAATCTAATCCAAGATGTATTTACTCGTATCACCTTTTTCCTTTCAGCTACAAAGTGCCCCAACTTTTCATTAAATTTTATAAAACATGGCAACTTAATATTTTTTTTTAATCTGAATAAGCTAACTTTAAGCATGGAAGTGAAAAACATACCTGTTCCACCATCTCTGTGAACTTTTCCTTCTCGTAATCCCTGAGTTTCCTGTAGTCTTCAACCGATTTGACATCAAGCTTATGTGTAGTCTTAGGCTTGGGTGGTTCAAAGGGGCATGTCAGGATAGCTATCTTGGCATCTTTTACTTCCTGTCAAAGTAAGGGAACATTAAAAATATTTTTCAATATGACTCGTCAACTTTTCTTTCAGCAGAGATTGAAGATGATCAATTTATGATCATCTTTTATTTTGTGTCACCAAAGAACTGAATGTCTCACCAATTGATATCATCATGAATGAAACAGTCTATACATGCAATAATAATAATCAAATAGTGAGGTTACTCTTGCATGGCTTGCTGGCCCCACATGCCACAATACAGTCAGGTGGGGAATTCCGATTACCATGCAGAGAGAATTAAAATGCTTGGAAGAAATGCGAGAATTGAATATCTATCTATACCTTGGTCAATGTAGGTTCATATATTCATACCAGCAAGGTCATTGCAATCTATGTAATGCGAAAAGAACTTCAACAAACAAAAACTGGAATGATTAAATTCATGCGGCAAGAGAAATAATATCATATCATCATTTCTTTCTTATGAAATTCAAAAAACTTGGTTTTAAAAATTACGACATTAGACACGCTCAAATAGGAAAACAAATTTAATCAACAGTTTCTACATTTAGGTTAAAGAATTACACTACAAGGGAAATATCAATACAAAGTTTTCTTAATGACTCCAGGCACATCATTCTATAGTTATTGCACAAGATATTGCATATTGTAGCTGGATATTGTTTTCTAGTCACTCTACTGCACAAGAAAAGCAGCGAAAATTTTTCTAAAAATTGGAGTTTCTCAAAAACGAAGCAGTTTGTGACCCTTTACACTATTCTTTCACTCTCACCTTTGGCATCTGAGGATGACTGAAGTCTTTGTCAACGACTACACCTCTGACAAGCATGGTGTCGTCCAGTTTGCCACCGACCTTGCTGTCGACCTTGATCAGCTCAAAGTCAACGTCTCTCCTCTCAAGGTCAGCCACAGCCATGATGGCGTTGACAGCGATCTCAGCCATCTTCCTCTGGAAACGATTGATGCTGTGGAATGAAGGATTGCAAAGATGGAAATGTTAAAACTTCACTGCCTGACAGGTACTGGCTTTTCTTGGGTAACCAAATATACAGTAACATATCAAATGAATTTTTTTTTAATGATTTTCAAAATAATGTTTTAAATTGATAGCATATCAATTTGACAAAACAGCAAATTAGTATGCTGTACACCAGAATGAGAACATCTAAACTGCTTTTACAAAACACATGTGCTGCTGGAAACAGCTTATATTCTGCTATAACTCAAGGGTCCAATACACTTTCTATAAATGTCAAATTAATAATCAGCAAAAAGCAAGTCAGGTAAGTGAGTTTTGTCAGAACCCACAAAGCACGTTTTGGAATCATGACATTTCATAGCCCAGTGCTAGTCATCATACTTGCTCAACAGCTCACAAAATTTTTTTTAAAAGATATAAAGAGAAGAAAATGTTACGAAATGAATCATCGCTAAAAGTAAATAATTCTGTTCTTTATAAAATGCTATTCAGCCAAAGAAGACTAAATCTACCCAAAATAAACCATTTTTAAAAGGTCTAAAAGAATTACATTTTTGATCCTAGAGTGGTCATAGCTGTCTGGATGAGGGGTTCGAGATTGTCTGGGCTGACATCGTAGGCATCTGCAATCTCGTCCAATCTCCTGGTAGCTATCCTGGCAGCCATGTCATAGCCATCAGCAATACGGATTGGGTGGATACCTCTATCCAAGAGCTGCTCCGCCTTCTCCAGCAAGGCTCCAGCAAGAACTAAAAAGGATGAGAGATCAAAGTAAATTAGGTTGCAAACCTGGCCAAATAACATATTAAATAACATGCTAAATATCTTGAGTCATACACATGTCTAAGTTTGTGACACTTGAATTCGAAGGCAAGTCAGGTAAGTGAGTTTTGTCAGAACCCACAAAGCACGTTTTAGAATCATGAAATTCATAGCCCAGTGCTTGTCATCATACTTGCTGTGATAGGATTCAAAAGAAGTAACCACTTACAACTGTGATTACCCATATCCTTCATAAAGAGAACAATGTGTAGGTAACCCTTCCCTTTTCTTGAACATTAACTGACAACAAATACTTACCCACAACACCAGTTGTGCCATCTCCAATCTCATCATCTTGTGATTTAGAGAGTTGAACCATGAGTTTAGCAATCTGGTGATCCACATCCATCTTGTCCAAGATAGTGGCCCCATCATTGGTTACCGTTACCTCACCATCAGGGCTGACCAGCATTTTATCCAAGCCTAGAGTCATCACAAAACAAATTTATTGCAAAAGACGTACCACAACAATACTAGCATCCACATTTTTGTGTTGTGATACCGTACATGCTTGTAGAGAGAGTTAAGACAACTGCAAAAATAATAGTAAAAAATAATCCACACTGGAACAAGTCCAAGATATGAGGGGCTGCCAATCAAAGATCACATTCTCCTTGACCATATTAAAGACTTAGCTGGCAAGAGCAAATCTACAGTGAATTTTTTTGAAAAGCACTTCATTGCCTCTAGGATATCAGCAGCCAATTTGTTCTGTGTGTGCTTAAAAATCAAATTAATTTTTTTGTATAAAGAGTGGATCATAAATGTCAAACTTAGAAGACATGTCATTATCAAGATTCTTATTCAATACCACAATTGACAAAAGGGAATTCACGCAGAGCAAACACAGACAAAACACAAAATATGATAGAAATATCTCCCACACCTGCATGTACCTCTCCCGATTATTTCCTTCATTCCATCACATTCTTCACTAGTTTTATTACAACTTATCACAAACTCATTATATTACAAGACTTACCATTTGGGCCTAATGAAGTTCGCAATGTGTTGGCAACTGTTTTAGCAGCTAGGATATGAGACTGTTGTGAGAAAAAAAAATATGGGGAAAAGATGAGTAACAGTTAGAAGCACACTCAAATCATACAAAACCTTTTCTAACATTTAGAACAGAGAAGTAATGTACAGCCATAAAAATGATACAAGTTTTCCATATTTTTATATAATCTGAGGGGACACATCTCTCTATCAAACACCAACTGACATCTGGACATGTAGTCTACTGGTACTACATACACATACATCAACATCAGTACATGAAGTGACATGATTTTAAGCTTCTGCATGAATCTTTGAATCTACATCTTTTCATGATGTCTGTTTCTTCTTTCTCAAAACATCCGCAAGCAGGTAAACTGATCATTGATCTTCGAACCTTAACAATCAGGATTGGTGAGAACTTAGGTGACAGCAAACAGGACAAAACTGAGACATTACATCTTTATCACATACACAACGTTACATTGTCTGTACGATCGCTAATGAAAGTGAGCCCTCTACGGTCAAATTGAGTTATCGCATGTCCCTATGAAGTTTTTCAAAGCACCAGGGCTCCGATACAGGTAGGGCTTATTGACTATAATTGAAGTCATACACGACTCAAAGGTAGTGCACGACACTCCTACTTTCTAACGTTACATATGGAGTATAGACTTGTCATTGACAAACTTAAAGGCGGTCAGTCGGCGCTGCCCGTGTGTTTCTATGCAGTCCAGGCCAAAGCAAGTTTGGAGATTTCCGTATTTGTACACATCAACTTACGTACACATCACAGCGATCAATGCAGATTTTGCCAAGAAGGACATTTCGCTGATCCTCAATATATTTTCAACTGGTCCTAGTTTCGTATGCGCACAAATTATTTTGCAGCATCAGAAAACACAGATTTTTCTCCATTGAAACCACTGCCTGACCGCCTTTAACTCCACTGAGCTCCACCGCTACCGCCGTTAGGTGGTGAACTCCAGGTACAAATGACCAAAATCTTCCTTGCCCATTAGTTTGGTCGGTCACATCGCTTAATTTTGGCAAGTAATATGGAAATTTGTACTTACACTTCAGGAGAAATACTATCAGTCCAGCATTTTGATTTTACGATTTGACTATTATTTCAATGAAAAAAAATGGAATTTCCTCACTGAGCCGATCTTCCCCGTACTGTCATGACTGTACCGCCGATTCAAATGACTCGATCGCACGGTGCTCACTGTCTAACGTTGATTCAAACGACTCAATCGCATGGTGCGATCGAGTCATTTGAATCGATGATACAGTACGGGGGGAAGATCGGCTCAGCCACACCAAGTAATAGTGGTCATATTGACCACTAAGCGGGACGAATTTTCACGATCGCATGATGTTTTCATTCAGTCGATGTTTTAGACTAAACTCGGCCAATAAAATTTTGTCCACAAAAATACTCAGTATCGTGCGCACATCGTTCTCTATGATCGAGCACAAGGAAAATCAGGACTTTCAAGTGTGCGCAATAGGAACTAAATTTTTTAACGACCAAACTTTCTGGGGGAAGATGTCAGCGCTCGTGGCGATCAGGAAATGTATATAATGACTTGCAAAACCCTGTTTCGCCAGAACTGATAGTGAATTACGGATTTTATTTTTGGAATTATCTTTTCCAACATCAGTGAGTTGAATTTATTGTAGAGTGGGGGGGGGGGGGGGGGGGGGAGAATTCGGCCACCTAAGACAAAATCCTATTTTTTTACTCTTTATTTCATATTTATTTTCACTTCTTACTCAAATGAGAGCAATTATTGTTACCATTTTAACCACAAAAAAAATCCCACAAGAAAATCAAGAATTGCATGGTAATATTCATTTTCATTTACCCTGTCTCGGAGGCAACTTTCGGCCTAGCAGATCAAAGTCTCAGCGGTCAGAGCCGCCGTCCAACGCCGGAGCTCCCTCGCATAAAACCCGGCCGAAAACTGCTCCCGCGGTATCAGAACTGAAATCTCCAGACTAACGGAGATATAGCGTGTGCGTCTCATGCACCGACTATCTTTGACTGCAACATGGGATTGGACACTTTGAGCTTGCAACATACGAAAAATCCCGATCTAAAACTGAAAATTTCTTGAAATACATGTATAGCTCAGTTTTGGAACCCATTTTCCTTACGGACACGCATACGACGCGCAAATTTTCAGATTAAGGTAGCGGGACCGCCGATTACATCGGTAAAATGTGATATTTATGAATATTTTTTTCATTGCTACTGCAGTTCCCCTGTGACTTTGGTATGTATTGTATGTGTGAAATATGTGATATGCTCTCATGCTATGCATTTTAAAGTGATTTTGCCATGCATAATTCTAAGCCCATTTCGAGTACTCGATTAACAATGTACTCGCCCTATAAGGCCACTACACGACTAATGAAATTTCCATTGACTACTCGGTAACATAGTTGGAACTTGTGAATAACCCCCCAAAACCTCTAGACTCTAATTCAGAATGAAATATAGAGATTTCTCACTTAATTGTTAGTTCTAAGATATTTCAATGTCATTTGAATCAAATTTCGGCTCTCAGAAAGTTTGCACAGCAGAGTGATAGGAGCGTTTCTGTCTCTAAGTGAATGGCCGACCCTGTCAAAATTAAGACTAAGAGGCTAATGAAAGAGAGACAGAATTTTCGGTCTACCCCCCCCCCCCCCAGACTAGTAATATTTCTCCTAAAATGTAGGAAGTACAAATTTTCATCTTACCTGCCGAAATTAAGCGATGTGACCGACCAAACTAATGGGCAAGGTGGATTCTGGTTATATATGTAAAATTGTACCTGGAGCTAGCTCCAGCGCCTAACCCCAACGGCGGTGGAGCTCCCTGGAGTTACGACAAACTTTGATCTATAGTCTACATACAATTACAATTTCTACAACGTATACTATATTTTTCAGAGAATAGGATGTATGTAAAACTATATGCAAAGTTGCCTAATCAACAACAATATTTGAGGGAGGTTTGTTATGAGAAACAAGAGAGTTGAATGTTCAATGATAAATTAAATACACACAGATGTAAGTTAGTGGGACTAAATAAAAGACCGACCTTCTGAGCTTCGATCCCAGTTAACCTCGACTTAGAATCTTGATCTTTGATGATGATGAAAGGTCGACCATATTCATCGAATGCAAGAGATCCTAAAGAAGACATTTTTACGAGAAAAACGTAGATCGCATGAGCTGATCAGTGGATGAAGATGGATATCTATCGCCTTGTTTCACGCCTATTTCACGTGAAAATTTCTAGAAGACTCTTAATGACCTCTTCATCATTAGCCTCGTTCAGTCAAATTCTTGTTAATGAATTATTTTTTAGATAAATCAAAATTGGTCAATTTTTTCTTTCATTTAACAATTAAAAACTTTCGAAGGACTCTGAACTTATTTAAATTTTGTATAAATTACAAATACAAAAATATGATATATAATATTTTCATTTCTGCCATCCTCGTCCCTTCGGAAGCAAAATAACAACAATGGGACGTAACCAAGGAAATCCCCGTACGCGTATACACGCGATGCACCTGTTACACTGAATTTACCAAAGCTAATACCCTCGGTGAAAAACTGTTTCTAATAGTAGTTTTTCACCTTCTGAGGCTCAATTTCAGCAGTTCTTCTGCAAGATAGAACATTGTCGTACAATTTTTCAGGAGTAATCGTCCGTATTGAACTGGTATCTAAAATAATGTCATTCTTCAACCTCACTGAGCTGGGATACCAATATCCTATACGCGCCCAAGTGAAGGAGCCGAATCCAGTATATTCCTACCATCTAAGACACTCTTTACCGGAAGGATCGTATGTCTCCTTCAGACCAGAAACTTCAAAACTTCCACCGATTCACATGCACAAATACAACAAAGTCATTGAGCCGGTAGATCATCCAGAGCATCATGGATCTTATGTCAAATACACCGAGAGACTGCACAAACACACACGAAGTGCAAAAGGTAAGATTTTATCGTTATATAAGTCTATTCCTCATATATATGTTAGATTCGTATTAGAGGTGTTTAAGTATGCTTTATAACCTTATTGTGAACTTTTTCAAAGTGACATTTTGCTTAATAAATTTCATATGTTTGCTCTCTGTTCTCTTAGATATGTAGCCCTCCTGAATATTATTAATGTTTATTATCATTATAATGCTGGAAATATAGTTTTTGTCATTATAATGGTGGAAATTTATAGTTTGCAAGAATCTTCAGTCAAATTGAAGGAGGCAGACTTAAGAAGAAGAAGAAGAAGAAGAAATATATAATGGAACTTGGAAAGCTTGTATCAAATTCATGAACATGTAGCTTTGAAATGACTGCAGAAACCAATCAAATGAAATCAAATCAAATAAGATTTATATTGATATGTTTCATTGCCTTCTTGATACTGAAGTGTAATCCATTTTAAAGAACATCTTATAATCATACCCCTATTTTATGCCAGGTCCCCTTGATTTATACCGCAACCCTGTGACGACAGCTCAGCTCCCTGGATCCTGGTATCAGAAGGATGAACCTTTGAAGCAGAGGGAGCCATGGACATATGTCCCCAGACATGTCTGTGTCAGTAGTGAAATGACGAAGTATGTTCCATTTTTCATTTTTTCTTTTTTGTATCAATTCTGAATTGAAATGAGATGAGAATATTCACTTTTTGTTTTTTTATTTTTAGATAGGCAAACCAAATTGGACATTGGTTATTCTAATATTTAGATGTATTTTAAGTTTCACAAACTGCTTCTTGAGACAATTTCGAAAAATTTTATATATTCATCACACTATTTTTCTTGAGACAATTTCGAAAAATTTTATATATTTATCACACTATTTTTCTGACTTCAGCCAGCTAATTGTCAATATTGGTACCAGTAATACTTATTTTATGATGGTTGCGATGCTACCTTTAGTTTTTAATCTGACAAAATTACTGTAGTTTATATGTTTTTGATGTTATATTTTACCTGACTGCTTAGAAAGCATGTGTATACGTATGCTTGTAAGTAAACAACCAGGGCCCTCTTGCATAAAAAGTTGTGATTAAACGCAACTCAAAAAATTAAACGCAAGTCCCAAATACGCGATCCTGATTGGTTGAAAATCAAGTTGCGTTTAATTTTTTGAGTTGCGTTTAATCACAACTTCTTATGCAAGAGGGCCCAGGAGGCTTTAATTCCTCTCCAAAGGACTTGGTAATGAGGATTAATGCCTTACCAAAGGACAGTGGTGCATCCACTTGGTTTGGAACCCTTGTCTCTACCACCGAGCCATTGCTCAGTGTTATTATATTAATTTAGATCAAAGAAAGAAAAAAAAATCAATATTAACAGTGTAATTACATGAGCCAAGAAACAGTTACTGCAGTTTACAATTTTCTCTTTTTTTCATAGGGTAACTTCCAACATGTATGTGAAAAATATATTTTTATCTTTAGCTTATGATAGGAAAGGTTTAGCTTGCTAGTGATTATGATGAATGATACATTTTTTCTTCATTCTTTTTCATTTTTTTTTTTATATTCTAATTTTTTTAAAAAATAGGAAGAAGAAGAATGCAAATAAAAATATGTATAATACATTTCTAGCAACATGCAAATTATTTAGGTACTAGTATACATATATTCAAAATATATTTGGATGTTGGTAGTCATAATACCCATGATTCCAACAAATGTTTTGATAGTTCTTCTGATAAAGCAGTTGTCTTCTATGCAGTTTTATCGTGGCCTGTGTCTTATGGCACCAGCTGTGTTTCTGTCCTTAATCTATGGGTGGTTGGATTTGCAAGAGGATGAACATTTTTGCACATGTGTTGGTATGCATGTACATCCTTTAAACTTGAACCTGTTGAAAACTTAAGATAGCTCAAGATAGAACCCATTGCATAATAAGTTGAATGAAAATTGAATTGTCGAAAAAACAAGGTGAAAACATTCATTTGCATAATTATGTTCATTTTCTTATATTTCATTGCAGATTTGTGAAAGAGATGAGTCAAACCAACAGGGAATTTTCACTCTTCTAAAGAGAGACACCAACAAATTTAAGGACAATTTCAGTACAGCCTTATTATGGATAATGATTGTATTACACATTATTCGGAACACCAGCCTTTGAACAAGTGCTTATGATGAACACCAACAGTTTGATTAACACATGTATTGCAGATCTATGTCTGATGCCAATCAGATTGCATTGGTGGATTTAGGCCGATATTTATTTTTGTATTCACTAATTTTCGCGTGGTAACAAGAGCATTGAATTTATTTGATTTGCAGACATTGAAGCATTGTTCTTCATCACATTTTTTTCTTCTTTCTACATAGATGTTCTACTTGTATATAATCCGTAAATCATTTAATCAGAATCTTGCCTTAAATGCTGCTGCTCCTTCTTTTCTTAAAAACTTCTCACTTCTTCCCTAAAAACAAATATGAAAAAATTAATTGAGGAGAAAGGGAGATGCAGGTTGTCTTCCTTTGAGATTGAATATGCATGTGTTGTAGCATAATATTCCATTGTACCAGTTTTATTCTGGAATGTGTTCTACTGCATGAACATTGCAGCAATCAGTTCTTGCAGTTTTAACGCAGGAAATGAGAAGAATATAGAACAATAAAATAAAAAGGATATAATTTGTTTCACAATGAGGAGTATTATTATTATTATTGTTACTATAGCCATAGGTGCCATACAGTAAATATTCACCTTCAAACTGTACAACGAAAATATAACCAAAGGAAAGCTATGTCATATGTATTTCAAAGAAAAGTGATGTGCTAATTTTTTTTGTTTTGTGTTTGTTCACAAAAGTCTCGTTTTGGTATTAAACGTTTTCCCATTTTTAAGAAGAGTACTAATTCTTTATGTTTTATCACTTTTTATCAAATCACGTTTCACTGCAGGTAAGGAATCGCATTTAAAGGGCAATCCAACCTTGGAAATGAGATGATTTGTGTGAAAGGAGAAAAATTTAAAAAACGGGATGGTGAAAGTTTGAAAGAAATCGGACAAGGAATAAGAAAGTTATGGATGTTTGAAAAATGAGATCACTACATCTATGGGAATCTCAAATTGGCAATTTGGTGATTCGATTGTGACATTTTTGTGGACAACTCTCCCATTCGTCGTACACAAAAATATTAATTTGCGGTTTTCTTCGAGGCGCTTTTATCCTCGGGGCAGTACTCAAAATATATTGGAGAGAGCATATTGTTATAGGTCCTCATGAAAGAAAAAAATCCTATAAGCAATACATTTTGAAAAAAAGTGACATTTTAGTCATTTTGTGTGTTGGAGCAAATGGGGGAGTTGTCCACAGATACATCACAGTGACATTACCTATTCGGCCAATTTGAAATTCCCATATGTATAATGATTACAACTTTCAAAAATTCATAACTTTCTTATTGCTTGTCCGATTTCGTTCAAACTTTCGCCAATCTGCTTCTCTGATTTTTCCTCTTTCTTTCAGAGCAACTTGCTATTAAAGCTCACAGACAGTCTCGGTAGCAAAAAAAATACTGGCAAGAAACTTATCTAACATAGTCACATACTATTCTCCTTTTACCATAAGACACATGTACGAGATTATTTTAACATTCCATTCACGATTTCGAACAAATTTTAGTGTAAATATCTGTAAGAAACGCTTGGTAACGGCTTTTCACTGCCTCACGCTAAGACCATATCCACCCGAAGGTTCCCCGCACAATAAACCCAGCGCTTCGCACTGTGTGTAGCGTATTCTATAACACACGGCAATCCCCATGTGCGTTATGTGTGTGGCCGTTGTTTTAATTTACATCCCCTCTTTTTTGGGCCAGGGATTTTTATTACTTTTCACCTTTCATTCGATAAATACTTCACTTGAGGAGGAAAAAACTTCACAGTATCTTAGTTATGTTAGTACCCTGCTATTTATTAAGTAAAATCAAAGAAATCTCACGAAAAGTTTTTGAGAGCTTCCCAAAACTATCTCTTACCTTTAAGGTTGGATTTCCCTTTAACAAAAACCTCAAACTAAATGTAAAGTATTTTCCGCAAGAGGGCTCTTTTCATAAACGGGTGCATCACGATTGTCGAACCTCTTTCTTTCCAAGAGTATGAACGGAATATCGTTTTATCTTTTCTTAAATCAATTTTCCTCCCTTTTAAACGGTACTTATATTATTTCATTAACAATATTCAGTCTATTTTAATACCAGATTCTTGGAATGAAGATGTGAATTTTACGTCAGACATTTTTTTCCCTTCATGCAAAACAGCCTGAAAGATAAACTTAACTTTTATATTTGGCGGTGATTGTGGAAAAAACTCTTCTCATGTGACCTTTTCTTGTGGCAGAAACGTAGTTCTTTGACTTCAACATAACTTTAATTTCATTGTTATTGTAATATGTCTGTGTTGGTAACTGTGTAAATATAAGCATAACTTTCATGATTTTCTACAAAGCCAAATGTACTTTCATAAATCAGTGTTGTGTAATTGTGTGTTTCCATCAATGTTTGTATAAAATTGAATAACATAATGGTAAAATTGATACACAATTTTGTGTTTGTGTGTGATTATTGCAGTATCCGTTTGGTATTTTCCTTGTAATCGAGAAAGAATTTATGATTAATACGAGAACAAGATCGTGTATTAGGTGTAAGGTAAGGTGATGTGCCAACCGAAGTATGTTTTTCCCCCTGTGAGATCGAAAAGCCAAAACATTGGCTATATAGAGGTTGAAAAGGTGATATCCCATGTTTTGAGGCGAGATTATTTGCACAGTTACCTTCACTATCTAACAGTGAGAGGGAAGAAAATGACCATAATCGGAATGGCAATTTAGCATATACATAAATTTATAATTAGTTTAGTAAAAATAAAAATACTCCTTTTTTCTTCTCAAAAAACCGAAAGCCTCGTTGGTTTACGAAAAATGATACGAATACTGTTTTTTGATGCCATAACCGTTATGTTTTTCTTTTATTTTCTTTCTTCCTTCACGGAGGGGGGAGGGTTTCCCTAGACAACGTGCTGAAAAATAGAACAGGAAAGGGTTCATAAATTTCTAAATATTCGTTGTTGGGGTAATTCCCCTCCCCCTTTTCATGTTTTTCCTTGGCAGTTTGGCTACGCTTGAGCATTGTTGATGCGAGATGAGATGGTAAATCTTCAAAAGCATCCCCTGTTCAAGATTGTCTATACACCTGCTGAGTGAACTATGCAAATTCAAAGGGGTCTAACAAACATATCATTTTACCCTCTAAAATAGTCTAGTCAAATGTTACTAGAATAACTATTCCCTGTACGGGCACCTGCACTATTCTATTCTAGTCAAAACTACCAGCATCAGGTTTGAAGTGAACAGAACCATATAGTCAAAATTAACAGAATCCTAGTCAGAATGATTAAAATCTGATTAAGAAAATGTTACCTAGCGATCCGGTCAAAAATGACTAGACGTTTTTCAGAGTGTAGCTCATTGTTATTATTTTTCCTGTGATTTTGAGTTATCCACGCTCTCCAATAACCGACAAAATTTTCACCATTATAGTTTTAATAATCATCTCTTTGCCACAAAATGGAATCCACGATGACGCGTATATGATGTCGATAATGGATCTACAACTATAAAGTTTTAGCATTAAAAATAATCCATTCTTGTAATTCAGAGTTCATGCTCTCCAATAACAGAGCAACGTTTCACTATTCGTAGTAATTTAATCATCTATCTCCCAACAAGGGCACCCACGAAGGTGCAATTATGACGCGTATAATGATGTCGATCATGGATCTACAAATATGCAGTTTTAGCTTCAAAACATTTCATTATCCTTGTAATTTAGAGTTCACGCTCTCCAATAAGCGAGTAACGTTTCACTGTTCGTAGTTCTTTAATCATCTATCTTCCATGCGCCGGCATCCACGAAGGGGTAAATTATGACGCGTACCTATATATGATGTCGATCATACTTGATGAATCATGACGACGTTGGTGGTATTAATGATGATCATCCCAGGACGAACAATCCATTATATCCACCGACACCTTGTTGTTTCTCATAGGCTCTTACAAAACAATCCATCAAACCAACACGCGAGGTAATCAAAATACAGAAACACTTCATTTGTTTCATGGACTCGACATGAAGAGAATCAAGTGATATGTCGTAAGACAGCACAAATTTGTCGAGTTATGTGCCTGATTGCTTATAAGGATAAGAAGACAAATGCGTAGACCAGGTAAACTCTGAAATTAATTGACGATTTTTGTGGGGTTAGAGGACAGAATGTGCCAAATTGGCAATTAATTTGGTGTCTTGGAATGACAGAGGTAATAAAAGTGTATAGTTGTCGTGTAACAAGTTCGACAAACTACACGACCCCTACATGGTAATTGGTGGCATAGGCTTTTGTGGAACCTGAGGTATATACACCGGCGATCAACTAGAACACAACTTTTATACATTCAAATCATGATAGACCAAATATCAAACGTTTATTGGATTCCTGGTTATTGGTTAATGCTAAACAGTTTAAATGTGTGTGAATTGCTTGAATAACCCACTCCATTTAGAATGCATCAAAATTACGAACAAATTGACTTTTCAACTTTATAAGAAGTCTGTGGTTGTTTAGCAAAGCTCTTTAAGCTTTCTTCAAACGCCTAATGAGCTATTGGGACTGGTGAAGTTGTTTAGCTGGAGAGCCTTCAGGCTACAATTAAGATGAAGTGGCTGCCAGATATGCCGGTGATTAGCCAAGCGTTTGTGAATGTCAAGTTCGCAACCGTGATTTCACCTTACCACGTTACTCAAAAGTAGAGTGGTTTAGACGATGGATTTACTTTCGAAAGAAACTTTAATACTCTCGATAGTAAATCTGCGACTAATTTACTGTTTAGACGCACTCAGTAATAAACTGTTTCATAAGGAATTGTACTCGCGAGTTTTTAATACCAGGCATCCTGTAATATAATCATAAGCGTACAAGGCGGGGGCTGGAGTGCTGACCCCCCCCCCCCCCACACACACACACACACACACACCTTTCCCGGAAAATGTCCACATTCCTATAATATTCAGGTAACTGTCACCTTATATTTGGCGACGAGGTCGTCAACTTTTACTATAGTGAAGAGTCATTTTTTGACCCGCTCGCTTCACTCGCTCGCATCTGAGTAAAGTAAGACTATGGTACTATTGAAGGTTAAGCCGTCGTCTAAACGCTTTTGACTATCAAGAGGAGGCAGACATGCTGTAGGTCTATTATACTCTCGAAAGTAAAGCAATCGTCTAAACATGTCTATATAGTGCCCAAAGTTTTACTGAAGCTTGTAGAAGGTGCATGATAATTATTCTTGGCTTGCATGGGTCAAGCCGAGGTAGCATCACATGATTACATCGGATCTTCATTTAACTGGGCGTGGTATATCACTCCCATGTATATACACTCTGCCTAAAATTTCAAGAGCATGCGGAGTAATAATTATCTTTTTTCACACACTCACAGAAAGGGCAGTTGGAGCTTGGTGGAACGGGTCTGTTGAAATCGTCAGACAATAAAGATGAATTATTAAGGAGATTAAGATGGAAGGCTCTAACCATGGCCAAAGTACACAAGTTTTTCTTACGTCCACGTGCTACTATAATTAGGGGCCGCGGAGCGTTCTTAAAAGGGGGGGGGGTGATTTCATTTCACTTAAATACAATTTCGAACCTTCTTTCGGGGATATTATGAAACATGTCTACTCAAAAAAGTGGGGAGAGGGCTGCAGCCCCCAGCCCCCCCCCCCCCCTCCCTTGCTTCCGCGGCCCATGATAATTGATTGTTGAAATGCCGCTCAGAGATGTTTATCGCCGAATAGAATTCAACAATATCATCGAGTTGAGCTGTGAAGAACTGCACCTATGAATAAATATTAGTACCTTTATTGCACTTTCTCTCTATCCATGCTATATACTGTATACGTGCATATATATATATATATATATATATATATATATATATATATATATATATATATATATATATATATATATAGAGCTGTAGGTTATAACACGATATAAAAACTACTTTCGAAAAATCAACTGAAGGCAATTTCAATAGCCCTGTCTATCACCTTTAGAAAATATGTGTGAACATTACAATGGTGTATTACGTAATCAGAACCTGATTTCTAAGGGCAGTACAATAGGCCCTTGAAATTGCCCTTGAGTTTATTTTTTGAAAGTAGTTTTTATCGTGTTTTATATTAAAATGTTGCGAAGTCGTAAAACATTTTTTAAAAACCATTTGGATCCAGAGAAAAATATGTATTTTATGGTAATTTGACAAAATTAATGTTGCTAAATAAGATGCGTAAGAGCGAAGTTAGGATGCATCCATACGCTAGTGGTGATTTATTGTTATTTAGGTCATCTTTAACCTTGTAGGCATTCTTCTCGGAGAGTTAATTCAATTCAAATGGGTTATTTTGTACATTATGTGATTGAATCATTATCTGGGATCTGATAGGATGCCGAAAACCATTGTGATTGATTTTCTCCTCAGTGTGACCATGTAATACTCCGCATGAGGTAGATATTGCACCATGATTGTGTGCGTGCATAAGTCCGATGACAGAAATATATAATATTACTCAGGAAAAATAAGATTATTATGACTGTCTCCTGTATTGTAAACATTCAACATTTCGGAACTTAGTGAAAAGGGGAAATCTTTGACAACCAGTCAGATAAATATTTGGATGATAAAAAATGTAAAAATTGCTTCAAACTAATATGCATATATGGGAAGGATACGACTGATAATTAGGAACGGATTTGTGTATTCTCCCGCTCTAAAGTTGCTCATTATTTAAAACTGATATAAAAAACAAAGAAACGTGACAGAAAAGTTTGTGGAATAGCCCGAAAAGGTTGTGTGATTTGATCTTCCAAAAACATATGGAAATCTCTTCTCCACTCCTCCCTCTCTCCCTCCCCCCCCCCCCCCCCCCCCCCCATCCTCCTCTCTCTCTCTCTCTCTCTCTCTCTCTCTCTCTCTCTCTCTCTCTCTCTCTCACTCACTTTTCCCTGTCAATCTATTTCCATATTTCTTCTCTTTCTTTCTCCTTCTCTCATTTTTTCATACACGAAGCACCTATGAGATGACTATATGATTAATGGTGACGAATAATACGGCTCAGTGAACTCCTCTGTGTCCTACACGCCCGCTCTCTCTCTCGGCATTACAACCCTTCTGATCATGTCTTAACCTCGGCATTCAACTCCACCGATCATTCCTTCAAAACCCGACAAATGGAGTAGGGGAATAATGTGCAATTTGGGTAGAAATTGTCCAGTGCCATAGCGGATTAACACCGTCATAGTAATCATAAGAAGGTACTCACGCGTTTGCATATTTCTCCATCCCCATTCTCTCGTTCGCTCTTGACATTGACGGATCACGTCGCAAAATTCTCAGCCTGTCGCGTTTTTTTTTAAAGCGCAGACGACTTGCTTTCTTCGCTCATTTCCCGCCAACATATACGGTCAAACTAAGCTCAAGATATTTCGTCATTCGTCGTCTCTCCTTTTCTCTCTCTCTCTCTCTCTCTCTTTTCATATTCTTCCGCTTTTTCATATTTTACCCTTCAACTTTCCCCATGCCATTGTCGCCCTTTTCACTCTCTCAGGCCCTTTGGGCCACAATTACCCTGATGAATACTTGCGAATAATTAGCTCTCAAAAGAAAGTTAACTGTAGCGATCAAGACGATAATTTCCCCCCTCTCTTTTCAAATTGTTTGGGCACGACATCTGTCTAGGAAATCGCTGTTACATGACTTTTAATACGTGACCCTACGGGCTGTAGCTTTCCTTTTTCTTCAACGTGACTTTATTGCCAGCACCACCGATTTGTCTGACGGCTTGCCATTATTCCGTTGAACTCTCCATCTCTCTCTCTCCCCTTCTCTGCTGATGAAATCAGTAAACCCAGTCTATGATTTTCGTCACCAATACTCACCATTCAAAATAATTAGCTCCCCTGCAAAACCTAGATGATGTTGTTGTTTTGACCCTCTTTTATGAGGAATGTAAAATATTATTAACTAATGTCCGTCAGGGATATCCTAGTTGACCAAAGATCCAAGAGGCCGAATGTAAACAGATAATCTCGAGACCGAAGGCCTACTAGGCCAAAATTAACTGTTCATATCACTATGTTTGAGTGTTGTGGGTCTAGTTTTAAATGTCTTTACTGGTCGAAAATTTCGGCCTCGCACATATTTGGTCTCGTGAACTCTAAAATTAGAAGATCCACGTGACCGAATTTTTAGATCTCGTTTGCCTACCGTCTGGCAAACCTTCGGTCGACTGGGTAGCGACCACATTCGTTAGATAATCAGTATAATATCTGATACTGCTTCTCAAAAACCTTTGCTCAGTCTTTCTTTCTAGAAGTTACAAGTCATAGTGTTTGACAATGCCCTAAAGATAGTAGACATCAAATGCAGTTATAATGTTAACGATTGAAATGATTAGTCATTATTCTTCCGGTTAAAGTTCCCCTATAGGACCATTTAAATTGATGAGCACAAGGCACCAGATAATTACAGGTTTGTTATGTTGCCATTGTCGGTTCAATGCTGCCACGTGGAAACTGCCATTAAAACACATCTAAATTGTTTTGTAGAGAACGTTTCAGTATTCAGCTAGCTAAACTGTTGCATGCAAGCCATATCGATACGTTCGTCAACATGACACAAGGAAATGGGGGAAAACATTTATACCTAGATAGTCGATATCTTAAATTTGCAAGTAAAACAAATTTATATTCCCTTAGAGGTAAATACTTCGACGTTTCGTCAAATTATTGCAAGGTAATCTCATGTATTTTCGTCCACACAACACAAAGAAATAAAGAGAAAAAAAAAACATTCAGACTTAGTCGGTATCTCAAATCGATGATCAATAATGACCACTGAATAGGTCTATTAAGGAGAAATGAAAGAGCTGTGAAATCCAAGAGGAACATCTAATGTCCGTATACCAACAAAAGAATCGGCACAAAGGGTGCCGCCGACGAGAGCCGATCCTAAACAAAAGGGATCAGAAAAACAGCCCCGGTGTTCCATTAAATTACCCCCAATGAAAAGCGACAAAATAGGGATGTAATTACTCTCAAATTGGGAAACTAAAAAAGTCTATTTCACGGTGGTGTACTGCTGACAACAGGGGCGGGTACGTACACAGAATTCGATCTTTTCATAGCAGCATGAATGGTATTGATGGAAATAGGGAAAGTTGCCGACGCACTGGATGCATTTTGAAGACCAGGAAAGGATTTAACTTTGTTGAAGGCGAATAAAAGAGCATTCATCGACGAAGCTTCAGAAAGTCTGATGACTTCTTGCAGAATGGAAAAGCAAACAGGCAATATAAAATATTTTCAGAGTGACTTGTCTCTTCCCGGGAGTACATCTTAAGACTGAAATGACGAACAAAATATGAGAGACGCAGACGATGGCGAAAGCATAATAGTCAACATTTAATGTGAAGTTTGTCCAATGCGCAATAACCTCCAGATTGATTCATCTCTTCGAAAGCCTCGCTCACACGAGGCGCCATTTCTATTGCGTCAGTACTGTTCATTTTGCAATCACTTTTGAAACGATATCACTCTTTCATGACGTGCGAAGACCGTACAGTCACTGACGCGGTCCTAACGTCAGCAAATGACGCTTTGTGTGAACCGAGCCTTATAGAATAACAAACCGTCTCATATGATATCTATACATGTATATTAGTTCGATTGTTCTCTGTCTTTCTTCTGTAACTTTTACTACATTCTTCTTTATTATGATGATCTTTTATACGCCTTCGTCATTCCCTTTAATGCAGTCGAGCACAATGCCTCCATTCTCGCGACACATCTGTGCATCTCGTCGTGTGCATGTATGTCTTCAGTTTCCACAACCGTGCTAGCGGCAAACTATCCCACAATAATGATGCTGTATTTCTTTGCCGAAATAATTGTCTCAATTACAGGGTCCATCTTTATCACGAACTCCCATCCGATGCGGACAACATTTAGTTCCCCACGCCCCGAAACCGCAGCCTTTGCCGTGCGTGGCGCGAAAATACGGTAACCGATTTGTAGCAATATTGTTCGATGAATAGTGATAACTGATACGGGCAGCTCTGAAAACTGACCACTTGAGAGATACACACTCGAGTTGCAAAGGGTCAACGAAGAAATCCCGGTCATCGATGATCACCAAGGGGTGGAAACCACGTGACCCCAACTATTTAGATGGAATTTAAAACCACTGATATCAATTTCTGGTCAAGGGAGAAAGGGTGCCGAGATGGGGATGATGTCGAGTCGGCACCCTCGTATTTGGAGCACTTAGCAACGCTTATTGCAAAAAATTGCTTAAACTTTCACAAAAAGCAACCATATCTATAACATTAATACCTCACCAAATTTTGAGTATTACGCTAACTGACATGATTTTAAAAAAGAAATAAGACGTTTCTGAGTGCCTCAATACTAAATCAGATTGCACTTTCATACTCATTTCATATCAGGGATACAAAATACTACACAGTCCAATACATTTTTGACATGTTATAACGATATGCAGTAATAGGAGAGATTCATTTTCGGGGATCTGTAATTCATTTCCTTCTTATAAGAGTTGTTTTCGGGCAGTTTGAATAATTTAAGTCAGCAAAATCTATCAACCAACGTTAATCATGGATTGTATCCCGCAAGTTTCATAGCCAAAACTACCAGGGCATGATTTATATTTTCGTCGATTCGTTGTGCCTTGGTTTGAAATACTCGTCAGCCACTGAACAAATTATTTTTGCTCAGAAAGTGATCCTATTTCAGCTTGGTCTCCTGTCCTTTTCTTCAAAATTCTACAGAAGCAAGACAAATACGGGAATAAAAGGGAGAAACTAATTTGAGGGAAACCGTCCGGCATGGTCCTATAACCCTATTCATCTTGGCACACGTTTCTGATTTGAGTAGTCCCTCCTCTTCAATCGCAACTTAAAACCAAGATCAACAATCAAATGCCATCCTCAAAAAATAACCCTTGGAAATCTATATGCCTATTTTTACAGCGGCATGGGGAGAGAGAAAGGAGTGGGGTATACCGACAAAACCCTCTTTACCTTTGTGATGGGGGTAGATTTGTGTTAGGGATACCCCTTGTATGGTCACACAGCTTGGATTGTCACACCCTATTCATTAACGTCACACAAAGAACCGATCACTTTCTTCCGCCTCCGGTATTGAGACAAATCTTTTCGCCAGTTTTAGGGCGGTTATTGATCCCAGGTTTTCTTTGAAGTCCTTGGCGAACATAACAGTGAGATTCTTCTCGTTTTCCGCTCTCGAAATGAAATGAAACTGGCAAAAAAGGGGGAGAAAAAACTGATACAATTGCCAAACGAGAAACGCAACCCCGATGGTATTATGATCTGTGATAGGAAATGAATAGGGCGGGCGCTTTGCGTTTTTTGGGGGTTTTTTTTTTTCCTTCTTCTTCTTCCAAGACCATTCCCGTGCAACCGTCTGCTCACGAAGCTTCTCATATGTTTTCTCTTCGAAAGGCCTCACCAACCACATCTCCCCTCTCAATTTTCCTTTCATTTCTCTACCCCTTTCTTCTCAATTAGTGTGCAGTTATTATATTATATACGTTTATTTTCAGGAACGGTATAACTCCAAGTTAAGTTCGACATAAGCCCCTCCCCTTATATTTTTATCAATTCCTTGCTAGTAATTAAACATATATCCCCTATATATCTGCATGTTTATACCACCATCCCTTATCTCTCTCTCTCTCTTTCTCTCTCCCTCTCTCTCTTTCTCTCCCTCTCGCGCGCGCACACACACACACACACACACACACACACTCACTCATTCTCCCTCTCTTTATTTCACTCTGCTTCTCTACTTCTCTCATATATATTTACAAAGTTTCTTCCAATCCTGCCTCAGTCACATCCTCGTCTATTCCATTCGATTAATATATTTATATATGTTTGCTTTTTGCTTTCCTGATCAATAATATTACACATATAGAGCTGAATGATTAAAGCCCCTTTTTCGCCTACCTCAGCCTCCCCCCCCCCCCCCCGCGCCTCCCCATCTTGATCTCCTTTTTCATCTCCCCCATTTCCCCCTATCTTTCTCTTTAATTCTCTCGCACTCCTATGCCTTCTTTCGTCTCCCTTGTGCTTCTTCGCACCTTTTGAAAGTGAGCCTAAGCCAAGGGCAAGACGGGGTGTAGGCAAACCGTTTAATCCTGCAAACTTGACTTTTTGGCGTGGGATAGATTTCGGGTCGCCATTGTTTGCCATGCTTCTGTATGCACTGGAACTGGAATCAGTTACACCGTGCCGCTAAAGACCCGCTCCCGGTTACACTCCATTGTACTTTCGCCCAGTAAAGGGGAAGAAAAGGGGGTAATGCGCTTGCATTATATTCTAAAGACCTGCTGACGAAAATGCTCCAAAAAGTGAGATCTCGGCAGGGAAGAAGGTGAGAATAAATTTTTTTAGTTATTTATCAATAACTGAACGGCTTTTTTGGAATAAAAAGGCAACATATTTTCTTTGTCACAAATTTGATACGGACGATAGACGGTATCAATTCTATTTCATACAATTGTAGCAATACAAAGAGAAAACTGTTTTTATTCATCCTTAGTAAGATACACTAACTTTCTAATGCTACAAGACACTAAAAATTTTACACAATCTTTTCCTTCCACACAGCATACAAGTCATGTAGATAATATTGCGATGATAAACCAAAATAACAGCTATTTTTTTTAATTTTTTTTTTTTTTGGGGGGGGGAGTATGGGACTTGTATATCAAATGCAATTTAGACAGAATGACCTAACATGAATGCATAGGAAACCCATGAAAAAGTAGCCTCCATCCCATCACCACCACCATCAACATCACTACCACCATGATCCTGTCCTCCCCCACCAAGCACGCCCACCACGCCCCTATCCGCCAATCTATAATAAAACACTATCTACCCTTCAACGTCCAG
Source organism: Heliocidaris tuberculata (assembly GCA_025618425.1). Taxonomy (NCBI): domain Eukaryota; kingdom Metazoa; phylum Echinodermata; class Echinoidea; order Camarodonta; family Echinometridae; genus Heliocidaris; species Heliocidaris tuberculata. The sequence continues at coordinate 27,284,373 of CM046832.1, read as the reverse complement.
TCCTTTCAAGGCCAGCACCACAACCACCACATCATTATGGTCTACTCTTCCCACCCCACCACGCCCACCACACCCCTATCCGCCAATCTATAATACGCATTCTCTACCCTTTAACGTCCAGTCCTTTCAAGGCCAGCAACACCACCACCATCACCACGGTCTACTCTTCCCACCCCACCACGCCCACCCCGCCCACCACGGCCCTATCCGCCAACCCATCATCCAGCAATATCTGCCCTTCTATACCCAGTGCATGCGTCGTCGTTTCCTCCGATTCAAGCAGTGGTCCCATGGCGGGGTGTATCACAGTCTCCCTCAACAACCAGGCGGCACCTTTGGCGTTGAATGGTAGCACTTCACTCTCTTCACCCAAACACTTCTGTCCGGTCATTGCACTTGAAATTGAGTATTTGCTCTCAAGGGATTCGAACTTTTGTGTTGATTTTCACTTGTAGTTTTCAGATTTCTTTACACTTGACATCTTGCATTTCATAAGTTCACGCTTACTGGATCTTTTCCTAGATGTATTTCATTCAAATGTTTTCTTCTTGTGTGTGTGCATTTCTTTATCAGCACAGAAGAATACTAATATCATGCTGCACATAAGACAAACATCTGAAGTGTAATTTGGTAAAAGTGAGAAGGAAATGGGCACAGACACAATCAAAATCAAGATAAACTTTTACTTCATGAGAATAAGGAAAGAAAATTAATAAAGAAATAAATCAATCGAATAAATAAGGCAACAAGAACACAAGAGAAGTGAAGAAAAGATAGGTAATCTAATGAAGGATGTCAGATTTACATGATTTAGGGCACTTTAAATTCATGAAGCCTGCTATTTTTTTGTACGCATGCACTCTTTGAACAGATTCGAGATCAAGTAGCGTCAATGCGAACTTAGACATTATCATGAGACATAAAACATCCGTAGATTTTAAAGTATATAATGTCTTGAAGCCTTGAAAGTAATATCACACACATTTTCCTTTTCTCCAAAGACAAGGATTTCTTCATATAATATTTATTCAAGGGAATCAAATATATGTAAATATGAGATCGTATTCATCCAGGTGCCAGGTGTTTTCATTTTTGACAGTCATCACGATTCGGTGTGGAATGAACCAAGCCTGACCCTAATGATTAGAAGATGCAGTGTTATCATGAATATTCCAATATGATACACTCATCTGCAGGTAGCCAATGTATCGTCACCTCCAAGAAAAATGGCGCGAATGAAATGCATGAGTCAGTGGTGGAGTCGGATCTTGCTTGTTAGTTTTGCACTGATAATAAGAAGCTGTTTATGATACAATGACAAGTAGAAGGATAATTCGTCAGGTAACAACTTGCTCCTTATAGTCTTATTCGTTTTCCCCTGTGAAATCTTAATGTTACTCTACATGGCAGTACATGAGTAGTATATAGCTGATAGAAGAAGCGCGCTCCTCTTTTAATATTCCATCAATCATTGCATAAACAGTTTGGAATATTAGCACCGTTTGAAAGTCTTGCTGATGATATTTCCTTCTTGATCAATATGCCCTTTTCAGTATTGGCTGTGGAAGGATCCGACGCTATTTATGTTCATATATACAACGATAACAATGAAAGATTGCTATATTTACCACGGGGTCATCCTGTGTTTCTGATGTCGCTATAGTGTTAAGATTTCGGTAATAGCTTGGAGTGGTAGGAGTGGTGATGACGATGTTGGTGGATGAGCCGCTGCTGCTGATGGTGAGCATGATTATGGTGATGGTGGTGATGGAGGTGGTGATGGTGGTGGTGGTGATGTTCATTGTGGCAGTGGTGGTGGTGATGGTGGCAGCGGCGGCGATGATTGTGGTGGTGATGGTGGTGGTGGTGGTGGTGGTGGTGATGATGGATTATGATGGTGGTGGTGATGGTGTTGGTTGATCTGCAAGCACAGGCCCTAATTTGACACTTTTTCAGAAAATCACTGTGTCTTGAGAAAAGCCTAACCCAGCTACCTTTTGCTACTCGTCGTGTCAGTATAGGTCAGAAGCAGCTATAGTACAGGGCCTATCGCAGTTGTACAGTGCAGACACTCGTTTACGACTAACCAGGGTTTGTGCCTGCAAACTAGGTGTTCGTGGTGGTGGTGGACCAGTGGCGGATTTAGGATTTTTTGAGGGAGGGGGCTCAACATTCACAAAATTTTCTGATAAGCAAAAAAAAAAAAAAAAAAAAAAAGGTCCTCAGCATTTTTGGGCCCCTTCTTAACTCAAAGAATCTCTGATAAGCAAAAAAAAAAAAAAAAAAAAAAAAAGGTCCTCACCATTTTTTGAGCCCCTTTTTGGTCCCAGGAGAGGGGGCCCGGGCCCCTCGGCCCCCCTGGATCCGCCACTGTGGTGGACTATGATGGTGATGGTGATGGTAATGATGGTAGTGGTGCATGGTGATTGTGGTGGTGGTGGTGGTGGTGGTTGGTAGTATAGTGTTACATCCCCTCTTGAATAGACTTGGTAGGTATTACCGTGTTCATGTAAATCGTTTGTATACATCGTAAGCATGTAGTGAATGTTGTTATTTTCTTTAATTTAAATATTTGATTATAAGGTATACTTAACGTTTAAGAATTCTTATCTATATTGGTTGTTGGTAAGAATTTTCTACCACAATGTGATATATCTGGAATTACCTCTTACTTGAATTATGGCTCCATCAATAATATAGTTTTAATAACTCATTCATGTATGAAGATAGAACTATTTAGTTGAGCATTTTATAGGGTAAGTTGTACTGGTATTTCATCCATATGTACCCTAAACATTGACCAACGCATCACTTATATGTCGAAATTAGATTTTGATTATTAATGCCACTTTAATCATGGCATTAAAAGTGTTTTAGCGTAGAAAAAAAACTTCGTCTTTTTGTTGTTATCAAATCTATATCAAACCCTTCGAAATGATGGGAGGGTAAAGAATTAGTGTGATATGTATTTGCATTTCACTCTTATACACAACTAAGCCCTGGAAGCAAATTTTTGCCGAGATTTCCTCAACTCTTTTAAAAATGTGATGTTTTGTGGAAACGCTTATCAACTTCACTTAAAAGATTTGAAGATGTGATTTTCACTATGATTTTGTTGAGGTGCATGATAAAAAACAATAAAAAACTAACAAACAGAATTAGAGTAGACCATATCGGATGTCATTTGCATACTATTCAAAAGATCATATACGCATTTGTGCATTAGTGTCTTTAATGGAATATTGCCCCAACACGTCCTTGTTTCATATTAATAGAAAGACACTGGAAGAAAAGGAAATATTCATGGGGACAGGATTATATAATCCAGCTTTCAGGCTTTAGTGCGTGTAAGCGGATGAGGCTTAATGGTTCAACACTGCAGAACTATCAGATATGATATTAAGAATTTTCTTTGTATCACAGTGAGTACATAGATTAGACTGGAGTTCTTTATCATGAAGATAGCTACATTCCATAAGTCCTGTTCCAGATCCGAGAGAGGCATTTTATAAGTGCTTAAATATGATAAACTATTTCTGATATCTGTTTGTCCTTTCCAACAAATAGTTTCAGGTGCATTGTTGCAGTGACAAAAAATAAAGGCGCTATAGCTATTTGAAAATGATTTGTTTTTAAATCTTGACAACAATGAGCACTTTCACCACGTACCTTTTAGAATATATTAATAATTAGTTTGGTATGCGTTGTTAAGAATTTATAGATAAAGGACAAAGACATTTGAAAGATTTTTTCTCATATATCAATGTCTTAAGATATTTGATAATTGGAAACGTAATTGTAGGGCCCGTAGGAAGAGCAATATTAATACTGATGAAGCTACCCTGGGTAAATTAAAGACCATATCGTTATTATGAAATTATTAATTGTAATAAAATTCAAAAGAGGTGGTATTAGTTTTGCCATCACATTCTTTACAATTTTTTAATCAAACGAGATGCTTCAAATTATTTTATGTAATACACAGTCCATTTGTTTTGTTTAATATTGTTTATTTTTCTTTATGAAACAAATTTTAGGTTTCTTTACCCCTAGACGCCCCTCTCTTCAACCCCTCAGTCACTTCTTCTTCCAACTTTCTTGAAACAGACGGTAAGAACCTCAATCCGTCCAAAAGTGCAAACAAGGTCAGACTTCAACACGCAATCAGCGACTTGCTGATAAATCATAATTCCCCTAATCTGACCCCACTTTCTACAATCCTTCTGCATAAAGTAAGTTACATATCACAAATGGTAATTGCAAAACCAACAGAATGATTGCCGCTCATTATAAGACGTTAGGGAGTTATTTTAAGTTATTTTCCTGAGGTAGTAGTTTGTATAGCCCAAGGGTCAACATGATCATATAGTGCAATGATTTCGCTGTCCGTATACGATTGGTAATATGATAATTGATCTGTCGGACGACTCCTTGACATTTTATTCTTGATTTTTCTTTCAGACTGTTCACCAAAATGTATACCTACATTTCTTGTGCCGATTTGTTTGTTGATTTATACTGAAGTATGCTTAGGTAACTCTCAGACTTGCCTATTTGAATATGCTAATTATCATTTTGAAGGTAAAATAAAAGTGGTTGTCATCAGTGGCGGATCCAGGATTTCGTACAAGGGGGGGCACACAAATGCAGGATTGTCAACTTTGGGAAACTGCTTGGGAGACCCATATTTTTTTGGTCTCTCGCCAGCCCTCCAAAAGTCGCTCAGTGGGGGGGGGGGGGGGGGGGGGGGGGGGGGGGGGGGGAGCAAAAAAAAAAAATTTCGCCAGCCCTCCAAAAGTCGCTCAGTGGGGGGGTTATGGTGTCCAATTCCCCTCCATAATTCTCTGACAAGCAACAACAAAAAAAAAAAAAAAAAAAAAAAAAAAAAAAAAAAAGGTTTTCTGCTCGAAAAGGGGGGGCACAATCGCAAATAGGGGGGGCACATTGCATTGTTTTCCCTCAAAAGGGGGGGGGGCACGGGCCGGGATTGCCCCCCCCCTGGATCCGCCACTGATTGTCATAACTTGTTCAATAACTTATAAACAAAAACTGATCTTTTCTAGTACATCTATATAGTCAAATGAATATCATTTAACACGTTTAGTGCATTATTGAGGAAATTTGCATCATCTTTTGAACGTATAGGAAAAATGACCGTAAAATATTCATTATTTTCATATAATAAGTCTATTCACTCTATAATAATATACTTGTTATTATCGTTATTACTGTCATTGGCCTATATTCTTGAAAGCGATTATAAGTCTATCATGGTTTCATAATTAGATACAGCTAAGTGCAAGGCTAGTAGAAAAAAATCAGTGGCTGGCAATATGGGGAATACGAAAGTGTTTGTGTTTGTATATATTTTTTTTATTTTATATATTTCTAGTTAAGTTTCAAGTTTAAATCAACACAAATCAAGATTGATTTCTTGAATCATTTCATGCCACCCCCTAATATCTCCCCCCCCCCCTCCTCCGCCGCTAAATGAAACCCGGGATGTGGTTAGGCATATCCATTTGCGAAAATGCCTGCTCAAGACATTTAGGCACAATTAGAACAATACAGGTCTCATTTCAGCAGTAAAAATAAATATTGAATGTAAGTGTACGTTCTTTAGATAGATTCATTCTTGATGCGTACCTATAAAGCCTGTAGCGTAGCGTGGGTCAAGCCGTTGAGGGGACATTGGTGTCAGGGAAGGGGGGGGGGACATGTTTTACTCAATGAATGAATTGCGAGAGAACAAGGCTATCAAGTGAATTGAGGGGTGGGAAGGGTCGTATCGTTTTCTTTTCAGGTTGCCTTCCCTGTCCCTATCTTTCTATCTCTTTTCGTCAGTTTCCCCTCTTATTTCGTCATTCGATGTGGAGGGGCAAGTGCCCCCTTGTCCCCTCCCCCTCCTGCGCCCCTACAGCTATGTCACCGCCTCTGGCGCTGTGGCATAGGTCATGGAAACTCACAATTTTAAAGATAAAAATTGGTAATGATTTGCCTTCCACAATGCCTTGCTTTTGTAAATTTAAAGAAAAAAAATCTCAGAGATATTAGCATTTACGATTATGCTTGTTGATAGATAATTCTCGTTTCGTCATTCATTTCCAATCTGTATGCGTATTCAAATACCCAACTACAATTCCCTGGTCGGGCAAAGACCCTGTTCCCTTGGCATATTTTCGACGGGGAAACTCGACCAAACAGCCTTGGGGCGTTCTCCCTTCGCCTCTGGGTGACCCATATCCAAAGCGACAGTTGAGACAACGGAAACGCATACTTGCTTTTGTAGCTCTATCACAAATATGAACTAAACTGGGCAAAGGACGTATTTTACTGAATAAAAGAAGTCATTTATAAAAAAAATTTCAATAGCATTAATTATAAAAAGGCAGTCAATTGAGGGTTTGCCTTTGTCACTGTTTGTATGAGTCGATGCAGCACCATATGTGGGAGAAAGGAAAATGACCCAGCGAGTTGGGAGAAATTCTGGCTCCATAAGGCGGGCGCCCACACGACCAACAAGTATGGCGAGTATAGTATATGCTTTTGTCCACCGTAAACTTTAGACATCAAAATTTGATCTACCGACCCGATTAAAACCGAGATTTAAGCTCGACCGCCTTTACAATTGCCAGACAAAGAATATGTCAGTGAACCATTAAAAGGGATAAACACGTTAGGAAAACATCATTCAAACAAATTGACGGTTACTGCTTCCTTATACAGACAGTTCCACAGAGGAAAAGAGCAATAGCATTCCACGGGAGATTCTCTACGGTTATTGTCAAAATTTACGACTATTCTGCGGCATAATTCATTTGAATCTATAGATTTATCATTCACGTGAATCATTCATGAAATGAGACGCTTCATAATTATTCATGTCTTTATTGCTTTCAATGATATAAAGCTGTATTTCAAACATTTAAGACTCGGCTTGCAACTGGGTGAAAAGAAATGGAAATCGATAAAAAGCACCTCGTAAATCACCGATTCTATATCCATTTTCGATTTATACTTTCAAATACTTAGTTTTGATTGATCGAATGATATCTCTCCCATAGAGAATACATATTTACGGTCTTTTATCATTTTTTGATGAAGCTTAATGTCCTTAATAGTGACATGTAATTGAGACAAGCAAATATAAGGCCATTCAAATTGTTTACTCTTTAAGAGTCACACAATGCTACAGAGGTATATTAATGTCTTTGTTTTGACATTTAATGTTGTCATATTAATCTTCTTTTTTCAAATCTGCACATTGACTATAGCCTACTGTCGAAATAGAGGATTTTTATATTCAAATTATTAAAGCTCATCTACTCAAACATACTTTCATTTCGAGAAAATCGGCTTAAAATGATTTAGAATTGTTTATCATTAGGTTCTTTTTTTTTAAAGGAATAACACAGCATTAGGCTTTTGTATATAAGATTTTATCAACATTTCCAGTCACCAAGAGGGGGAAAAAATCAAATTGACAAATTGAGACATAGCCGTTATAAATTGGAGCATAAATAATGGTAAACGCAAAGCGACTTTCGATCTAATTCTCTCGTCATTGAATTTTTCTTGAATAAAGACGTTTAGGATTTCACTCTTGTCTTGCATCTCAGTTACAAATTACGAGCAAATTTTGCAAACTGCCTCGTAGAGAATGACCACAGTGGGACCCTCAACACTAACCCTCGTCTACCGTGACGAAATACGGCTAATCCGCTGCACTGAATTGATGGTTCGTATTACAAAAACGATAGTCGATATGTTTTGGCGATTCGCGCCTTTTCTGGGTGCTAAATCAAGCTTGCTGACGTGAATGTGTCGCCGAATGGCAGGAGGAGTTTTTGGTACGACTGGGCAGCCCTTAAAATGGCGGATGAGGAAATGTCGAGACTGATTCCATCAGTTTTATTGCTATGATCACCTTGGGAGTAGTCTATTAGCCCCGATGCATTGGTATGGGCACAAATATTGTTGGTTATTATTATGAAATATCTATCGACGATCGCTTAAAGGATGATTTGTGATAGCTCACAATTCTAAGGATAGTTCTGTCTGAATGAATATTTCAAAGTACAATATCGATGATGGAAAATATGATTTCTTGACCTGTTTTCATACTTACAATTTGATATCTCTTTTTATCTATTACTGATTTTGTTCCCTTTTTCTTTCTAATCCCTATTCCTCATGTTTCGGGATTACTTTGTTACACTGTTAAAAGAAAGAGAAAAACTTTATAAATATATATGTTTTCATTGTTGGACAATATTATCCTATTTTTTGTTCAAATTGGTCGTAATTAGAATACTTTATTTTTTACCAAGTTTGGCGTAGATTGTTGCCCAAATTCGTTAGGTATATGACTATATATCATCATGATTGACACCTTTTAATCGATATTTCTAAGTCACGGGTGCATATCTTGTCCAGTTTTGATCATTTTTCTTTTCCATGTTCAAATAATATGTTTTTATACTTGTTTTGAAATATATTTAAAATTAACCATATTTTCAGTTTGCTAAGATCTCACTTGACTGACCCAAAAACAGAAAATATGATTGACAGTTGAAAGAGATACCGCATAAAGATCCAGCACTGTCAACGACCCAGTACTATAATCCTCGAATTAAGACAACCTTTTCATGAATCTTCCTAATGCGTCTCCTCGCAATAGAAAACAAAAGCATATTTACAATCATTTGGAGCGCAAGTAATTTTGACATTTCAATTGACGCTTAAAGATGAGTATATTCAAAACTTCAGTCATAAAAGCATCATCTTCTTTGAATTCTCCAACTAATAAACGTCGATGGTTAATAACCTATCCCGCTAACCACATCTCTTTGTTCACTCCTTGTGGATCGAGTGAATATCTGACGACATTATGATCAGAGATCGTTTGCCAGTCAAATCTCAATCGTTCTTATGCATTCAAGTTGGTAGACAATATTCCAATTGTCTATGCAAAACCATAGTATGAAATATTGACGACGGAGATCAATAATTCACAAAAATACCCGCTAGCGACTTATCTTCATCATTATTTTGGGCCATGGCGCCACGAAAAGTACAAAATACTCGAACAAACTGGGTTCCTGTTCGTAAGATGGCGAATAGAAGAGCAGGGTAGGGAAAAGACGGAAAGAGAGAGAGAGAGAGAGAGAGGGTGTGTGTGTGTGTGTGTGTGTGTGTGTGTGTGTGTGTGTGTGTGTGAGAGAGAGAGAGAGAGAGAGAGAGAGAAAACTGGAGGGGGATCAGAGGAACCACAGATCCTTGAAGTAATAAAAACAAAACAAAAAAAACAGGACAATAATTTGGAAAAAGTTCTCATCAAATACTTGTTTCATTTATAAGAAAAAGGTCACTGGAAAGGTTGGAATTTGGAACCAAAAAGGGTTATGATTGGTATAAAGGTGAATTCGAATCGTTGTGAGGTGGAAACGAAAGCAGGGCGGGGGCAGAGAAGGGTAGTCTGCGAAAACAAATGATTACGTTCGGTATATAGTAGCTTCGTTAAACTTAAAAGATCATTTGGTTTGATCCTACTACCACAAACCAAAGTTGAAAATATATATGCTGCATAAACGTTAACATAATGATAACATAACCGAAAACAACATCATAGGATAACTACACAAAATGAGCAGATTGTGGCAATATAAAACTGTGGTTTCTAATTCAAGAAGCATATAATTGGTCATGTCGCCAGAAGTCCTTGTTAATAGGCCAATCATGGTCAACAGTAAACCACATCGTATTCAACAGTGGAAATACATGCAAAATAATTCGTTGTGGTTTGTTTTCTATTTCTTTATTCTTTGTTTTTATGATGTCGTTTAAACAAAAATCTGTATTGCAGCTTATTTCATTCTATAGCAAAATAGAGTATTAGAAAAAAAATTAAACGATTTTTGCCTGATTTATTTATTCATTTATTTATTTATTTATTTCTGATATTCAGACAGGGTGACTCATTATCACCAATAGTGGTGGTCTTCCACGAGGCCGTGTTAAAAATAATAAGAAACAACAGTAAAAAAAAAAAAAAACAAAAACAAAACAAAAACAAAAACAAAACAAATTTCAGAATAAAAAGACATAATCTACTTTTACGTCGCTATCCACCTTAATTAGATATCTTATATATATACATAATTTACTTCCAGATACATTATTTCATACTAAGGTAAAATAAAGAGCACAAGCAAAAATTAATTCTTTCAAATATTTGTTCATTTCATACTTTAAACCTGTTATTCACGGTTATAAAGATGTAAATGTGTCCAGTTATTTCATTGCCTCCACCCCCCCCCCTTCTCTCTCTCTCTCTCTCTCTCTCTATTTCTGTCTCTTTCTTTTAATATCATTTCCTATTTCTCTATCAATCTCTCTGTCATACACATACACATATAAATTTCCTTCATCTCACCCATTAGACTTGTGATCAAATAAGCTACAAAATGAAAAGAGGCGAGAACAAAACTCCATTAATGCTACACAAATCATGCGAATCGCGCCACATCACGAAACGCATTCCTCATTTCCAGCAGCGAAATATTCAACGAATATCGGTGATAATCGTTCTCCTTCCAAGCTGAAAATGCGATGATTTCAAGTTAAAGTGCAACCTCAGATAATATTTGGATAGATTGCATGAAATTAGCGTCCGCTGCATCGCGGGGTGCCACCCGACGTTGCATGGACGCCAGGCTCAATGGCCGAACTTCGTATTTCTACCCCGTTGGTTCCGTCAATCAATTTTCAGCCCAATTAGACAGATTGAGCGATAAAATATTCATAACAGGTATTTGCACGCATCCATGCATCGTAAATCAGTCTTGTTTGTGATTTTGTGTGTGATTTGGTTTAATTACTGCACGCTTGATGTCAATTTACGTAGATGAGAGTGACGTTTTCTGATACATACAAACACCTTAAAACTTACTCCAGCGTCTGCTGCGGACAACCATTTGAGTTGCATGACCTTTGAAACTTTCTCTTAACTTGTACTATTTACAAAAGGGAAATATTGAAAGAAAAACGAATCTGTCAATATTTCTTTCTGAATAAAAATGACGAAGTTCACAATGGAAATGTTTGAAAATATTTTTAAGATTTTTTTTTTCTCTCTCAAATTGTGACTGCAAGCCTTAAGGCTAAAAAGAGACCTTTGTAGCACATTCTTGGCAAAAGTTTCTCAACCTTAAACACGACCATACTTTGTCCTAACATAATGTTCAGTCTGTCATGGTCAACAAAGCAATTCGGTAGACAATTCATAAACAATGAAATTATGGGAAAAAATACTATTATTATCGTCATTACCATCATAAGTAATTATAACGTAATGACAGTGGCGTATATACGAACACACTTTGTATTGTTAGTGGGGGAGGGGGTGGGGGTTATGAATAGATCATTCCCCCACTAACAATGGATAATTATGCATGTCTATGCCCGTACGTAATGAATATGAATAGATGACCGCTTCATGATAAGTATTACATTTATTTTTTTTTTTAATGAAAGAAAAATATGAATTATTTTTTTTTTTGTTGCTTAGCTCGTCTATCTTCAAACATAAAGTCGGAAAATATAATTTAGGGTAGATATACATTCATGCTTTAAACTACATAGAAAACAAATATTTGAAATGAAAACGTTTGATAGATTATGAAACAAATTTCATACTGAGGTTCGAATATTTGCAAGACTGTTGATAAGAGAGAACAGTCCAGTCTCACGAAAACTCTGTCAATTTGCCGTGACTTTTTCCATGCGACAGTGACCCACGCCTCAATTATGGAAAATCTCATGATTGAATTGGTCAGCTACACCGATCGACTGCAAGTGGTCAGCGAAAGCTTTCTATGGTCAGTTAGTGGTCAACAATACAGCTCAAGCATGCTTCGTCGACCACAGTAGGGAGCATTAATGTCCAGCCAATTAGTCTTTGGTCTCCTCCACTGTCCACTGCACAAATTTGGTATCGCTTTAACGAGATAATTGAGATCAATTATGAGGGCGAATGTTATTAGCTTTCAACAAAAAAAAAAGTGCGTTCATTGAGCGCCAGGATTCAAATTACTGAAGGCTGGGGAGGGTCTGTTATTCGATATGACTATAGGTGCCCCTAATTAGCTTCATATCAGTTATTGTTTGAGAATGAAAGTCTAATGGAAGCCTGTAAGACTACATCAATACAGTCCTTTCCTGTGCAACTTCAATTCAATTCAATTCTGATCAAATTCATTTCATGCAGTGGCATCGTGATCACGTGATAAGAAAGCTTTCGTGACCAAGGCGCCATGCGTTACATTTTTTTTTTCATTTTCTGTTGCTGCATTTTGTGCTAAATTTACCCTCTTTCTTCCAAATGACCAGTAAATGTTTTTTGCACTTTTCAGCATGCATGCGAAGAAAAAAAGAATCAGCATTAAAATCGCTTCTGGTTATTAAAGACTCATTGATCGATCGGACTATAAGTAACAGTAGCAGAAAATAATCGTTTAATTATCCGTCATCATGGTTATTTGAAACCCAAGAGAGGCTTATTCAGTATGCTTAGTGATTAGTCATTAACTGTAACGTCGTTATGGACTTTTGAGGTTTTATGATGGAATTCTGTGCCCTTTTAGTGACCGAAAATTAAAACATAAGGCTAACACCAGGTGCCGATAAGAAAAGATCAGAACTTAGTACATTGTACATGTTGTACTTGGGGAAAGGAAAGTTCACAAAATACCAACTGGCTCGGATCACCCACGAAAGAGTCTGTAGTAGAAGTTAAGTAATAAGCCTTACAGATGCTCAATAAATCTAAAATAAGAAATGACATTAGCAGGATTGCTTTTTGGGTCATGGTCATGGTCACTACTTTCCTAAATTCAGAAAGAAATCTGATTGATAAACAGGTCCAGAATGGTCAAACGATCTGAAAAAAGGACCAGATAAGACCTAAACCTTTCTACACAGCACATAAACCCCTGCTGATGCCGATGGAGATATACATGTAGTATTTATGAGGTTCTCCTTACTGGAAGCCGGCGAGGTGGACGAGGAAAGCAAGAGTAATTGACAATAACTTTGAGTAAGATCTAGGTAGAAATGTAAATAACAAAACTTCTTTTATTGTAACTTGGCAAGGGTGCAAGGACGCCATTTCTGTCTTCGTGCGTCTTGTGTGTGTTTGTGTGTGTGTGCATAAATACATACCGTATTAGAAAACAACGAAAAGCGACAGAAATATTTCAGTTTTATCGTACCCACTAATGTATAATTCAAACACTTTCATTTTAACTTGAAAATATTAAATAATACCATCGGAGTACCCTGAAATGGAAGAAATTACCCAAAATTCGCAAGGCAATTACGTAGTGAAAATATTAAATACGAAATAGCGATACTCGATACTCGACCATGCAGAGTCTGTCGTAAGAATTACGGCTTGCATCAACATGGCTTCCAAATAATATGTTGCACGTGGGTAATCGAATCGCACATAACGGCGGGTAATTATTAATGATTAAGGTCAGACTCTTTTTTTTTTCTTTTTGTGTCAGGTTGATTAGAGAAGCAATATTGAGATAACCTTCAAGTGATCGACGGGGTAACTGACTGCAAATAGACGGGGTGGATCCCTTCATACGAATCCGCAAAGTGAGAAGGAGTAACGCCTCGTAAGTGAGCTTAGATAAATAACTCGAACAACAAATCGAAAAGTACTCAACTTTCCGCCTATGATTACCTTTTAATGAGGCAAGCTTTGCGAAAGGGTGTAAAGGGCCTGCTTTATGTGTGCTACTCTCCATTATTTGACACTTCTTTTCTTGCTTTTGTAGAGCGGGGAGTATCAGATTTCACTTAGATTTGTCGTCTTTTGTGGGAAATGTCATCGGTTGAAAGTGCAGGAATGAAACCCCACAAAACCAAATTAGTTATTGTGCGATGAGGGATTGGTTCTTTACAGATAATAAACCAAATAATACGAGAAAATGAACCCGGTTTAACAAGTGAATGATGTGTATTACCTCAAATATTACTTTAAATTTTTTTTTTTTTTTTAATGTTTACGACCATTTTTAATGGATGTCAAAACAAAATATACACTGCAAAAACCAGGGTGTTAATTTAACACCGTCTCGGTATCTCTTTTGGGCTACACAAAATAAGTGTTAAAACAACAACATAGTTTCGAATCAAACTGGAGTTGTTTAAAACTAATTGGCGTTGTTTTAACACTTATCTGGTGTAGCACAATATCAAACTGGTGTTGTTTTGAAACTTTTCTGGTGTAGCCCAATATCAAACTGGTGTTGTTTTAACACTGTTCTGTAGCCCATTGATATCGAGATGGTGTTGAATTAACACCGCGGTTTTTGCAGTGTACACCTATCATATCACATTTTCTTTCATGAAACCAAGTGATGTTTCAGTAACGGTTTGATTCAATATGTACCAAATAGTATATTGCTTTGAAGACGTTTTAACAGCGTGGCGTCAAAATATATTACTTTAAAAGATCATGCATCTGTTCATCAGTTTACATAATATTATTTCTTGTGTTTGTTTTATATGTCTTACGCAGCTTACAGTCCCTTACAGATTCGCTGGTATTCGAAAGTCAAATGATCTAAGCGATCGTCAGAGAAAACAATATGAAGCAACTTGTATTGGTGTAGTCCGCGATTATCAAAGCGCCATGTTACATCTTTGACAAGGATTTTGGTACACCAGATAAAGAGCCTGTTGTGAAAGGGGCCAATTTGAGTTCACGCCGCATATTTATCCGCCATTTATTCGCCACACCGAAACGAATGATCTCTGCTCAATGCACTGCCCCACGATGAAGAAGATAATAAATGAAGGCTGAATTGCATTTCGTAAAGGCGTGGAACTGTTGATCACACTCTCCCTCCTCAGATGAAATTGGAAAGCGATAATCTCCCTCTAAAATCCTGATTTATGGGCTATCAAAAGCGATCAGTTTCTCTTTGCTGATTCTCGGCCAAGACGACAAAGGTCCGCCCAGTGATTTTCAGCATTATCGGACGGGACAAAACGAAACCGTATAACTATATAAAACGCAAGAAGAGACAGTGCATGAAAAGGTCCATCCAATTATGATTATTGAACACAATTTTAGGGGGAGAATTATATATATTGCCAATTTACAGACTACCTTCGCCATTAAAGTTTACCACCTACCTCGATGATAAAAGTCATTGCCCTTTCAGTATACATTGGTATAGTATCCGTTTGATTATAAGCTTCATTTCATACTTTCTGCAAATTTATCCGATATGGGCCCTCTTGCATAAAAAGTTGCGATTAAACGCAACTCAAAAAATTAAACGCAAGTCCCAAATACGCGATCCTGATTGGTTGAAAATCGAGTTGCATTTTAATTTTTGAGTTGCGTTTAATCGCAACTTTTTTGCAAGAGGGCCATGGAGAGTGTGTATAAATTATTAATTTTAATTCATCAAAACACCATCAAGCATAGCCAAGTTACAATATATTTTGTCATATTTACAATAACAGGATATCATATATAGATATACAAGATAAATTCTCATCGCTTTCTTTATTTCTTTTTTTTTAACATAAACAAAATCTTTATTAAAATGGGATTGGCAGCATTTTGCAAATTAAAAATAATTTTCATAAACTCGTTGAATATTATAGGAAAAAAAATCGATTTCCAGCAAATAATGTTGATTTCTTAATACTACATGTATATGAATCTATATGTAATTTTTCATATTTTATGTAACCCCCATTTACAACAGTATTGTATGAAATAATAAATCTTATTTTTTCACACCACACAAGTATGAACGATGCAACAGGGTGTAAATGACAAAGTAATTCACCGTGGTGATTCATCCGACTTACCTCGTGTCCTTTCATTCAGTGTACTTTCGAGAATATATAAACCTACCATCACTGACCACTGAAATACACAGAGATCAATTCATCATTAGCATGATATTTATCAAATTACTGAGAACAAAATTACTGGCTTAACATTTCCAGTTTCTGTGGATAGCTAATTTAAATTAAAGCATAGCTTCTTTTTTTTATTGGAACGGACATGTGATTCGACATTCTATGAAAGATGAGATTTAAAAACATATTGCTTTAGTTTTACTTTCCGGTTATATACTTTGAGCATTGCCAAGTCAAAACTAACTTCGCAAATCCTATAACTGAGTTATGTCTAATACGATGTTTTTATTTCAGTTTGGACAGTCATTTCAACATACACTCTATAAAACTAAAGTGTTAAATCACCATTTAAAAAGGGCCGAGGAGTGACAACTTTTTCAAAATTGTAGTTTAACACTTTTAACATGCTGGATACAACACTATAAAGGCTGAATCCAGCAGTTTAAAAGAGTTAATCTACCATTTTGAAAAAGTTGTAACTCCTCGGCCCTTTTAAATGGTGATTTAACACTTTAGTTTTTAGAGTGTAGTCTGTATCAATATCATTATTATGGCACACCCCTATTCCATCTTCTAGACAACAAGATGCAAATGTTTCTAGATGCATTCAATATCACGACATTATATTGGTAGTTCAAGTGGGAGATTTTCATCTGAGAAAAAATATTTCTCAGTTTATGAAAGAGAGAGAGAAAAAAAAGAATAGATCTATACAGTTATGACTAATGTTTGTATAAAAAGGCGAATAATAATATTGATGAATAGAATATAAAAAAGCTGAAAACGATGAAAACATCAAGAAACAATATCTATCAGACCCTTTTTTTTATAAGATCTTGCATGGACATAGAATGAAAAGTCTCTCCTGCTTTCTTCAACTAAAATATAATATTATGCAAGATGAGTAAGATATGTGAGAGATCTAAGAAAGAAAGGAATACCAAAAAAAAAAGAAAAAGAAGAAAGATGACAAACGAACACGTCATCCAGGTTCATCCCCAATCCTACCAATGAGAAACAAGCTTACAAAACATGCTAAGAAAGCCATTGTTCCAAATTCGATGCTTGGCCAATCAGAGAGCCCGACGCATGAGTGGCAGGTAGACCCCAAATGAAGTGTGTCCTTTATAGTGAAGACTTAGGGTGAGGGACTTCACCTCTTGCTTGGTGCACGTTGTTATGTTTCTCTTTTCACTCCGTCTTACCAGAGTCAACAAAAAGCAACGTGCTTCCTCGAGGAACTCTTGAGTTTGTTTCTCAAAACGTGTTTTCAGAACTAATTTTCTGAGGCTGCTTCGAAGATTATCTGACCCATTTTTCTGTGGCACGTTATAAAGGCGCTAAGCTGGTGCTCTAATCCCTGCTTTTGTACCTTATCACACCCGGTATGAAAATATTACCCTCCGGCAAAGTTATAATTTCATTTTTATCTTATTCCTGAGGATATCAAAGGGGTCTTTTGTATTTCTTTTTGTCATCAATACGGAGGAGAATTTGCGAGAACATACTGATCTGTGATTTGTGGAAGCGAAATTTGGTGGTCATGCAGCCAGCCGGAGTAGCTTCGGCTTTTTCGATCGCGTCGCTGACAGCGGGTCTGTCCCACCACCACCCCCAACCCTACCCGCATCCAGCAGCCGTCACCACCTCGGCCATGATGTGCGCAGCGGGATATCCACCAGCAGCATTACCCTTGCCCTACGCCTCCGCCACGACGTGCCCGCCCGTCAGCTATGCGGGATCACTTGCCTTGCCACCGCCCGGGTCGACATGCGCCGGACGAGGAGGAGGCATCGAAATGTCCGTGCTTCCAGCATCAGCGGGATCCCAATGTGCAATGAATAACCCACCGGGGAGCGCCGGCGGGGGAACTGCCCCTTTCACCGCTCATCACCCGTCAAATTCGTACTCTCGCCAGTGCACAGGTGATGTGTCTGAGCATAACAGAAACATTGGTCTTTTATCAAACTCAAGACAAGGACTGGTAGGGGTAACAGATCTCAATATACCTCGATGGAACTCATATGGACCTTGTCTAGAGCCGGGAATAACTAGTGCAATCTCCCCAAGGGTTCCAAACGGCCAGGACTCGACATCGTCTCCTCTGCTACGAGGAGGAGGAGGAGGACATCGAGACTACGCGGAATCCCTTCAATCTCCGCCCGCTAACTACTGTAGCCAAACTCACAGCCCAACAGGTAAGAAAATAATCTTTAAGAGGCAATAAAAATACATATAGACTCAATCCTAGCCTTGAAAAAAGATGAATACGGAGAAAAACAAGAGGAACGAAAATAACAAATTCCGCTTTTGTTTCGAGTGATGTTTGTCAGTACTTACTATAGTATATACCTCTCTCTTCTTGAACATATGGCAGAAACATACAAAAACGAAATTTAAAGCATGGTTATCATTATTGCTATTAGTATACACCTTTCGATTCTCATACAGGCATGCTTATAATATTTATTTTAAATAAGTTTGAAATAAGTTTAAAATAGGGACAATGCATGCTATGGATTTGTTCAAAGGCATGGGGAAACGTATGAACATGAAGAGTCATAACATCGATGTAGCTTTCCCTGACATCGGTATCTTGTTTTCGATCGATCCATGATCTTGTAAATATTGACAATTTTGTTTATGTAAGAAGTCATTAAAGTATTCCGAAATAATAATGATGGATGGATGTCCATCAGATTATGTTGAATAGAGCAATTGCTGATCGTATACCGCTAAAAA
>CM046832.1:27105674-27260674 GCA_025618425.1 Heliocidaris tuberculata | reverse complement strand
TTGTGAAATAGCAGGTATACCATTGCAAAGACTTTTTTAAGACATGTAAGATGGAACATCCAGAGGTCTACCCCATGTGCATGAGTCAAGTTTGGAAGAGGAATACATCAAAGTAATGTGTGAGTAACACCAACCCAAATCTGTCAAGCTTCACATTGATTCTTCAGAAGAAAAAAAACCCTCTTCAAATAAAAAGGGAAAACAAACAGTAGTTGACATGATTCAGAACGGCGAACTGTGATTTAATATTGACCGTTTTTTTCTCCCCAATCAGAATGTACTTAGTAATCAGACACCGCCTTCCGACAAATCAATTCCTTTTGCTCACCGATATAGTACGCCAAAGCATTTCATTTTCTTCTCTCTTTACCGACTGATCTGTAAACGTTCCGCGGTTGTTTGCCCGTTATGAAATCGAGAAATCTTTTTTTTTTTTTTTTTTTTTTTTTTTTTTTTCGTTTTCGACTTTCGGCATCGCCGGCCGGTGCGAATGACCACAATTCTGTATAAGATGAGAGAGGGACACTTTGTCAACATTTAGTTTTAGTCCATGTGGTTCCGTTATAAGAAGTGGATCAATTAAGTTTCACATTATATCTTTAAGCTACCGATTAACCATAAACATACATGCAGATTATAACAGCGCTTGCTATTATGGACTCTAAACTTCATCAGCAAAGACATGCAATTGACCTATTGACATAAAGACGGCAAGAATGTTGACTATTTCATATTCAAAGTGGTTTTTATATAGATGCAAGGAATTATTAGTTTAATAAGTTTTATATGGTTTTGTAAGTATTAACTTAGCTTTATGATTTATCAAGAACTATTTTTAAAACCCCTGTTATTTACATGTTAACGAGATAAATTATTTTGTTCCCCTTAAGATTAAGAAGAAAATTGACGACAACCACGACCTTTACAGGGTACATAATTTTTGTTACATGAACATCATAAGAGATTTTCAAGCAAGGTTTAACAGCAACATACCAAAAGTCAAGAGAGTTACCATTTTAAAATAAACTTCGATGAAAATCGATTATAATATAATTGCTGTCTCTATTTGGCTTTATGGAGTTGTTATCTCGGACGAAACAGAAATTTCAGTGAATTAGATCCACGAGCGCTGATGAAATGGGGTTATTTGGCGTCGGACCTATACGTGGCGTCGATCTTTTGAAGATGTAGGGGAACTTAACCTGCGAGGGTCGGGTTTCGTTTGTATTTAGGCTCTGATCTTTTGAGGGGAGGAGAGGCAGAGGACTTTGATCCTATGACAAGCCGGAATCAAGTTTTAGCAAGTATAATCACTGCTAAATCAAATGGAACAGTCCTAATGATCGGAACCCAACTTGGGTAATGATCACCAACGACCACATCCAAAGCTAAAGTGGAATGTTATGTGGTTATCGAAACAAGCCATAAACAGTCAAACTGCCGTGCGCTAAACTTAATTTGAGGGGAGGGATTCATCTTCATCAAGCCTAGGTCGGAAAAATTTAATTCATCACTTGGAAAGCATTTGTATCCTTCGACAGGGGCTTCCCTGTCTTCTAAATCCAAGTCATATAACTTGTCCAAATCCTCTGCACTCCAATACTTCCCGAAACCCCGCGTCTCGCTCGAGCGCGATCGACACGCTTTATTACGCGGCTTCATTGCCAAATCTGCAAACGTTTCGCTCTAAATCACTGGGTTCACCTTGCATTATGGGACTAAAAAAAAAAGAAGAAAAGAAAGAAATCAGGAGTTTGATCACCACTGTAAGCTTTCCCGTGAAAATAAACTATGTTCTCATTCACAGTGTCTAAATACATCAAACCGCAGGTTTCCTATAGAGGGCTATGGGTAAAAAGCGGCACTTTTGGCGATGTTTGGCTACTTTCATTTTCTGTTGATTTCTGTACTCTACCGAGTTGAACTTAACTCAGGGCGGTCAGCACGGAGTAGATACAATTTTCGTAATACAGTAGTGATTTTACTGACTTGCGGCTATTTGATAATACTTATAATGGAAGTACTTGCAATTATCTACAAATGTGTATTTCTGCTTAATCAAATATACAATTTAAATTCTTTCCATTTCGTTATTTACCTTTAAGCCATAAATACATCATTGGCTGAGCAGGGCTAGGGAAACCTAATTATCTTTTATATTTTCAATATTTATTTCTGTAACATTGAATTGAAAAGTTTTGATTCTCATTTTGAAAATGATTATCTCCGTTTCGAATCCTCTTCCTCATTTGTGCCGGGGTAATAAATCAACTGGACATAATCGTAATTGGAAATCATGTTTAAAAGCAATATGTTGCTTTTTTTAAGAGTTTAAAAACTTTCCAACCGTTTTAATGCTGGTGTTTTTTCTACTGTCTAAACTCCTAGATTTAAAACTGTTTCATAGTTGAAGGATATTGTTACGAACAATTTGATGTGGTATAGGAGCCAGGGTATCACGCTGTTTTATGTCGGAGTGTTGCTACAGTGTTTCTCTACCCATTTTTTTTTTTTTTTGGGGGGGGGGTTTATAGAAGAGGTAGAAAGGGTCCAAAAACGCCTTTGCCACAACAATTACTCAGGCGTCAATGTCCTGCCGATCGATTTCTCCTCGTTTTTTACAAAACCACACCGCCACATTTCATTCGCAAAAGCGGGGATAAAGATGCAACACTAAAGGGTTATTACAGAAGTATTGTTCCCCAAACAGGGAGAGAGTAGTGAAAGACAGTGAAAGCAAGAAGAAGGAGCGGGAAGTACAAAGCAAAGAGAGCGTTTTCAAGCCGGTGGAACGACCAGCTCTCTCCACAAACGAAGTTAACAAGCAGCCGGGTCTCCTCGGCGACTCATTCTGGCTCCCACAACAATCCAGCCTTTTATTCTCACCAGCTTTAATGCTATTCTTGACGGGCTTTCTTCCTTTATTATGATTACTTTCAGTCCAACACATAAAATGGATGCCCGATGATTATCGCTCTCAACAGAAAGAAGAACCCATAATTGATCTGATTAACTCGCTCTCTTGATACTATTGTAGCGGCTTGAGCCCTGGCGATAAAACACCTAAAATTATACTGGAGGGACAAGGGTCGCAAATTGAGCCTATATAGGAACCGCTATGTTACAATAACTGAGAAACAGCAGCATTGAGAAAGAGCGCAATGGGGGTAAAAACGTAACCTCTCATTCGATGGGGTATAGATGTCACACTCTTTGTTGAAGATAAAGTAATCCCCTGATTACTCTCACAGAGCTCTCAGAAATGACCCGATGTGTGAATTCCATGCTCTGATTTTAACAAAATAGAGAAAACAAATTTCTGAGTAGTAAACATCGATGCGACCCCCATCTCCCTGATGTTACAGCGAGTGGTTACGAGTTTGAAATGTCTTCTGAAACCCCACCTGGAAATGGTGATACCAATTCTTGCAGTGATGTTGTGCTAGTGTCACCTTCATCCTCAGAAATGGTGACGATGGAAATAAAGATGTAAATGGCATACATCAAAATGTCGAAAGTTGAAGGACATAATATACCGATACATCAAGGAATGAATGTTATTCACCTTCGTTAATTTCCAGAAATATGAAAAAGGAAGGGAAAATATTAGGCTTTGATACATCCTTGAAAAATTCATTTTAAACATTTTTGAAATATCTACATTTTGAAGTTTAATTTTACCATTTATGCAAGCTCTTCTCTTAAAACATATCCATTTTATACCATTTTGATAAATTACGTCTCAATTCAGGGCGCGATAATTTGTTATAGGGTATAGATAGCTCAATTATCAGATGGCATGAGAACTAAATGACGCCATTTACAGCTATCATTAATCACTGTAGCCATCCCATGGTCTACGATCCGTAAAATCACTTCTGGGTGAGAGACACTTTCGAATTCATTTGTAATGTTGCTTTTGATTTTAGGCAATTAACTTTAACAAATCATGTTTACTTTAGCACGCAATTTGGATGAAAAAACAACTTCGATTTGTAATGATACTTACAGTTCTTTATCGAATTAAAAAAAAAAAACTTGAAAATAGTATTGAGTTTGAATTAAAAAAAATAGAATGGAGTTGTGTTTGTTATCATTAACTTCTTTTATTTCATAGATAGGTTAAGTACATGGATCAGTTTATGAATAGACCGGTTCTGTAATGTATACAAATTTATGCAAACTTCTTCTCTGAGCACGTAGCGACGAGCTATCCATTAACCTACTTTTTATAAATGAGCCTCAATGCTTGGAATCCAGTTTGCATACATTACTTGTTGCTATGTCCGGCAAGCCTCCGGAGTTTTCAGGTTGTCAAGAACAACCTTTGTTTGAAAGGTATGTATAAAATTTGCATACATTACCGAAGCGGTCTATTGGAGATTGTGCTGTAGGGGAATGTACATGTTTGAATACAGTTGTATAACGATATAGTCATATTTGATAAATTCTATGAATCCTAAGGATGCTCACCCTTGGACCCTCTGTAAACATAGAAAATACTGAAGATGTTTATTTCAGTATATAAATCGTAACATTCTCGCACAATATCATCAAACTCAATTTGAAAATTAGATAATGCAACAGACATAACCTACATGCATATTATTCTTTAAAAATATTTCATTTCGTAAGATTTAAACCATGTAATTTCTCAGAAATTGGTTATATGTTTGTCTTCAACAGAACCTTGTAACATCTGCAATTATTCCAATCAGTAATGTTTAGATTGTAAATGAACCGGTTGCACAGGATTTTTGTTTTTTTTTAAAGTATTTTCTTCATAAACGAATAATTAAAAATATGAAATACCTTTTTTCTTAGATACAAATAATAATACATAACACACATATAAATTTTATTAAGTATATAATCATCGTGATTTTGGTCTACATTGTAGGAAAGCAAATAATGCGAAATGTGAATAATTATGGAGAATAACACTCAAATTGTCATCCAAACTTAAGTTCTCGATCGCTTCGAGTTACATATCAGTCGCATCAATGTTGTGACGATTTTTGTCTAGTTTATATCTGAAATTCTAACATCACCTCAAAGACGCTGGACTTTCAGAGTAGCTCTTTCATTAAGTGGTAGTTTGCCCTGGCAAATATATATATTTTTTCTTTTCTTTTAATCTGTTTAAAGTATATTTCGATTAAATGGAATACAGAAAGTTGGGGGGGGGGTGAGTAGTACACGTTCATCTATACCGTGAACTCTGGTATAGAATAGAAGGGGTCATCACCGCGGCGTCTTGGCGTGCAGAAGACGGATGAAGGTAGATCCCTTGAAAATCCACACTTCTTGAGGATTGGACCTTATGACATCTCTGTGCCCCATGCCTGCAGGCTATAAGGCCTTCAATTATTTCCCGCATAATTGCCTTAGTTGCAACGTATAGGTATGACAAGAACACCCCCCCCCCCCCCCCTTCCACGTGCGCGTTCATGTAAAATCCCAGCCATGGACAAGAACAACTCGTCATGACGCGAGATGGCGAGACTGTCTTGTCAGTTGCATGGAGAGAACAGAGCCTTTGGAAGAGAGAGGGGGTAGAGAAAGAGAGGAAAGGATATAAAACTAGATAGAGGTGATTATTCCTGTTACTTCATCTGCTGATTGATCGTGGTGGTAAAAACGTTAGCCTTTTAATCCATACAAGCAATTATCACCGGGATTAAGTTCCAAGTGTCCATTACAGATTGGAGCAAATGAGAGTTGGAGAAGAAGAGGGAAGAGATGGGTCTTTTTTGTGCGTGCCTTTTTTTTTTCTCTCTCTTTCCATACCTCACCGCATAACCTGTCTATTTCTGTTCCGCACGTCTGCTTCTTGTGACATTTTTTACTTTTTTTCCTGCTCGGCAATTAAATATTGATATTGAACAATGCCATACTTGTATTTACTCATATTTGAGGGAATAAATCGCATTCTATTGACTTAATACACATCCATTCTAAACAGCATGTTATTTGGATGCATTTTTTTAGAATGAGGTCTATTCCCAATGTAAACATACTATAGAGATGAATATTGGGTGATGGATGAATAAAATGGTTAGATATTGATTTAAATTGATTTAACTTGTTATGGTACCTAATATACTTTATTCTCTCACATTGGTTTACTTGGAAAAATTGTCAAGCATGTTTACTCTCTGTTTACTTTCATTTTTTTATATTTGTAAATGTGCGTGTGCTTGTGTGTGTGTGTGTGTGTGTGCGTGATTTCGTTTGAGATATGTTTAGAATCACGCACGGCTGAATGGTACAGTTTTACACTTGTTGGCGAAAAAAAGACACTTGCCATAACTTCAATATATCTCGTCATGACGATTACACAAATCTCTTTATAATACTTGCTACACAACCACTACCCCCCATCCACTAAGTATTTAGTTCTTTACAACACTAAGCAATCACTTCCAACTCCTATAGATCTCTGTAAGGCAATAATTCACATCTATATTTTTTATACTAAGTAATTGTTTTCACACATACACAGCATACCAAGTAATAGTTTACAATATATACCAATTAATCATTTTCTAGCTCTTTGTAATACTACGTAATTTTCACACTTAATTTTATGATACGGAATAATCATTTTCACACCTTAAAATTTAGCTCTTTATAATATTAAGTAATCTGCACATTTTTCTATTTTCAAACTTAATTTTATGATACGAAATAATCATTTCACACCTTAAAATTTAGCTCTTTATAATATTAAGTAATCTGCACATTTTTATGTTCTAACACTTTTAAAACAGAATACTTTAATTATGTTTATACATGTACTTTCATTGTGAGTAACCAGCTCTACATCTCCATTTTCATTGCACAGTCCTTGAATATAAATGTATTGCAGTAGAAAATGTTTTAACCGTAATTTTTTGTAGATTTTCAGTGTACGATAACACCTTTCAATGTATGCCGTTGCTTGCAAGGGTGTGAAGTTCTTTGTAATCCATGTAGACTGTAATAATCTATATTTGTTCTCTTTCATTAAGATTTTTCCGATAAGCTTAAAAGGTATCTGTGTGTTTTTAAAGACGTGTATTATTCTAATTATAGAATTCGTGAAATCTAGGATCTTAGAGAAAAACAGAGAAGCTAAATCTTCTTTAAAGAAGTGGCTTATTACCTGACGAATCATCTTGTCGGGATTTCCCACAATTTGTTTAGTTTATACATGATTCAAAAGAAAGTGTATTTTGTTGCTAATGATTTTTTTTTTAATTATTAAAATGAATTTAATGAACTTGTCATTTGGTAAAACAATGTGTAAATGAATAAACAAAATGTCATTTCTACTTTCCTAAACGCCAACCCAAACGCGCACACACACTTACACACACTTTAGACACTCATATTTCAAATAATTTCAAGCCAGAATAATTGGTATTTCTGTGGTTTACAGAAAATAACGAAGATTCTTTTTTTTTTCTTCATATACCATGATCCTGGGTAAATCGAAATTTATCTTTGGAGAGTCACCTTTCCAAAAGTAAAATGATTTTTGATGAAGACTTATTTAAGAAAGAAGTTTATCTATAGTGGGTCACATTTTAGAGAAAGAACAGGCGAAAACAATTGATTATATTGGTAAATTAGGTTTAAGTAAAGAAAATATTATGGAAATTTGGAAGATAAGTGATGCAGTTTTGAAAAGCGGAAAATATTGATTATATCTGTAAATTAGGTTTAAGTAAAGAAAATATTATGGAAATTTGGAAGATAAGTGATGCAGTTTTGAAAAGCGGAAAATATGAATGGAACTTATGCGATTTCTACTCCGTTGATATACGCAATTACAATATTTCATTGAAGATTTTTGAAAATATCATTCTATTGAAAGATGTACCTTCCAGAAAGGTTTACGATATTTTTGTAACAGATTTACAACATTCATATACAAGTCATGTACTTTACGAGTAAAAAATGACCACAATGACTTTGAATTCTCTAAAAAAAAGAAATCGCAGAAACTTTCATAAGACCTATAATCGTAACAATTTTATCAAAAGTTAGGGAATTTCAGTATAAATTACTTCATGGAGAAATATATACAAAAGAAGATCTCTTTAGATTTGATTTTGTTGAAAATAATTACTGTTCCTTCTGTAAGAAAAAATTAGAATCCTATGAACACATATTTTGAGATTGCAATGATGTCAAAGCCTTATGGCAGAGGGTGATTGAAAAATTTAGTTTAGTAAAGCTTCAGAATGCAGAGTGGAAAGATATATATATATGTGGGGATTACTGGAAGTGACTTTGAAATCAAAATTTGTAATACAGTAATCTTTTTAATAAAATACATTATTTTCAGGTCAAGTTCAAAGGGTGTAGTTCCTAGTACCCAGGAGGAAATTTTTCAGAGAATAGTAGAATATCGAGAGGAAGAAAAGGCAATAGCTAAGAAAAGGAACAAGCATTTGTTAAAATTGGAGAAGTTGTGTATGAAAATAGCACGATTGTGGGCGGTATACATGAGTGAGTGAGAGAAAGAGAGAGAGAGAGAGAGAGAGAGAGAGAGAGAGAGTGTGTGTGTGTGTGTGTGTGTGTGTGTGTGTGTGTGTGTGAGTGAAGGAGGGGGGTAGGAGTTTGGGTGCAGGGAGGCCAGTACAATGTATATGCAGTTATGATATAAATATTGTTTGTCATGTTCATGGACGGGGGGGGGGGGGGGGGGCTATTTTATGAAAAGATTTCATTCAATGCTTTCTTTATAGTTTTGAATTTTAATTATCTATTCAAAGAAGTTACATGATAATGTTCTTTATTTGTTATATACTTTCATTGAAATGTTGATTTATGATTTATGTATAGTTATTGAGTGGAATCAAAATAAAGATCATTGAAAAAAAAGTATGTATGTATATAAATGGGTGTATGTGTTTTCTAAAAGTAATTCTGAAAATAAGTACAAAATCAAAAGAATTCAAAATGAGGGCAAGCAAATTTTGCATCAAAAATAATTGATAGGTGACGAATGTATTGTCTTTATGTGTGCCTTGTATAAGATGATGTCTTCAGAAACAATGAGAATTTTAAGATACAATGTACTAATTAAATATACCTACAATTAATTCTGCTGCTGATGTTGGAAATAAATGTCTTTAAATTGAAATTGAATTGATATCCAGAATTCAAAATAAAATCTAAAGGGAAAATGTAGTGTTTTTCAGCATTTCAAATTACTATCAATATTACTGACAATCAGCTTTAGAAAACACAGGCAATTTTATGAAGAATCAAATTTTGCAAGTATAATTCTTGTCCATTTCGAACTGATCTGAATACATACACGAGTTAGTATGGTTTCGATTGCGTAAAGGTATAAAACGATTTATGATTTTAGTAACTTTAATCTTCCTAATGTGGCTTCCTTATTGTCGTATATATCATTTTGACATAGACCTAAGGTAGCTTATCTTCACGATACCAGATAAAATGTTTAATTTCTTTGATTTTCGACGAATGAATCACTACATTCATGGAGAAAAAGTGAGGAAACTAGACAGAAACGCCAAGGAGGGTCTTTTATCTTAAACCGTCAATGTTACTAGTGATGAATCAGCGATCAGTAGTCAATGAGTGTGGCATGATTGGGCCTCTGAGTCCGACCCGACTACGATTTGTTCATTTGTTTTTCTTGGGCTCACTCGAGCGCCCTTAAACTTGTCGCAAAGAGGAATTCATCGTCACACGATGGGCGACGAGACAGATGAAAAGCAAAACGAGGGTTGAAAGTTTAATAAACGAGCCTCAAAGATTCAATTTTCCCTTCTTACATAGTGGAGGAGAGGTTAAGAGAAAAGTATTTGAGAGAGTTGCGTCTTTCTGCATTTACAAGTAATCGTTTGCTGGTTGAAAGACTGGAAAACCGCCGAAAAAAGGCGCGCAGTCAGTGCACTTCTTGTCGTTTGTCGACAGTCTGTCGAATGAACGAGAGACGACGTGTATCGCTCGCCCAAGCTGCCCGTAGGCTGCTCGTTCATGTCCCGGTGACACCAACGCGATTGGTCAATGACGCGCTATAGATATCGCACAATTATTAAATAATATCAATAAGCCTCCAGGGAAAACCAAAAAAGGCAAACCAAAAACACTTGCAGCTATATTTTCTCATCTTCTCTCTCCCTCTCTAAACTATATGCATGTAAAGTAAGGATACACTGTATAAATATCATGCCTGTAAGCGTGGCGGATAGTGGTCGTTCTCTAGTATGTAAAAGATCATAACTTCAAGCTGGTCTCGACGCCATCTTTTGCCTGAAAAGAATAGACATAGTTTGTGGTCAAATCATAATGAAATTGTATCACTAAGTATAAATGGCTACCGACCTACTATACAAGCTCATAATTAGAATATATTTTAGTTGCTCACTTCAATACTTCAATATTTGTCTGAATCAAAATTAGAATTTTTTGATAAAAATAGTAGACTGATTTGTGCAGAAGGACTCAAAAGTATGATCGGTACTTTTTAATTTGCTAAATTTTATTGCAATGAAATAGAACGAAACATCGAATTTTAGCAAAGAAAAACAAATAATTTGTGCCAATATTTCTAGAGAGTTTAGATTTAAACAGTCTCGGATGTTCAAATTTCATTTTTGTAAACGCTCAATATACGGTTAAGATACTTTTTAAGTGGATTGTAAGAATGATTGAATACATTTTCGTGCTTTCATACATTTATAGACATTATATTTCATTGAATCAGAGAATATGATTTTCGCGTCTTCTTACAAACTGTTTCTGAATTGACAATTATTTTATGCAAAACAAGAACTTTTTTAACATAATGGCTCCTATTCGCGAGTCTTCTGTGTGGCATTCAGGAGGAGGTTTTAAAGAGGAAATGGAATTACTCAAAAGCTATAAAAATCATCATGTACATTGGAACTTGCTCTGTCCATTTTCATACCATTTATACATAATATGTATTGCTTGAACTGACTTTTTCAACACTCATTATTATCAATAATAAAGACCTTAGCTATTTGTTTATTTTGGGGTTTTTCTCGAGAAATTATATGTTGTCTTAAGTTTATTGTCTGACTTCAATTGTTATTCCTGTTGTCGCTCATGTGACCAGCTATCCACTTTCAGAACTCAACTCAAGACATACCTATTTAAGATTGCTTACAACTAGTCATATATTCTCGTCTTTCCCAGTTAGAATCATGATTAGGCAACTAGATATTGGCGCTTTATAAATACCCTGATTGGATTGGATTATGATATATCCTGAAACGACTAATCGCGATCTGGACTTTAAAAACAAGCCGCCTGATCACCTCTTGCTGTAGACGTAGGTCTTTTTAGAAACATTTAACTGAGTACCGAGAAGTCCCCAGACGATCAAAATCTGTTGAAAATTAGACGCGCATTTTGCGAGTGTAGTTGCCGCTTGTTGTATATGGGGAAGGTTACTTTGTCGATGGGCAAGCGGAGAGAACGAATGGCAATGGAGAAAACAGAAGCGTGAACTTTGCCGCCTTGCGCCTTTCATTGACTAGCGTTTGTACAAGGAGTCACAAAAATGAAGAAAAGCATCTGTAATCACATGGTTAACGGGCTCCGATTCCAGCAAGCTCTTGCCTCTATAGTTGTTTCACATTTGGCTTCTGTTGTTATTGTTTCATCCAGCTTGTAGCTGATTTTCCAATTTCCCTTTCCTTGAACTTTAAAATCTGCCTTTAGGGTTACGCCTTCCTAACATTTCATCGTTTTAATCATGCAGTTCTGTAATCACATGGTCAAGGGGCTCCGATTCTAACAAAATCCTGTCTACACACTTGTTTCACATTTGGCTTCTCTTGTTGTTGTTGTTGTTGTTGTTGTCTTATCCACATTATTGCTGATTTTCCAATATCCCTTTCCTTGAACTTTAAAAATTATCTTTAGCGTTATGCCTTTTTAGTATTCAGTCGTTGTTTTAATTATTCCATTTATACTTTTCGTTATCATTAACTATTTACATTTTGCTGGTATTTCTAAGGATTTATCAAACTTTTCAAATGTTCAGAAGCATCAAGAATGCAGGCATGATATTATAAGGGGATGTAAAGTTTGTTAACCTCCGGCATGTATACACTCCATAAGGAAAGCTCAAGCTTATAAACATATAAATACGTATCCAGCGCCTTTTCTTATGAGGAATTCGAAAGCTTATTTAAGAGGAATATGAATATCATAAATAATAATGTTGTCCAATTTGCGAGGCGATTTACCATGGTTGTAACCGCCTTTGATGTATTAGAGATTGATTATTGAAATAGACCAAACTCTACTAAAATTATTTTTGTTGATTGTTTCTCTCATTCTTATCATGACTGGTTACTTATTTTCCTTGCATAGCTTTTATTTCTTCTTTTGTTAAACATGAGTTTTTCATAGTTATCTATTTTCATTATAGTTAATTTCCATGCTAATCGCTATTGATACCAGATTTTTTTTTTCTTGATTTATCAAATCGTTCTCTCTGAATTACAATTTCTTCACCAATATCTTCGAATGCATAATATCCTTTTCTTATGTAGGCCTTTATCTTTAATTCTTAATGATTTTGATAGCATCTCTATATAAAAAAGGGTCATAGTATCCTGCATTTTCTGTCTTCAGTGAAAAATTTCAATAAAATACATTTCGCAAAAAATGAAAATAGATTTAGAAATTATGGTGCACTGACTTTGTTCATCATAGTGTCTGTGTAATAAATTCTTCCATTAAGTTTCCATTAGGTGCGTTTTGCAAGTATATTTGCTTTTAAATCTCAAATCCAAAGATTCGTGGTGTAGTATTTTCTTCTGAAATTTGATGACATTCTCATTTTTAAGTTCAGGATATTTGAAACTAGGCAGCTATCTCTATTTACCGCCTTTGGATCATGAACAGGAAAACGAGACAATTATGATGACGACCGAAGGCGGGAAAAGAACTTTGAACGCAGGCGGAGATTTTGAAAACAGAGATTTTTCGCCTCGTCCGCGCACGTTTGAGTGTTTTTTCAAATTTCATTTTCCTCATCATATTTCACACAAGTATAATGGGTCGGTTCTCATATCTTTAGAATACATTTGCGTTGGAATATGGATTAGGGATTACTTATTCGCTCTGATGTTGATCAATTACATTACCGTTCATGACGAAGTAAAAATTGTATTATCAAAAGGATTTCTTTGTCTATATTATTGTGTAGAAAATCCGTTTTCTTTGCAGATCTTTTCATAGTTTTTTATTCCTTGATTCAGTTTTTCAAAATAAATATTACAAATTAAGTATTAATTATAATTCAACATGGCAATAAACACGATACAAATTATATATTTCCATAACATGCCATCCATAAATAAACAACAATAGTACAATTGAACTGAACAAGGTATAGATCAAAACCTGATAGGTGCACATTCGTGGTGCGCACGCGCACACCCACACCCCCCCCCCCCCACACACACAGAGGATATTCCAGGAATATATCAGCCCTATATTAGTATACCTCAACAAAATAAATTCAAAGGTAGAGCAATCAAAATAGCAACTCTGTTTTTTGCTCATTTTATGCATGTGAATTAGGTGATTCTATAAAAGGGGGGGAAAACCCCACCAAATGTGTTGATTGACCTTTCCCACTGGTAAAACATATCGCCTCTTCGTTCCCAACACTCGTTAGCACTCGTGACATTTACACTCATTGAGGTCACTGAGGGATTCTTGTACTCTCGACGGTGTATATGCTGTAATTGTAATTCTCCTTATTCTCACTTTAGCTAATCAAAATATTCATTAAAAATGCTTTCCTTTGTATTTTGACAACGTGGGGGAGAGGACACACGCCATGAATTCGGCTAATTAGGATACTTAGCGTGGCTGATCATGTTTTGCTCTATATCACAATATCTCTTTTGGAAGGTGGGGGTGTATTTTCACAAATATGGGTAAAAGGTGAAATATTAAACTACATTGTTACTCATGAAGATTTCTAATCCTCACTCTGGCCATTTCCTTTTCCCCTTCCGAATAAGCAAAATGCAACTGTTCAACAATTTCACAATTCTGAACACCGGTCTACGTTAGAGAATACCTTGCGTTGTTATCACACAGGGAGTGTTGTTTCTATTTCTCTTTGGGAGGCAACATAATTGCATCAGAACGTAATTATATTCTCATCTCGCGCACGACAAAGTTTTTTTTTCCATGCTCTGCAAATCGTTCTCAGTCAAGTGAGGCCGTAATCACCCTCTAATAAGAGAGTCGTTTAAAACTCATCAGGCGATCTGTCTTCATTAAAAATGCCAACCACGTGGGATATTTATTAAAATTCGCGCGCCATCGAGGTGCATCGAAAACAAATTCCTTGTTGAGATTCCGATCGTCAGGTTCTCCTGTTCTCAAAGCTCTGACAACATCCCATCTCATACACCATCTCCTTAACCTTTCCCACACCGAATCCACCATCTACCGTGTCTTATGAAATCGCGTGATTAACCCTCACGTCGCTGGCGCGCTTAATGAAGATTTCTTTAATCGATATATCGAGGCGACAGATCGAATAGATTTCCGATCAGGCGGGAAGGAGCCGAGGTCCAACGTCGTATATCGTCTGCAACGTGTCGTCCTAAAATGGCGCCGACGAGCGGAGAACATGGCCCCGTTGACATAAAATCAAAGTTTCCTTACGCAAATTTCGGGTGTCCTTATAACAGATTGCTTTGTCTCTGTCCATGCGCGTTAAATTAGAAACATGAGTGGAGGACGGATCTTAAAGAGAAATATTTGTGACGTTTTAAAAACCTTAACAAAGAAAATATGTGAGATTCTATGAGAATTTACTGAATTCCGATGAAAATTCGTCAATTTTACAGCAGAACTTAAGAAAAATAAGGTCATGATGGTTGTGTGTTATAAACAAAATTTTAAAATGAAAAAGCCTCAAATAAAAAATGGATAAAAGCTTCATTACAAAACATTACTGGACTTTGGTATCATACTACAAAAAATACTACCAAAAAAAAAAAATCATCAAATAAAACTAAACTATGAGGGGAAAAATGAATATTATCAGCCCTTTGATGTTATAAAAGGTATGGTATTGGTAAGTAATGTATAATTAAGGATGTAGTTACAATATAAAAAGCCTCTGAATACTGTAGACATGCAGAACGTTTCCCAAGATTGGTTTGTGATTTTGCTTAGTTCTAAAAGTTTTAAGAAAAGTAACAACATATTTTCGTGGGTCCTTACTGATTGTCCAAATCCTTATGCAAATATTGAATCTGTATTTGCCTTCAGAAAATGCAATGCATGTGGTAAAATATGAATATAGCACATGGCGGGGTTTTTTTTTTTAAGTGAACGGATCTGATTTCATTCTTTCCTGCTTCTCACACATAAAGTCGTCTCACTCCGTCTCTGGCACGTATCGAGTCCAAGTAAACCATGTTTTGGGAACGCCTTATGGAAGGAAAGTCTTAGGATCTGGCATCTTAAATCTGGTCTAGCAGTCTCCTCGTCACATTGCACCGAGATTTAATCTCCATAAATGTAAATGCCAGTGCATATCGCATTGCCAAAGACCTGTCGCAAGGGAAGGCATGAATGGAAACGAGAAATTTCCTCGACATTTAACATGCGTTTTCACAGTTTCAAAATAATCGTGGCCCCCGCGCAGATTTACCGGTTGGATTTTGGCATCAGTAATATTCTGAACTTGGGCGGTCGCTTTTGAAACCTATCCGGGTTTTACGTCTGGCCAAATATTTGAATTCTATTCAGCTCACTTTACCCCTGTTATTAGCAATCACTGAGATCCCTTGTAATAAGTTTATTCAAGAAATATTGCAATGAAACCGAGAAAATAATTTATTAAACTGTCAAATCATTGATTCAAGACAATCTATAGAATCGGTCAAACATTTTGATAACAATAATATGAAATCAATTATTTCTTTGAATGACAATACATTATGTTTCTATGCCTTTGTATTCCATTTTACACATTATTTTGTCAAAGCTATTGATATTTGTTTAAAATCATATAAAATTAACATTTCAATGAATTGTGTTAATTAATTGGAAACAGATGCAATTATACTTGGTTCGTTCGTGCCTCTAAATTTAATCGCTTTTCATTTCTTTAATTACCCTTCGATTTCTTATGCTTCAAGTAGTTAGTGACATGTACTTCCAAATTAACAAATTATACAAATTTCATTACAACTTTATCCCTTTTTAACGTCTCGTGTTAATTCGTCTCGAACTTAGTCACCACGCATTTATATCACTTATATCAGACACAAATCAATTTGGAAATATAACTATAAACTGAAAAACGTGAACTTTGCTGAACTGTGCATTTATACGAATCATCTAAGGAAGTCTACTTTAATCTCTGTGTGCTCACCAGACGCTTTGCAAATCATTTATGTCAGACGCCTCTACAAATACGCGTGTCATTTTCTTTCCCTCTTCTACCGCATTCTGACTGCCAAGTGTAAATGACAAGGATATTATTATATTTTCCTCTGGGCATTTAGTCAATCATATAGCTCAGAGAGACAAGAAAATAACGAGTGCGAGAAATAGGCGCAAATCTATAAACTCCCTTCGTCAGAAATCAATTATTGTGCCATAATATCACACGGCTAAACGTCGTGACACGTCTGCCATCTTGTCTGCGTCTTCAAGTCTACCAATTTCAGACAGTTTTTTATCAATTTATTCTAGAAAATGAAATATTACTACAAATCACTTAAGACTCAAAAAGCAGATAGATAAATAAAATACATGTATTTCATCAAGAATGATTTGAGGTGCATTTATTTCGAATTTTGCTTCGTTTCTGTTTGTTTGGATGATAGATGATGTGATCTTAACGTGCCAAAGTGTCTGATTATTTAAACTAAGTCTGCAATTTGAGTTGATATTGCCAATCCCAACCTTGAGATCTTCATTTTCCTTTTCTCTTTATTTTGTTCCAATTTAGGCCCCCCCCCCTAATCCTCTCTATTTTTCCTGGTCTCTCTCTCTCTCTCTCTCTCTCTCTGTTATTGTCTTTTCTATCTTCAAGAACTTGTCTTTGTCTCTTTCTTTATGTCTTGTCCTTCATCCCTTTGTTGTAAATCTACAGTATGTTTTTTTTTAATGCATCAAATTTCTCACCTCTATCTTTTCTTCTTCTCTTTCTTCTTCTACTACTCCTTCTTCTCCTTCTCCTTCTCCTCTCTTTCTCCTTCTTTCCCCTCTTCTAGCTCTTCTTCTATCCTTATGATCCTTCTTCTTCTTCTTCTTCTTCTTCTTCTTCTTCTTCTTCTTCTTCTTCTTCTTCTTCTTCTTCTTCTTCTTCTTCTTCTTCTTCTACTGCTACTACTACTACTACTACTCCTTCTTCTTCTTTCTTTTCTTAACAGTAATGTTGTTACCTTTTTCGTCTTTCTATCAAAGTTATGTGTTTGCCATTCCTGTACACATAATGTCTCCTTATCAACGCGCTTATTGCATTATAGGTATTTTGTACTGACTGCTTTGTTATACCATTTCTATTTCCCAAAACCTATATTTCTATTTCTTATACACTTTAAAAAAGGGCTGGCTTAAATTTATCCAATATTTGGTACAAATGGAACATGCATGTTTGTTGGGCAAAATTTTACCCAATTTTGTGTAAGTTTTACCCAGTTTCGGATACATTTTACTGACAC
Organism: Heliocidaris tuberculata; assembly: GCA_025618425.1. Taxonomy (NCBI): domain Eukaryota; kingdom Metazoa; phylum Echinodermata; class Echinoidea; order Camarodonta; family Echinometridae; genus Heliocidaris; species Heliocidaris tuberculata. The sequence continues at coordinate 27,242,957 of CM046832.1, read as the reverse complement.
AATATCGAGTACCCTTTTCCTCAATATTGTGGAATGTTTCACCCAACCTTTTTAGAGAGTCCATATTCATTCTTTCAGACTAGATTTTGACAGTTCAATTTAAAATGCAATTCTCCGACAAATACTCAGCTCCTGATTTTGCCTATGAGTTAAAGACACGATCCCACTGGCCCTCACATGCAGACACGTTATTCAGACCAAGAGAATAATGCGTTATTATAAATATCGTCACCGCCCTTGTTCGGTTTGATCTCAACAGCCCAAAGGTGACCCACACTAATCATTTTGTATATTACCTATAAATCTTGAATAAGAATAAATGGAATAAGTTAAAAGCCAAATATAATGTCTGTATTTCTAGTAATATTGACAGGTTGCGATGATGAGTAGGAAAGTCATGTAACACATATTCTCAAGTTTACAGAAGTCATTTCTTTCACATTATACTCTCTTTTGTTTGAATAGCCTAACCGGGCAGATTAGCCTATACTGACTCTTTGTTTTCATACCAAGGCTTATGATTATTTTCTTTAATTCGAAGTACATGTATTAGGTTCGCTCTCTCTCTCTCCATCTCTCTCTCCCTCTGCATTCCTATCGCCTTTGATACTTATTTAAAAAGCATATAACTCTACGCGATCAAGTTCTCCATGACACTTCTAATCAATTAAGAAAATTAAATAATAGTACAGGCCATCAGCTGTGACATCTTAACTCGTCTAAATCTATCTGTGTTTCTTATTTTTCAAGTTGTATTTTGGCGTTCTAATTACTTTATCACCCGAGGACTGAACACCCCTCACACGATAATTCATGCGCGCGAATATTAAGCTCCTCGCACTAGCAATTAGTCGACCCGATAGAAACAAACCGCCCAATTAATTCATTATAACCATCACATGCAATTACATTAAAAACAGCATACGAGGATGTAGACTCATAATTATGTACATCGAAATGGATGTTAATGAGAATATTACAAGGCAAACAGCCTGATTACATTATCTCTTTCTTCATAAACGGATGTGTAAGACGTTTGTACCTCGCGTAAGATGATTTTACCGCATTACACAGATTGACATAATTCATTTAGCAGAGCGAGGGTTTTCAAGCCGATTCTAGTCTAAAATGTTTTAGGTGACCTTATTTCGACTTTCGACAGACTATTAATGATTTTTTCATCATGTAATTATGTAATATTCTTAGTCTTACAATTAGAATTCTCGTGAATAAGAGATAGTGATGAGTAGGTGGGCTTATATTATACGAGAGAAAATAACACATAATCACTAAAGAGAAGAAAAGGAAGAAAAACAAATACGAGAAATGCGTATTTTATAGCACTATATTTACCGGCGGTGATAGAATGATAATCTTTCTCAAAGTTATTATATTTAATTAAGATTTAAATGTTTACGTTAGTACTTAGTAAGACCAACAATGTGGATTTTTTAACAACGGGTAAGAATTGATCGTGGTATGCCCTCATGGGAGACGTCTTGACAAAGCTCAAACATGTTTTTCATCATGCACTACTTCTAAATGAAAATTACTCGAAATACATGTGCTTGGGACGGCTGACACATTCGCCTCATAGTGCATAATGTTATGTGGTATTTTCCCTCTGACATCAGACACATTATATCACACATTCGACCGAGTAGAGGAGACGAAAAATCTGCAAAAGCTATCCATCACATGATGCGAAGGCAACTTCATCATGGCGCGTGCATGCATGCATCATTAGGAAGGTCACACCGAGTGAGCCGCTAATTACTCGCACTAATGGCGATGGTCTATTACCCCCTCTGTTACATCTATTTTGGTAACTCCCCGTAAATTAGAGCCCTGTTTACGATTTGCACATCGCCACGAGTCTACATCTCTTTTGATGACAAACAACAACACTGGTGGTAATTGCGGTGTCCGATATATTTTTTTTTCGCTGAATGAGTCTTGTTTTATAATGGAGATGTGAGCTCGTTTGCACAAAAGAAAGAAATTATTCGCTTTGAAGGTTCAAAAAAACGGACAAATTTTTCTTTTGATAAGGATAATCTTGTAACAAATAGAATTCTAGCAATGATGAGACTGAAATCATGCGATTTCCTGTGTTTTTCTGTCATTACATATATATATATATATATATATATGAGTTTGCATATTTGATTCCTTGCTTAAATAACATACGATGACAAATTGATATTATCGGGAACTATGCAGCCTTTGATTTCTGAACTGGCATATTCTAACATGATTTACGTTTTCATTTTCTTTTTGCCCAAATGATATAGTTCAAACATAATCATTACTACCACTATTACACCACTATTACCACAAATACTACTATTTTTTTGCTTCTTGTTCCTCCTGGTGTTATTCTTACAGATCGCGCGCTCTCTCTCTCTCTCTCTCTCTCTCTCTCTCTCTCTCTCTCTTTATCTCTCTCTCTCTCTTTATCTCTCTCTCTCTCTTTATCTCTCTCTCTCTTTATCTCTCTCTCTCTCTCTCTCTCTCTCTCGTCACCATCTATTTATATCCATTTGTTTCGTAAATTTAATTTTCAGCTGCTTATTCAGTCTACCCCTCCTTTTCCTCTTTACTAAATACATGTATATATTTATTACTCTGTTCCTTTTCCAGATTTGAAAATTCTTAATATTGTCTATACTCGCTTGTTCAGTTTCTTATTTTTTTCTTTATATATCGACAGTATTTTCATCATTAACATCTTCTCCATATATGATTAGAGGCACAAACGAACCAAGTATAATTGCATCTGTTTCCAATTAATTAACACAATTCATTGAAATTTCAATTTTATATGATTTTGAACAAATATCAATAGCTGTGACAAAATAATGTGTAAAAATTCTTTCTTTCTTTTTTCTTTTCTTTTTCTTTTCTTTCATCTACATAATAATTCTGCTTATTGGCATCCTTTTTCGTCTTTCTTTATATTTCAGTGAATGATATGATGTTCATATAACACAGTTATATAAGATTTTAAGCTATGAGGACAAACTTTGGTCTAACGAAGGGGTAATAATTGGATTATATGACGTTAGGAAACTTGCTCAATTATATGAGAGTATTTTTGTATTTTTATAAAACTGACGCATTCAGAAAGTGTGCCGATAATCAATAAATCGAAGGCTCCAGCAGCACGAACCAGTCTTCCTTATTTGCTTAATTAGTGTGCATTCCATTAACATTAAGAATTTGTTGAAGAATCTCACGAAGATGAGGTAGTATAGAACAGCATGTATGGAATTTTTTGAAGACCACAACCGCATAAACCCATTTTCTTCGTAGCAAACCTGACTCAGATATGACGGTGGTAGAGTAATATTTCTACCATCAATGTTTGACGAGTTTGATGAAAATATCATAAGGATAGAATTATATTTACAGAAAGAGTCTTGATACGCGTCGTGTCTCATGATTAAATGGTTACTATACTGGAATGTCGTTAAGGAGACATGACTGCGTGCTAAAATGCTAAGATTATTACAAGCAGTAAGAGTTTCAGTGAAGATAGTTATCTTTTAATTATAATGTTATGCGCCGCTTGCATTCATCATTTTCAAATAATGAAGCTGGTGACACCATTATGTCGACTTTGCCTTTTCATATTTAGTCAAAATACTTTTACATACTAAAGCAAAAGACTTTGCCTTTTTATACTTCAGCTAAATAAATGTATAGGTCAGTTAATGCGAAATTAAAGGCAGTAAAGTGATGAACGACCATCAGAATGTTATTCATACCCCTTTTCAATCCTAGTTCAATCATGATTACTATTTGCAAACCTGGGGTTTGCTAAATATGTGAGCATTATTTGTGGGATGAAAGAAGATACTGCCATTTCAGTTCTGTATTATTATGACAGCAAAGAAACGAAAACTAACGACCTTCTTTTCTAAGGAAGATATGAAATCTATTTTATTGACTTTCGCCATTAATCATTGGGACGTTAATGAATCGACTGGTAGATCGAGAGAAAGAGAGAGGAGTGACGTCGCTGTTTCACTGCAGGACAAAGTTTTACTGAAGTTCGGGTTCTTTTGGATCTACATATCGAGAACCCCTTACAATAGAGGGGATCGTGATGGTTGTGGAAGCAAACGGTTGATAAATGGTGATAACATTTGTCTAGCATTAGCACGGTTAATAACAAGGTTTTGTCGTTGATCTACCCCAACCGTACACCTATCATGATACCACACATGCTTCTTCATATCGAATGTTCCCTCTCCCCCGGGTTTCGGCATTAGGCCAAGCTCGCTTTGTCGTTTCTGTTTGGACGGGGTTTTGTTATCGCCAGTGATACCCCCGCCAACAAAAGGGCTTGTTTTCTTCCCCTAGCCGACTGATACAGTCGCTCTGCCGATGGTTGCTGGCCCCCTCCAGCAACGGCTTGTGAAAATACCAGCGAGCCGTGTGGGGTGAGGGAGAAGCCGACGCGGTATATAGAGAATGCTAGCAGCCTCTCGTGCTCTTAGCCATATAGATATCCCAGGCCCACAGCCGCATAACAAGGCTGAACAGGGTATCTCTAACTCAGGGATTTCGTAATAAAATACTCCCCTTTTTCCTTCGTTAAGAAATTTTCTTTTAGTCCTTTTGATGGTAGAGCGACTATTAATTTCCAAGGCTATATCTATTTCAGCATCTGTTTAGGATGAAAGAGAGATGAAGAGGGATTACGGCTAAGGAGGTCCCCGCTGGTCCCCACCACCAAAACCGAATCGGAGATGCAATGGAACAGAAATGGGCTCAAACCTACTTTGATGTTTGTTTTGTCCAGCTTAACCCGCTGTACAATATAAGAAGATTATAACGCTCTCCGTGTACTCATCAAAGACTTATCCTTATGATAATACGAACAATGATATGAGGGCTCTATGATGGTGCGTGGATATGAGTGATATCCAATGAAGTATAATATCACAAAGAAAAAGTATACGAAACATTTTTTCCTTCGTCAGTATTGTAATCAATATATTTATTGCAAATCAATAATTTTTTTGTGCAATCATCAAATAGAGGAAAAATAAACAACTTGCAAAACATTTCTAGCTAATAGAAATGAAAACAAAAGTGTAGAAAATAAATGGTAGAAGAAGTAGACGAGACGTTTAATATTCATCGATAGTACTGAAAATCAATAATTTTGTTTGCGTAATGATGTCTAATTAGAGGAAATATAAACAACCTGCAAAAACATTTACAGTCAACGGAAATGGGAAGACACTGGTATATGGATTTACTGTGGTAAAGTGATTAGTACCCATGATTTCCAATTAGGATCTTTTAGGATCGGTTCTTGTTCCGGTCCGGTATTGTGGACCCCAGCATCTTCTTCTCATCTCCAATTGTCTCTCTTAACCCATATGTATGACATACGGGTACATAGTTGGAAATCAAATTCCTTTAATGTATTTTGCCGTGACCCTGACAGTCAAAGCTAAATCTAGAGTAAAAAGTATATATGCACATTGAAATAGTAGCAGTATGTACATTGCATTTACAAAATGCAGATAATGGTTAATCCCACTCCTGACGTCACTTTTATTTTCATTGTACAAGCATGAATGTGATATCACATTTCTTTCTCATATATTTTAGAAAATAAATTCTGCGTATCAAATACGGTTAGAAGATAGATAGAAAAATCATAGCCTTACATTTAAATTCCCCTATAAATGTCTCTAATAATTTGCAGACATGTTTTGATGTGGAACATTACCGTCTTTCTTTCATTTTTTTAAATTCATTTCATTGACTTAGCTGAGTGTGCTTTTTATTTTGAAGGTCTTCATTGCCATGCACATTAAAGATTTCAAATTATAGTATTAGGCTTTCGGATAATTAAAGTTGGTTTGTTTTTAGATTTATGTTACGAATGCTGTGTAACACTAGATCACATGAATCTTCGTGGCCTATCTACGTAAGATGTTAAAACATTTTGATAAAACTTTCTGATAAGAAGCACCATTTTATCTGTCAACAAATAAATGCATCCTTCTAAAGTACAAATAAATATTGATGAAAGGTGTGTGCTGCTGGGGGGGGGGGGGTGGTGGTTGTTTTTAGAATGTGAACATGCCTCTACTCAAAAATTCCGCACACAAAGTCTCAGCTGCTTACGCTTTTACCATTTCCATAGACAGTGAATTACAACACCGCGTTCGGTTCACATAAATCAGATCCGAAACAAATTGCCGCAATTCACATCGAATCCCTCTTCTGAATCGATACATAAATCCATGCAAAATGCATCAAAGATTACTTTGAGACAGCCAGAAAAACGAACTGAACATTGCCAGGTGGTATGTCGGCTGCCTGCTTCAAACGTCGTTTGATGAGCTTAGCCAAATTGGCGCCATCTTTCCAGCATTTACCTTACCCCTTCCTCAACATCCAATTCACAATGTATTGAGATGTGCGCGTTTCTCACAATATTTTCATGAAAGACCGTCTTTATAGTTTGTGTGATACACCAGCTCTTGCCGAAGGGATTCCTCACAAGCTGCTTGCTCTGATCCTTAATCCCCATAATTTAGGTCGTATGATATTGCGGCTCAGGGTGACTTGTCTTATGGTATATACTTGGCACTAATACGGGTATTATCCCAACGCTGTGCTGAGAAAATACATGTTCAAGGGAACAAAGCTTGAAAATGCCGACCGACCAGAAATGATTCGAACTGGACGAAGGGGAATACGGAGTACATCGTATTTGGAGTAATATGACTGCGGTTATCGCCGAGTTTTCAGGTTGAAGTGTCATTACGGTATGGCTTAAACGAACCTACAGGTGGACGCCGATCGGTTTGCTTTGATCTCATGATGAGTACAATGATGAAGCCGAAGGAGGATTAGCTATACACGCTCATTCCAACTCGATATTTCTTTCCCCCATATTTCGTCTCGGTCTGTCTGTTTCGCATATTCCAACCTTTCATCCTTCCCTCTCTTGTTCATGTTGTGCATGACCTCCTTTTGGCTTTTTTTTTTTTTTTTTTTTAATGACCAACTATTATTCATTTCATTTTCTGCTCTCCCTCTTCTCTTTTATCTTCATTCAGTTCGTCATTCATTAAATACTTCAGTTCTCTCATAGCTCTCCCTTCATTGTTTTTTTGTTTGTTTGTTTGTTTGTTGTTTTTTTTTTCAATTGTCTTGAAATGCTGCATTGGATGCTTTCATGTTCTGGTCGTAAAAATTCGGAATCATCTAGCATGAAATTTTCTCCTGAAAAATATTGGCTCTTATTTGGGAAATAAGCCTTTGTATGCCTACCTTATAGCATTCAAACAACATTTTAGACATTTACAATTATTACCATACCAATACCGTTTTATTTTCTATTATTTTGTCAAATAGGTGAATAAGAGATCAGAAAGTAAACTTAATCTGTATATCTTCTTCTTTTTTTCTTGGACAGATAAAAGCCTTGGTGATCGTCACGAAGGCCATGATGGATTAGATGACAACGACGACGATCTCCTTCACGACAGCGAAGCATCATCACCGGAAGACTGTGGTCGGAAGTCGGCGGGTGAGCTTGGCGGAAAGGAAAACGGCGACGCCAATAACCTAAGCAATGGCACAAACGGAAGCAACAAAAGCAGACGGCGACGAACAGCATTTACGAGCGATCAGCTGCTGGCTCTGGAGAAGGAATTCATTGGCAAGAAGTACCTCACACTGAGCGAGCGGGCACACATCGCACGCTTCCTGCAACTGAGCGAGGTCCAAGTCAAGATCTGGTTCCAGAACCGCCGCGCCAAGTGGAAGCGGCTAAAGACTCATTCGTCCATCCTAGGCGGTGGGAACCGAGGAGTTAATAGTGGTAGCGGCGGGGGCGGTGGAGGTGGTAGTGGGGGAGGAAACTCCAAGTTGGTCGTCCCTATTCCCGTTCATGTTAACCGGTTCGCTGTGAGATCCCAAGAACAGTGCAGACCGAGGATGGTTGAACCGATGGGACAGGCGTCACAACATCATCACTCTCTCTCACATAGCCAATCCACTGGAACACTAGGGTCCGCACACAGCGAAGGAATAGCAGCATTAAGAAATAGCATCACGTAATAGTTTTCATCGTAGCACTATGTTGATTCGTCTTCATTCTTGTATTGGATTTGTTTGACTTGATCGGACGTTTGATATGAGACATTTTTATCTCCGGTCCCCCCTCCCCATAAGTGTTATGTAGTTTGATAGCTGTGAAACGGGGATGTTGTTCAATTAAGCGATGTTGTTTTATTACGAGCAAGTCAGATTCATTTCTTTGCACCTGCATTACCAGAAACATTGAGCTAATAAAATTTATTAATTTGCTTACATTTAAGAAGATTAAAATGATGTCCGTTTCTTAGAAATATCATGTCAAAATCGTTGAAACACCATTATTGAAGAGTCAAATGTTTCATTAGAGTTGAAGATTATCATTTTATAAGTTTTTGTTCGATACATGCACGTTCAGGCTTACATGAATCTAGTTAACCCGTTCTAACACATTATATAAACACACGCGCGTACACACCCACCCACCCACCCGCCCACCCATCCACACACACAAGCACAAACCAAAGAAAAAAGTTGTAGGCTTACCTAAACGAGACATTATCAGATGGTTGGAAACGAGGGTACGATTTCAGAAAAAGTAATGAGATTGATGCATAAAATAAACACTGGTAGCTCATACTGTATTTAAACATGAGTCATATAGCTATGACACTGTTTATAATGATGGTGATTCAGCTCAAAGACCTTGAATAATTCCTATTTCTACTTATTAGGAGCAACTGATGGATTGTTGATAATCAAGATCTGACAAATAATTCTGATAAAGCACACCAAAATTATGCTTCATGTTATATTCCTTTTGTAAGAGTTGTGATGACTAGATTGATTATTGCTGAAATAGAGAAGGGTTAGATAAGACGGACAGTTTATAACTTTTTTTTTTGTCGGAAAATAAGGGATTCAATCGAATAAATTTGTCCTGCACATATAATAAAACATGACTGGCTACGAGTTAAACCCGATATAATTATTGACTGAGAACAAACTGTACGGAAACAAGAGCTAGAACATACTTTCTTGTATTTAAAAACACACTCAAACAATGTTTTTAGATATCAAACCCATGTCTCTTTCTACTGCATAAGAATTGATACAATTATTATGGCATATAATTATTGTTTCTTGTCCGTTAATGTAAATGGGAAGGGGGACACAAATTTACAATGATGTCATTTATGCAGACGTTATAAACCTTTTAGTTTGTCTATGTAGTTTTAAGTTTTATTATAGTTCAGTCATATCCAAACATTAATACAGAGAATATCTAAGCAATTTTCAGGGAAAAGCATTTCACCGAATACTTACCACAAGAAAATCAATGTGCAATATTCACTTATGATATTATGTATTAAAAAATTGATAGTTTATTCCATTATACCTGATTTTCGTCCTAGCATAAAGCTGTATTCAAGGAAGATTGATTACTTAGTTTACTATTTGCATTGTTTTGAAAGTAGGTCGAAAGCACAACTGCAGAAATCACGACTCATAATATGCCTCATGCTTTAAAATCTGAATAACTAAACGGGCATTTACTACACAATAGTAGTAATAACAGACATTCACACTGCCTGTGTACGGGTCTAAATATTGTACTTCAAAGTCTTTGATGACCGTTTTGTATATTGTCGTAACATAATGGCATTGATATATCGGAATAGAATTGGTGAACAAAGGAAACGGTAGATTTTAAGCATAGATAAAGAATACGTAGATATGGCAGTTCAGACTTCCCAGATCCGTATCTTTTTCTCAAGCAGGTGTTGTGCATCAGTTACTGCAGTTTTGGAAAGCTGCAGGGCTACTCTTAAGTTTAAGATCTTATTCTGTAATACAATAACACGATAACATGCCCTAAATCCCTTTCGAACACCTGATCTAGAATTCGAGAGTATTTCAAGAGATTTACAACGGGTTCTCAAAGGGATGGTTAAGATAGTCTAAAGGTTAAGCTCTGATATTAGATTTCAAATCGAAATGTAAACTCTAGATATATCACATCCATTTTAAGTGTGCCAAGTGAATTTCAAGGTGGAAATAACTCAGTATAGTGTATATTTTCATTTACGTTTTTTATTTAGTTTCAAATGGTTGACATAATGGGGTGTAAAATCCGTATCAGTACACCAAAAAAAACCCAATCTTGCATGCACAAGCAATACATAATTACCTACAAAAAAATGATGCATTTCAAAGTATCTGGTTTGAGTGTATCTTTTCGTTTAAGTTTCTAATTCATTTATAAATAGTTGACAATATACTTTTGAGATGAATTATGAGATATAGGCATAAATTCCACAATAATTCAATAAAACAGTCAAGGAAACTACCATGAGTTGAAATGCACAAAAGAGACATAATTACCTACCAAAAAAAATGTGTGTAGTTGAAAGTATCGCGCCTCATACCCAGGAAAGGCCATTTTTATTACCCATTATTGTACAAATGCACGGGCCAGTTTGACAGTGTAAGTATATATTTGTAAAGAGTGGAACGAATTCTCACATGGAATGTTGTTTTCTTTCGAATTACTTCAGAGTATTGTAAATATAAGTGTGTAATTTAAAAAGGAGTGTTACCGTGTCATGTGAAAAACATAATAACGAACAATTAAACAACCAAATTAATGGTGCTACTTGAATTTCATACCGACTATTTTGGCATAATTTGTGTATTAAAGTAGTCATTGTTGAATATTTGAAAAAGTTGGGTATCAGAATTGATTGATTCATTACAACAGGGGTCGTCACTAGAGGGGTATGTGGGGATATGACGACCGGAACCCTCCTCATTTAACAACAAAATTACATATTTATATTTCTTCAATATTTGCTTGTTTAATTTTTTTTTAAACCAATGTTGGCAAATTTCAGAATCTAAAACTTTATTTCAGCGGATGGGTATTTTCGAGAAAACTCGGCTAACCTTTTGGAAATTGGTCTGACATCTGCACCCCCCCCCCATATAACATCTCACCCAGAATGTAATCATGTTTGAAAGAGAGAAAGGGAAATTGTTGTGGGCGTCGTTGCATTTTCCCTGCGAAGTGAGCAATCCCTGGTTTTAGGTAGAGGATGGGGGTTGAGAACAGCTGACATTACGTGATCGCATTTGAACAGGAAGATGAAATGTTAAAGATCACTCTATAGGCTTTGATTTCTAAATTTTTTTGTTATTACTGATATGGGGATGGGACAATGAGTTAAGACGACATTTTCCCGTCAGTTCGTCTTTTGAATACGGGTGGATCTTAGCGATGGTATTCTGGAACTACGTACTCCCTCAAGTTAACAGTTAACTCTAGCTCCCAGGGTCTCCGAGTAAGTAGGAGACGCCTCATTTCCTTTACGTGAATCTGAACTTAAAAGCTCTTATGATACATTATTGGTTTTTAAAAGGAAGTTTCTATCGTCATATAGAATAGTCTAAAGATCTTAGATGATATAGAGTCTCCTCCGGTTATTCAGTGGTCTTATCGATCATCCGAATGGAATTTGATGTCGGAAGCCCAGTTTGGGGGCTCTTTAAATAATGTAGGCCTACCACTGCCCTATTCATAATACACAACAATCATATTACATTGCTTGTTACATTATCTGTGTACATACACATACATGTACATACATGTTAAGTGTGGGAAGGGTGCAATTATGAGTCATTTTGTGACGTGGAATCCATAACAGGTGATTACCACTACCTTATCTGACTCATGTACCCTATATAATCCAAACCAATAACAGAAAAGAGGCTTTTCTGAAGAAACACATTTTGATAACATGACATGCATGGTATATTCTGAAGCAAGAAGCGCAAAAAAAAAAACTGACCTCTTTATTCCGTTACCTTTCGCAGAGGTGCCAACAGCGAAAAAGCAGTGTTTTTGCCTCCTTAATTCCCATATTGTGATGTAGCTTTATATTCTTGAATTGCCTCACTGTTTTCACATAACCCAGTATCTACACGATCTAAGTGCGATTTAGATTGATTTAGAGGTATAGTTCTGTTGATAAACAAAAACAAATACAAGGAATTTTTTCATGAACTATCATTATCAAAATTATGTTCTCAAAACTGTATTCCTTCAGAAAAGTATTTTCTTTAGCGCAAATTTTGTTAACCTTTTAGATGTTTACAATCATGACAACGTTGATGATCATTCACATTGGTCATCAACGATTGCGTGATTGGTGCCATTGAAATATTTAGTTGTCCCCTCGGTAGAAAAGTTTTTATCATTTTGATATCATACAAGGAGGCATTAACATATGTAAAGGTTTTCTTTGGTGTCTTGCATTTTTAACCAATTTAAGCCAGTTATGCTAGTAGTAAGGAGAAAAGGTTCTTTCAAAATAGTCCAAAGTTTACTTATCAGCTTTCTCGTCAAATTGTCCATTGTGAAAAAAAGATAATAGTCCGAACTTGCCTAAAATGAGATGCCAATACACATAAATAAAACCTTCTAGTTCAAGTCTAAACATCATGCTAAAACCATGGACTCTACAATACAGAATGCTGAGACAGTGGTCGCCATGATCTTCAAGCTATTATTACATCCACAAGTTTACGTTTATAATCGAGTCCTCGCCGATATACGAAGTGACATACGCAAGCACGGAAGCCCCGAAATTAGTTTACCAGTTTTTGCCTCTTAATTCTGCACCCTCCTAGATCGAGATAGCAACACGAGGTAAAGCGATTTGTAGCGTCGATGTCTCACGAAATGATGAACCAGGGGAAAAAAGGGGGGAAATCCGGATACATCTGAAGAATTCGACAACATTAATGAAGCAAAAGCGCACACTGATGAAACTGTTAATTGGATTATAAAAAGACATCCGCAGGATTAATTAATTTCGTTCAATTTTCCTATAGATAATTTCTGTCATATCACTTAAACCCAAACGTAATATTTTGAACCATTATGTCTCCCATCTCATTTTCACCCTCGCCATCTCCATCCATGCAGTATCGTTCCAGTGTGTGGGCTCTTTTTCCATTTTCTATTCAAAGAATATTTAATCTTACTGAGTCAGCGAATGAAATATGTAACATTATGCCTGATTAGTATTTAGACTAAATTCGTAGAATAGTATGTATATTTCCTCAAATTATCAGTTTTCATCACCCTGTGATCACAACTGATCATTAAAAAAACAAACAATCAAGTTGTTTCCAATGTCTAAATACCAATGGTAGATCCTTAGTGATAAGGGGGCGCGACCTCCACCCCCACCCCGCGACCGGCATACATTAAGTACACAAAAAGTGCCCCCTCCCCCTAAAAAAAAAAAAAAAGAGTTCTTTTTTTTCTTCCTGCACACAAAATAAGATTATACGTAAGGGCACCTCGAAATATGATAAACATTTTTTTGGGGGGTGGGCTTTTCAAGGGTTTTTTTTCTGACAAGTGCCCCCTGCAAGAGAATCCTGGCTCCGTCAATTTACAAAGTCTACATAACTTATTGCTCACTTCTCTTTAAATCTCAGCCAATGCTCATCATGCAGCTGCAAGCGGCGAGGAGAGATAGAGAGTACACTTATCATGTTCCCGAGGGGGACACTATCTGAGCCATCATGATTGTGATATCTTACTAATAGACGTCCCTGAAGCACGTCATGGTCAAGGTCTTCGCTGATTCCAAAGATGACACTTCTTATTGGAGTGAGAAGGGCTCATCTCTATGCTTCTAGTCTCAACACTCAAGCACTCGTGCTTCACTGGATCCCTGGAAAAAGAGAAATCTTCGACAATCATCTGTTTATCTTGCTTCGTAGAATTTTGAGAAAGAAATACGATTTTTACTTTAACATGACTAGTTTACCTATTGCTTTAGAGTCGCTCTGGTAAATATTGTCCAGAATAATATCTTCATGGAATTCTTCGTTATTAGACCATAATCACAATCACCAGCATCATTGTCATCACTACTCTGGTTATTCGTTATCATCAAATGCGTTGGACTATTATTTCCTATAATTTTCTGCTAAATGCGGAACTATATGCATGCTCTATAATTTGTTACTATTGCTATGTATTCATTTAATACATTGCATAACTCCAACACCCTATATGCAAAAGCAGTCATCACAGGATAAAAATGGTTGACCCTTCAAGTAGAAATAATTATTTCATAACAATGTTAGTCAGATTCCTAATGCAGTTATCAGATAGTTTCACCAACGTTATTTTCTTCCCTTTATTCATATTATCTTCTTTTTGAAGTCGGCTCAAGAAAGTATATATTCCAAATACACTATATGAAAAAAGAGTCTTCTGAAGGAAAAAAACCCACACACTCATCAAAACTAATATATAAACGGCATTACCTTTCATAAAATGGCTTGCATCCAGAGACTATTAGTGACTGTCTACCTATTGGAAGTCAAGTTCGCGGCATTTCCCTTGGACCCGTAAGAGTGATGATTTGTCTTCGCCCTTGTGGATAGATCGTAAAAGAGAGGAACCTTCTCACAAACTAAGATTTTATATGTAACTACCTAACAAACTTACAGTTCAGAAGCCATTCCCCAAGTTATACTGGAGGGAGTGCATCCGAGTTTGGAACGACCATTACTATGGAGGGGGAGGGGGGGGGGGTCGCCAAAACTTTGGGCCATTCATAAGAGATGTTGGAACACCCAACTTCAGAATGCATTGGAATCAACCCTTTCGATAGCCACCATTGATATCTTCAGGGAGGGTCGTCCAAATCAACTGGAAACTTACTCGTCTCAGCAGACTACGCAAACGATCGAGTGTCCTTTTCTCTGTTTTTTTTCCCAAACATAACCGCTCTCAATAACGTAGACTTCATTATGTCACCGAAAATGTCACTATTTTCATTTAAAAAAAACTTTGTATGGATTTATATCCCATTATCAAAGTGCATTTCGATTTTTTATTCTTCTGATATTATTATGTAAATTTTATTTAATACAATTTTTATTTTTATTACAAGCTACTGTGAAATATTGAAATGACATATTTTAAACTTGAAGATACTTTTAAAATGATGAGTCTTCATATAATACATAATGTATTGAAGTTTAATTGACTTCAAATGACTGTATTTAAAAAAAAAACTGTTTTCGTTTGACATAGGCTTAGTGGTCCATGCAATATTGAAGTTCAGCTAAGACGACTTTGGGGGGAGGGGGAGGGGGCTAACGGACCTAAATTAACACTGGATCGAGTTTGAATTGTTTCTGGAAAATGAGGAAAGGTATCATCTAATAAAAACTTATATCGAATGCATCAAATGATAACCCTGAAGATCACCTGTATAGAACATATCAAAGAAGAAAAGCCTAGCAGGGAGATGTTTATCCTTGTTCTCGGAAAGCCAAGTTACTTTCCTCCAGACATCAATCGTGATCTTCCCGCCAAAAAAGGAGAGATGAAAATAAGACATCTTTTCATCCCACTTGTGCACTGCGGTGAAACTCAATTAGGAATTACAAGCAAATAGGCTTGTCTCGGTAATGAGGAGTCTGAAGATGATATGCGATGGCGGTACTCGACAAAGCGTTCAAGTTCTGCAAGAATATAAGGAGAATATTACGGAGTGATTTTAAGGGTAGAGATTATAAAGCAGATAGCACATGATAGCTGTGTAAGATACCCGATAATCCCTACACGTAGACCGCGGGAAAGATCCCCCTTCAGATTATAAATTATGCATTCAAGTTCACATATAATACGACCATGATAACATTTCAACCCTGAAAGTGAAAAGCAGTGTCGTATTATTCTGAAAGTGATAGAGCAAGATAAAGTGACGAGGGGGAAAAAAAAGTCTCTAACACATTGCAACGTGTCACCATGGCGAGTTCGTGCAAATACATACAATAACATTAATGTTCTGATGGGTGGTGTACGCATCTGACACGTCGAAGGACTATGTTAGAAATCCGGTATCCATGTCCCTGCGCCCCTAGATGCTTTAACGTTTGAACCGTGGACCAGAGCAAAGTCATCGGCAATGTGGACAGCGCTGGTAGACGAAGGGGGAATAAAAAGTTGGCCGATCTCGTAGCTGATTAATGGGTTCTTCTCGAGGGAGTAAAAGGATATGGTGTCAAAACGTTGGCATGATATAGCTTCCTTTTTGACTTCCATGAGATAGAGAAGTGACACATTGACAATTTCTCATACTTCATGATTGAATGAATATGCTAATTGGAGAAGGAACGCATGACGGAAGATTAACTCGGTGATATAAACCTTAAACCATCTTGATTGCTTCACAAGAATGGTCGATGGTCAATCAAACCAGCAGATAATTGTCCATGGATCTTGCTTTTCCAGCTAAATGGCATTCATTACCGACCGAAATTTTGCTACGACGAAGGTCTGAAAAAGCTTGCAGAATACCAAGCGAAAGCTTAACCCCAAAAGGTATTTTTGACTGATGTGAAAAAAAAATTGAGTTGAAAAACAAACTATGTCACAACAGATCGAGGTTTTTCAGGCAATCAGCATAATGAGTGCAAATTAAGAACCTTGCCCCCCCCCCCCCCAAGAAACAAAAACAACAACAAAAAACAAAAAAAACAAAATAACAACAACAACTAATTCGTCCAAGATAATCGTTTTGAGTGAGAAAAGGTAAAATATAAACCCAAAATGCTATTCATTTTCCCATGCATTCCTGGCTATTAATCCGATAACCAGCGGATGAATGTGACTCAAAAGCACACATAAATGTGACTAATAAGCATTAAACACAATCAGGGGCGTCGACCCGTGTTCATGATTGGGGGGATGACCGGCGAGGGAGCGAAGCGACCGAGCGGGTAAGGGTGTGAGAGGGGGTATCCGCCCTCCCACACCAGGGACTTTTTTAAAAATCTGTCAATAAAACTTGCATTTTAGAGCATCCCAAAACAGGGGCGGCGAAACAGGGGGGGGCAGGGGGGCGGTCGCCCCCTATCATTTTTCAAGCGAGAATTAAAAAAAAAAAAAAAAGGGGAAAAAGGGGGGGGGGGGAGGAGAAAGAGAAGGCTAGGCCATGCAATTATGACGTAACTGTTATAGTCCTATTTGTTATTTCAAGACCCTCGACGTGCGACGTTGCTATACGCGTCATTTTGCCCCCCTCCCCTATTTAAATACCCTGGCGCCGCCCCTGTCCCAAAATGGTTTTTAATGAAAAGAAGGAATGCACGGATCTACGCCAATGGACGGAACCCCTTAAGAATAACAATGAGAGCGAACGAATTTTCGGAATTTTCTTTGATATTTTTGCATTGAAATTGTGGCATTTATTTCCTTACTTCTAATCATTAAAGAATATGATGGTATTTCAAGATCAAACATAATGAGTTTGGATGATTATTAGTTTTAAGTTAATGTATCATAATTCTTATTTATTTCAATTTTTTTATCAAAAAATATTGGGGGAGATGATAATACAGGCAATCCCCTCCACCTCAAATTTTGGGGGGATATATACCCCATCCCCCCCCCCCCCCCCCCGGGATCGACATCCATGAACACAATTAGACTTTGCCAGGGCTGACGTAGTGGTTTCGTTACAGAATTTCAGAGGGTGAAGAACTAACTTAATACATGCATCTTTATAGAAATGATGGTCATAATTGTTCCACCACTAAATCCAGTTCAAATGGTTTGCTTCATACATGTATAACGAGTAGGTGTTGTTTTTTTTTTCACTTTGCCTTAGGCCCACCCCCTCCCCCCCCCCCCCCAACCTATGCCCCTAACCGTCTATGCCCTCAACCTATGCCCCCAACACACATACCCACACACGCGCGCACACACACACGGCAATCCGCCAAATTGCTTCCCGAAATAATATGCCGAATAATATACCCAGTTTCTCAGGATCTTCACAAACGACTCGGAGTTATCAGAATGTAAATGAGGGGATAAAAAGACTCGTTAATTCTTAAAACGGAATTTTTTTATATCTGAAAGAAGCTGTATTAAACTTAACTCAGGCTCATTTCTAGAAACTGAGGGATTATTACGATGTCACAAATTACGGGATGAAATTGGGAAGAGATGGCGGCATGGATGCTGGTGGCGATACACGGTGACAGGGGAAATACGTACATGTATCTGATAAGAGCGGTTTTAATGAGGGGTTTATATTAAAGATTATGGTTTTGATCAACTTCAGAGTAGGAGCAAAGACTGATAATAAAATCGTGATGATCCGTGTTGCAAATTAGTTGGAATTAGCACAGTGTAATGCGCTCCATCTTAGTCCTCTTCTAGCAATGCAATCAGATGATAATCAGGCTGAAAGCTATGATTATACGTCGTGAAGAAGAGAAACGTGCAATATAGTGAACTAGATGAGATGTCGGCAAGGATGTTTTAAATGTGGCAGCAATGTTTAAAACTTATTACATGTACTGAGAGTTTCTTCTGTATAGAGATGAGGGCATCCCCTACTCAACAGCTTAAGTCAGCAAAACATATACATGTACTGCCTAATCCACTCTGCTGCCTGAAAATCTGTATTCATTGTCGGTACAGAAGAGAGAGTGGAGGCAAAATTGATGGAAGAAGATTCAAATTCAGTCTTACTAAAGGAATAGGGGCCAAATCTGAAATTTATGTCTAAGCAGTAACCATGTGGGTGAAATTAAACATTTAGTATTGTTAAACGGATAGGGGTGCGTCACAACATTGTTGGAAAATCTTTGTGATGGCAAATTCCCCCCCCCCCCCCTCAAAAATAATATGACCTAGCAAAAGGCAAAAAACAAGCACTATTTTCTTTGCAAGGTGTTTCAAACTTCAGGTTTCAATGCATATTTACACTAAGTGCAAGAGAGTGTACCATTTTTTAAAAGAATGAATGGATCCTTGCTATTAAACAAAGGACTGTTATTTATCTATACAATGTACAATTGTCCTCATGAATTAAAAGTCACATACAATCTCCATATTGTAGCAAAGAATATATTTTATTTACAAGTTTTAAGCACTCAGTTGTGACAGACACATACTATGAAAATCATCATATATTGTATATATATATATATATATATATATATATATATATATATATATATATATATATATATATACTTATGTATATACATGTATGTCAATAAGATAATTAAAATGAATTTCAGCAGGTGAAAGTTAGTCATGTATTCACTCGTTTTGAAACACTGTTTCACTGTTCCACACAGAATACATAACTTTTTCTCTAAATGCTATTGTCATCACAAAGGAAAGATAAATATCTTTTTTTTATCACTGAAAAAACGAGAGGAAAAATGACATAAAATCAGGATTTTTTTTTTCAAGATGAAGATGAACCTGCAAGAGACAGAGAAATCATAGCATGTAGATATAAGAGTAAAGATAGTACTCGTGAGTAAATACATAGGAAGAAAGAGAATGACTGATTAGAAGTACAGGTATTAAGGGAAAAAACAGCGTAGACGGAGCTATGGTGATCCCGTATTTCTCATATAAAAGAAGTATCATTATATAAAACAGGAATATATTGCAAGAATTCAGAGAGCATTACTGGCACATTTACAAATAAGAAATTACAATTACAACTGGAACATGATAAGAAGTACCTCCTGGGCACTTGTTACAAATAACAACTGCCACATGTCTATGACAAATCTGCTCTCAGTCAATCATATTCAAGGATTTCAGTAGCTTATAACAATTATGGTAACTTGTTATTGATAACAAGTTTTATGAAACGGGGCCCAGATTAGTACAATGTACTTTCAGTATGAACAGGCACTGTTCTGTAACAGTCAAAAAGACAAATTTGATAAAGGTTTCACTAGATTTCAGTTGATTCCTTCCTAAAAATGAATGTTCAACCTTTTACACAAAATTGCATAAATACAATAATTTTCTCATAATCACATTTATACTCTATTCTTTAGCATAGCATGGTGAAATATAGTGGGCACCTAAATTCAAATATAAATCATCACATTGGCATTTCACTTTTGAATGCAATGATCACAAATATATAAAACAAAACTCTTTACATAATAGTTTGTTAATATTATGACATATAACCATCACTGCTTGAAATCTTCCTAGATTGTAAGGAAAAAGTTTATAATGAATTTCACATACGACCTTGCATTGAGAAGTCAGCTCTATGATATATAGTAAAGTACAATAAAACATTAATAAGGCTTTATAATGAAAAGGATTGCATATCACACCACTCTGCATTCATGGATCAATTGCATTGCCAACTGCAAGTGCTATAATATATAAATATTTCAAAAATTTCTTTAAAACCCTTTCATATTTATACATATTGAAAGGAATAACTTAAAATTCAGATATAGAAACACAAACCAAATTGAACTCTACATTTAATAGATACAAAAGAACAGAATTTAGTAAGGAAAAACAACTACCATTCTGATCAGTGGGTACTGTTTCCAATTCACGGGCTGATTAAATAGAACAAAACAAAAAAAATCATACTTTGGTCTTTACGGTCTGCATATTTTATTTTGGAATGATGTCCAATCTGTAACAATAGACCGGTTTACTAATGTATTTCAATTTATGCATGTTTCTCTCCAGAATCCTTGGTTACCAACCATTTAGTGCACCTGCTATGCATAATGGCATCTCTATGGATGGAATCCATTTTGCATACATTAGTTGTTGCTATGTCAGGCAAGCCTCTGGCAAAATTTCAAGTCATCAAGAGAAACTTTTGTTCAAGAAGTATGCATAAAATCAGTAAACAGGTCTATTACTCAGATCAAATGATATACAGTGTACATATTAAAGCAAATGTAGTGGTTAAAAAATGTAAAACAGTTCATGTAGAATAAACAGTCAACTAAAAAAAAAAAAAAAGATTTGAATGTAATAAAGTAATTTGATTATTCTACTTTGTCTGTTTATTGGGAATATCCAGAGCTTAAAGACTATGATACATCATCCTGAAAATATATTATAAAATGAAATTTCCATCAAAAACACATTCAAATTACGTCATAGAAAGAATGACATAAAGAGAGCCTTCAGACTTTCATACTGTACATGTTACTTTTGTCTATGTTATTTCTTATAATAAATATATTTTATTATTATTATTACTGTGTTTATAATTATAATTATGATTATCAATACTATGATTATTACCATATTACTATTATTATTATCATTATTATTATTATTATTATTACTATAATCATTACTATCATGTTATAATATTATCTATTACACTAAATGTACTTCTGTTGTAAACATTAGAAACAAGACTACTGTATGATCTGGGAGGTGATGCTGGAATAAAAATATTATAAAATTGCACCCTTCCTTAGAAAATCTCCATTCCTTTGAACAGAACATAAAAATAGAAATAAAAATCTGGATTTTTACAGATTAGTACCACATAAGGAGAAAATATTTTATAACAAAGTGACTCAAGATCCAAGTACATGTAAAATTAGATCTGAATGTCCTTATCCTTCCATTTTTTTTTCTTCACTTTTTTATATTTTCAAAATTTTTTAAATGTATTTATTAATTAATTTAATTATTATTTTTTTTTTTTTTCGCGGGGGGGGGCAGGTGGGGGGAGGGAAGAGGTGTCAAGATTCGTTGACAATGATGCAGTGAGACCTCTCTTGGCAAGAGTGAATTTTCTCACCCCTCGCCCAATGAAAAACCTCCTTTCCCAACCATTATTCTGTTTTTGTTCTTTTTTGCAACTTTAATGGATTTTTCATCAGTATTAACATACAGCATTTAAAAAAATATATCCAATGCACCCCCCCCCCCCCCCCCCCCCATGACAGCCCAGGATCAAGCTACATGTATACTCTAACATACAAATCTGTTAACCACTTCCGTAGACCATTCATCTACCTTGACAGGAGAGTCCTAGAACTGCATTTGCATATCACAATATCATTTCAGAAGTATTCCCATTGTAAGACAAAGAACACATGTGCTATAAACACACACACAAACAAAAATTACACAACCCTCACACTGTTCCCCCCCCCCCCCTTGAATAATCATATTGTGACAGACAAAACATGTTACGGTGACCTGGTAACAAAAGGGAAAAAAGGTTTATTCATCAAGAGTACTGACTTATGATTTGGTCATTTGCTGGCATCCCAGGTGACATTATTACGGTGGAACCTCATTATAAAGAACACTGTTTTAACAAACTCTCATTATAACAAGGTAATTTTGCTGGTCCCACTTCTTTGTATTCTATTGTGTTTTTTTTTATCCCTGATATAACAAGGTTTTGATATAAAGAGGTAATTTCCTTGGTCCCAAGGAGTTTGTTTATAAAGAGGTTCCACTGTACTAACATAGGCTCCTCTTTTAACCAACATCATGATGAGGTATTACCATGTTCCTGTGTCAGGTGCTTGAGAAGATCACGGTATGAAGTCATAACAACACTGCCCATCACTGGATCCATCACGTTTTGTGGTGTCCAAACCTACAGGGAAAAACACATAGTCAAGAAAATTGAGAAAGAACTAATTAGCTTTGGGCCCTGTTTCATGAAACTAGTTATCAATAAAAAGTTATAATAATAATAATAACTAACAGTAATAATAAATCAGAATTTAATTATCTTTCAGAAAATTTGTCATGGATTGTGACATCCATATATGCATATCATTTTTCATTCATGTCCAGATTGTGCAGCCAATCTTGATCACAAGGTATTTCAGCAAAATTCTTTCAGAACAATTCTGGCACTTGGAATTTGTATAGAGTTTTGTGAAACAGGGTTCTGACGGTGTGTACCGTTATGAAGAATGAAACTGCATAATGTACACCATACTCTACTATCCTGTAAAACTCTTTCGGAATACAAAGGACTCTTTTCAGCAGAGGATTTCTGTCTGGGAGCAGTGACAAATTTAGAAACATTTCTTAAAAGTTAAGAGAAAATTCTTAAATTTGATAGGAGTGCTAACTTTCAGAAAAAATAACAGATATATTTTTGCACAACTCATATGATACTAATCGACATGATAAAATGAAGCAAAAATGAAAGGGGCATGACTTCATTCATATCAATGCAAGCTGTTAAATCAAATTTTCTCTTACATCCAGTAAAATCGACCGGTTTAAAGTAATTGCTTGCCCTATCTTAATGTTATCATGTTTTGTTTTGTTTCATATAAAATTAGCTGATACAATTCCTTTTAAAAAATTTCTCAGGGCAGAAAGAAGAGAGACATAGATGCAGGATACTTGGCAAGAAAGACCAAAGGGTAACAACATGGCAGGAAATGACATTACCATCATAATTACTTCCTCAAACCAGATCGGTACACTTCTCAGAAAATGACATTAAAAGCAAGCCTGCTCATTAACAGAGTCCTCAACCATTGAGAGTGATAGTCACTCAGTCTAAAGTACCTATATTCTGATAGGCATAAAGGCTTGTTCCCATATGCTGCGGTAAAAAGCTTGATGAACCCATCAAACAAATATGTTGTCTCAGATGTACATATATTGGTGGGCATCAGTCTATTTGATTTCCAGTACATTTTCATAATACAAATAAATAAAAAAAAAATATAATAAAAGAGTGTAGAATATGTTTGAGCTACTTCCTTTCTAATTTTGAACATTAATTTCCAGATCACCCTTTATTTCATCATTTGTTAAACAGACATTGGATTTTGGCAATTTGATTTAATCATTGGATAAATGTACTGGTAAGTGCTAGTTTGCACTGGCAAAATAATACATCAGGGTATCAATCATAAACCTCTTAGAGTGCACAATAACAGATCACTCTGGGTAATTAGCATGCTCTCACGCTAAACATGTATTATTTTAGCTACACAGCATACATGCGGATATTGGCCTGTCACTTGTAATTAATCAGATAACATCACTCATGTTCCAGTATTAACGGATTCGTACCCCAAAATGTAGAACATGATGGAATCCTGACATGACTTAAGTAAACAGCAATTTCTTTCTCTCAAATTATCCACTACCACAACAGACTAAATTTAGTGTTAAGCAGGAGAAGGGATTGTTGATATAACCTTGAATCGAGATTTTAGTCATCAGATCATATGTGGTATGACAGGAGAAAACACAAATACAGTTTCATCAATTCAATCGACATGGCTGAATATATGCACAGGTAAAAACATGTACTCAGAATTTTTGATTAAAGGGCTGTTATGCTGTGAATAGATACCATGTTTCATCTTGTGATGGCATGAGCACTGTTTTCTATCATCCGACTATTTCTAAATAAAATCTAAGCTTTACATGGGATTGATCAATATTTTAGCAAGGAATTCTAATGAATAAAAAATAAAGTTCATGAGCATATAAAAACTTTGATTAAACATTGAGTGTGATTTTGAATTATATTTTCACTTCATTTGTATTGTATTTTCAATATTTTGAAGGTTTCTGTTTAAGTGAAGTCATCTGAAATGTGTCATTCGCACAATGTTATTGAGGCTAACTAAATATATCCCAAGAAAGGACAATTCACCATTTTATATTTATAAATATATTTATATTTACCTTGCACTGGTAACCCATATTAAACAATTATCAACCTCAATGGTTATTCCCATGTTGAGATCTTTAGTATCACCCTATATAAATTGCAGGAACCAGAATAGACTAGAACAAAACAAGAGCTAATTATGCCAATTATAATTTTACTGTTTAATATGTTTCGGTTTCTATACTAATATCCCTCATACAAAATATTTAACAACACCCACGGTTACCTGTAGAGATAGATTAAGGTTAACTTGGGATTAGACTAGCAGGGAAATTAAGTCAGACTCAACTTTCCTATTGGAGGAATTGAATCATAATTTCCTTGTATCATCTATTATCATTAACTGATGGGATGTCTGGTACAGTTATATGGGCATACATGTACTTTGAGTTATCATTATCGTTTTTTTTTAAATTCTATTTATTTCTTCTTCTTTTTTTTTCTCTTGGTGGGGGGTACATGTCCTGTATCAATACAAATCCAAATTTCCTCATATCTGGCATACCAGTATTCCCACTCAAGCTATCTCATGCTTCTGAACAGGGTACCCATTTCAATCATTATAAAAAGATTTCAAGGACTTCACTTCACCTGTTTCATAATTCCATTTTAATTGCTTGAAGGTCTAATGCACTGCCTTTGGAAGTCGGCCAAGATTCTAAATAACACCTACCGCCACTTATCTCACAGTTTCCTTAATATAATGGACTTGAGGGTCAGGAAGAGTAAAATTGTGACTATTGACATCTATATATGAGCATGAACGGTTAAGAGTGAGCATTTTGTCCATCCATGACACAAAATTTATTTTACCATAAAATTAATTGAAAGACTAACACTACCATGAAATACATCAAAAGTTACTACAAATTTGGTTCTTCAAAGAGTTCCATGGTGCCAGAGTTCTTGGACCAAACTATTTTTAAGCAGGGGTGTTGTCAAAAAATGACTCTTTAGCAAAATTTCCATCTGTGTTGCACATATTTCACATCTCTTATGGAATCTAAAGCTTGTTTTGAAATTCCAAATGTCTGAAGGGAAGCCAATTTATCTCACTAACATTTGCAAGTGAAAGTATTAGACAAGATCATGTTGTTCTGATATTAAAGGAAAATCCAACCTTAATAGCAAGTTGCTTTGAGAGAAAGAGGAAAAATCAGAAAAACAGACTGGTGAAAGTTTGAACGAAATTGGACAAGCAATAAGAAGTTATGAATTTTTTAAAGTTGTTATCACTATACATATGGGAATTTCAAATTGGCCAAATAGGTAATGTTACTGTGATGTAGCTGTGGACAACTCCCACATTCACTCCAACACACAAAATGACTAAAATGTCACTTTTTTTCAAAATGTATTACTCAGTAGGACCTTTTCCTTTCATGAGGACCTATAACAATATGCTATCTCCAATATATTTTGAGTACTGCCCCGAGGGTAAAAGCGCCTCGAAGAAAACCGCAAATTAATGATATTTTTGTGTACGACAAATGGGAGAGTTGTCCACAAAAATGTCACAATCGACTCACCAAATTGCCAATTTGAGATTCGCATAGATGTAGTGATCTCATTTTTCAAACATCCAGAACTTTCTTAGACCTTGTCCGATTTCTTTCAAACTTTCACCATCCTGTTTTTCTTATTTTTCTGCTTCCACACAAATCATCTTATTACCAAGGTTGGATTGCCCTTTAATAGAAAAAGAGTAATGGGAAGTCAACACAAAATTTCTATCTCCCACTCTACGAAATGGAGCATTTTATTGATTCTCATTGAAATAAGTAACCATGACAACCAAATTTTATCATTTTTCAGTACACCTAGTGATACCCTCCAAAATAAATCATAAGGCAATCCAACACATCTAATCACTTATTTTTACAGGCCTCCCAACTTGGAAAATTTTGAAATGTCCGTCCGTGACACAAACTGATCACACTCATATGCATGTGTTAAGATTTCTACTTCTGTTTCCTTCTTCAAAAGAAAAAGACCTCATTAGGCTAAAAAAGGATCCCACAGAAATTTGAAAACCAAATTCCATGACATTCCATGACCCGTTTTCGCCTTCTTCCAATGACCAGATAAGTACCATTTTGGTATGGGTTGTGGCATCCACGCAGTGTACGAATACCACACAGTGACATGTGTCATTTTATGTTTGTGATGGAAGGCTGCCATACCCACAAATGGCCCACATCCACAATCAATTTCCATGACTTTCCATGACTATGGGAGATTTTGTTCTCATTTTCAATGACTTTCCCAGTTTTCCATGATTGTGGCAACCCTGTCAAACTTAACCACTACTTTCAAAGTTGATCTTCAGTGCTAGAAATGGCAGAGAAACAATTCTCACAGAATGAACCAAACTTTCAATGAATGTTCAAGACTACAGGATATCTGCTATACAATTGTGGTAAAAACTATATGATAGTGACATTACATTACATGAATATATTTTGTCAGTTTCTTACTCTGAGCCAATAACATTATCCCTCTTTACTTTCTCTAACCAGAATACTGTAACACACTAACCTATTTTCACATTCTTGATGCTACACTGTGTTTCAGTTTTTACAGATGTGTATCAATCAAATATATGACTTGACTTCTGTGTCTGGGGACTGACCTTTAACATCAACATCAGAAAGAAGTGACTCAGTTTAGAACCAGGGTTCGCTGAGTCAGTTTGCAGGCAAAGACTGAGAACAGACCGTACCGCAGGAACAATTCACATCTTCCCCAAGACTACTTTACCTTTAATTTTATATCTGAGTTGACGATCCAAACGTATCTGCAGTGACCCGGTCTATCTGGTACTGGTTCTATCACCCATCCGCTGACTCCAATCTCACCCCTCACATGAGCTTTTACCGGTGGTTTGTCAGGATGTTCTACAGCGATGGCGCTGGAAACGTAACGATCACCTCGCTGCTCACACAACCGTACTGATACAAAGTCCCTATATGAAGATGAATGCCAAATAAAATGATTAAAAAAGAAATGAACTGCAGGAATAAGACATCGCACGACATATCACCTCTTGAGAGCTAGAAGGGCGTTAACTAACGACTGTTTACAAAAAACGCCTTTGTGGCTTTCAGGAGACAGCATGTATGGCAAAACATGCCAAAATTATATGTTTGTTGTGGGTTGGACATAGTGTTAGTGGGAACAAGTTACAATATTCTAAAGTGCCTTGATGATGGTGTCATTAATATTGTAAATGTTTTTTTGTTTTTTTATAAGCCTAAATTTCATTAATATGTCTATTTCTCTATGAAGCTTATTGTCCTCCAGTGGACCACTGAATATCAAATATTGAAACGATGAAACAGAAAGTAACTAAGATTACACTATGTTTCCATATCATCTTGACTGTAACTTAGACTAGAAATGGCATGAAGCATATTTTTTTTCTAAATTCTTGAGTTTTAATTTGGGCCCCATCTTATAAAGAGTTGATAGCAACTATTTTGATGTTGATATCAACTGCTACTCTGCACGTAAGAGATAGGGGACTGTAAATCTGCGATAGACTGGAGGGCTTATGATAAAGACAGAAGTAATATATATATATATATATATATATATATATATATATATATATATATATCAGCATTAAAAATTTGGAGAGTGTACAGACCGAACTGTATTGCAAAGAGTTAGTCAAAGAAGAGTCAAAACTCTAGAACCTGCTTTAGCCCAAAATATATATCCATCATCCACACATCCATTTGCACCCTTCTGCCTGGCAAACAATGATACGTTCTTCCTACCTGCTGCTGAATACACCTTTGCCTCCAGGAGCCGATACACTGTAGAGGATGTCAACAAACGGGTTGATATCCTGGACTCTCTCTGCTTCTAATAACGCTGAATTCCATGAAGCTGACTCGTCACATTTATCCCATATTACTTCGAGTAATACCTCTGGTAACACTGGAAGTATTGCCTGTAAACAAAATTTTAAAAACCTTGGGGGTTAGAAAAAAAAAATTACACACAAAGCTCTATCTCTCCATTTCTCCTCTGCTTTCACTTTTTGTTAACACTTTGAAGAAGTCAGTTTAAAATCAATTAACTCATAAATATCTTACAGTAATAAATATTTTACACTACAAATAAATTGTAAAGTTCTAAGTAGAAAACCTTACAACATACAGGTACATGTGAATAAAGACATCCATTAACTTTCCAAAAGTTACCTCCATTTCTTTCATTCCGAAATACAATATTGCTATGAATATCGTTTAACCCATTGGCTACAGTAACTGGCTGGTTCATGTATTAAATGTATGGGAAACAAAAGAATTCAGTAGTCAACAGGTTAAACAGCCCTGTCCAATTTAATCACCGTAAGACCTATAATAGGAAAACAGGCAGGTGGCTTTCTAGATAGGTTATACAGCACTGACATGCTTTTAGTCCTGACAATATAGGTGACCACTATAGACAAGATGCCTTTCTAGGGAGGCGGCTACCATGACTGTACATTCAGTTACATGAAGCTGATTAGGCAGATCATGCCTGCATATGACTTACATCTAACTTGTATAGTCTTTGTGCTATCCCTGGGTATGTTCCACAATATACCGTTCCATCTTCTTCGCTGCATTCTTTCTTCCAAATCTCTGTGTTGTCCAGGATACCTTGGAGTTGGACCAGCGCATCTTTAGCCTTCTGGATGTATTCTTGCTCCTGTCAATTCAAACATTCAAATTGTAAAGGTATGCCTTCTACTTAATTCTGCGATAAGCAACAAATGTAAGAGATCAGTTTGATGCTTTGATCGATAAAAGCTATATCAATAGATAAATTTAACCAAAAAATCCAGTTTCAAGTATATTTTTATATCCAGAGGTGCTGGTCTGAACCCCCCCCCCCCCCCCAAGAATGAGAATCTCATTACATACTTATGCCTCATTGTGTCATAATAAACCAATTTGAGATACACAACATTTAAGACTAACATTTAAGACTAACATTTAAGACTAACATTTTTTAATTCATATCACAATAAATTTGCATGTACTCTAAGGGAATGAAGTTCCAAATGTTAATGATTTTTTTTTTTCCTTCACTCTTTTTCTTATCATAAAAAAAATCAGGAACGAATATTACTGATTTTGTCTATTGAAATGTGTGTCGGTAAGTGCAATAATAATGGGTCTATGGAAACTTTACATAAAACTTTTTATTACCCTAGACAGAGTTGATAGCAGATACTTGTCTTCTGACCCTAATTTTATAGCCTATTATCTCTGTTTCAGTCTATTAAACTTTCAAGCAATGTCACAATATAGTGTGTGTCAAAAGTCAATGCAGCAGATTATAAGCCAGACAAGTAAAAGATAAAGTTGAGTTCTGGTTATATAATTACATTGTGAAAGAAACTGTCTCAAAGCAATCGGGAAAGGTTGATCATGTCTATGTTAGAACTGGTGAATACTGTGAACTTTTGGAATCATCAAAATGATAAGAAATTGACCCAATCTCACAGAAAAGCACATGCACTGCACACAGAAATGGGTATGGGACTGCACACACACATGTGGCATGAATGTTTGGCCAGAACATTTCAGTTAAAATCTAATTTCTGAATATGTACCAACTCTGTGTCTGCGTTCTTCTGGCAAAAATCTTCTTGTGGCACAAAGAACGAAATCATCTCTTTGTGACCGTGCCTTCATAGCTGCGGCGCCTAGTTTATGGAACCACTTACCTCCTAATATCCGTTCCATAGACACTTGGGATTCTTTAAAGTTAAATTTGAAGACGGTCCTTTTTTCTAAAGCATACAATGAAGTGTAATTCAACACAGATTTGTAGTATTCTTCAGTCCATTCTATTTCTACCTTCTTGCTTCTCTCATTTTCATCATGCACCTCGGAATAGTTAAACTAGATAGATGGTGCAATATAAGTGCGTTGTATTATTATTATTACCATATTTCTCGTCATCTTTTGAATATGAGAACATTCCAGAGCAATCCTGTCGAGAGGACATTTCTACAATGATGTTCTTCCAAAAACAGACATAAAAGGAATGAGAAAGCTTACAAATTATTGCTCACCTTTCCCAGAACTCAACCTTCTCTTCACATGGGACCAAACCACCCTCAAAGTATAATATCTACTGTCTACATTATCTATACATAAAATTACCGCTCATAAGAAAGAAAACTGTTTGAGATATTATAATTGATAAAGATTACAGAGCATAAAGGGTAAAGTACATGTATTTCAGATCAAGGTCCCCACAAAGTCAACTTGAATTATTTTCTTGTGCATACATATGTGAACGGATGCATCAATCATTCCACTCACAAGCTGCTATAGAGCAGAATGTTTATTGATGATTGGTTCACTTCAATAGTTTGAACAAGTTAAAGAGAAGGTCCAGTTCTGAGAAAGGTGAAAAATAATTTGCGAGCTTTCTCATTCTCTTTAGGTCTGTTTGGAAGGTTATCATTGGAGAATGCCCCTGAAAAGGATTGCTCTTCAAATGTCCTCATATTCAGAACATGAGAAGCAACAGCTGAAATGTTCGGGCGGAACGTTCATGCCACATGTATGTGTAGTCCCATATACACATTTCTGTGTACAGTATATGTAACTTTCAGCAAGATTGAGTCCATTTCTTCTCATTTTGGTGATTTCAAAACCTCACAGCATCTACAAATTTTGATGTACTACATGTATATAATCAACCTTTCCCAATTGCTTCCAAACAGTTTCTTTCCCAATGTAATCACATGACCAGGGCCCAGTTTCATAAAACTTGTCATCAATGACAAGTTGCAATAACTGTTATAAGCTACCGAAATCCTTGCATCTGATTGGCTAAGAACAAATTTGTCAGTAAAAATCACCGACAAGACACTTGATGAAACGCCCCCCCCCCCCCCAGAACTCATCTTTATCTTTATATGTGCAATATTTGGATATTATCAGCAAAGACGTGTTTTTCAAACCTAATTGTGCCCAAAAGGCTATGTGATATCGTAGGCTACATGTATATAAACTTTAGTATATATGTCCTATAAATGTCTTTTCTACCACAATACTCTGACCCCCTGTAAAACCTACAGTGTATAACCAATAACAAACACTGTCATCATCCCAGTGGAGACAACTGAATTTCCATTGAACAAGCATTTTCAAATAGGTTGACTCAAGTTATCTTAGGCTTTCAATGGGTTAAGCTTGATAAACTGTGACTCAATCTATGTAATAAATCACCAATTTTCAAACTAGAGGATAAGTATACTTGTAATCTACATGTAATTTATATACTATTTTATATGGGGATAAAACAATATTTTATTTTTTTAGTTTAGATTCTCCACAAGGCTCCATTTTGTCATTACAAATATGTGAGATCAATGACAATCCACCACAAGAGCCAGCTAGATTAATCATCCTTAGTTACATGTAAGTGTTCATGATGGATATCAAATCTAAAATGGTTAATCACTCTTTGCTCTGTTGAACACAATCTATTTTGAAATTTGCGAATACTAAAACTCAAATCTAACCCTAATCCATGAATTACAAAGTCAAATGAAAGATTGGCCCTAGCTGTCAGTTCAAGGCAAATTGTAGGATAACAGGAAGTTTCTCAATAATAGTGAGACATATGGCAATCCTGGTCTTCTTTTCAGCATAAACAACTTCCCCAAACAAGGGAAATGCCCAGGGCAGTCTCGCCTGCATCACGCAATTTTCGGGGCGAAATTTTCACTTGGTGAAAAATCAAAGGTTGGGGCACTAAAGGGGTGCTGCCACTGAGCCCCTCCCCCCTCCCCCCTCCCCCCTCCCCCTCCCCCTCCCTCTCCACCCTCCCCCCTGTGTACAATACATGTACATACTACATGTACATGCATGTACAGTATGTAGAGACAAAACTAAATTCTACCAAAAACTTAAACAAGTTAAACTGTCAGTAGGTGGCCTCTAATGTGATGAAAATGAAAGATTTGGGTATTCATTTGAAAGAGGATGACATAAAGACAATCCCTACCAAAAATGATGCCAAGTTTCAAAGAATTTGAACAAATACTTTTGAAATAACATAAAAATTCAAAAACTTAACATCAGGTTAAATTTTTGGAACACAATGTAACTCAATTGACCTTTGTCACTGACTTTTGACCTGAAATTTGTTCCACGCTATTTATGATACTCTACAACCACTGTGTGCAAGTTTCATGGAAATTGAACATACACTTTTGAAATGAGAGCATTTCCATCAGAAAAGCAGCACCTATGTGTCACATTTTGCTTACGCAGGCAAGACAAAAAGGAGTCATCTGAGAAAAAAGATATAACACATTACAAAAAAAATGAAAAATGGGAGCTAATCTGAAACTTTGGAAGGGTATAAATCATTTTTCAATTTCCATTTTCTCATCACTCCACTTTCCAAGGGGAAAAAACTTGCAAGTGTTTAACATTAAGAGTACTTTTCTATCCTTACTAAAATCAAAGACATCTGACAGTAAATGTGCCAATACTGGGCCCGGTTTCATGAAACTTGTCATCAATGACAAATTGAAATAACTGTTATAAGCTATTGAAATCCTTGCATCTGATTGGCTGAGAGCAAATTTGTCAGTAAAAAATCACTGACAAGACACTTGATGAAACGCCCTCCAGATCTCCAAGGGCATTCTCAGCACATTTTCTATAGTGGCTGAAAATAGCTTGAAATATGAATGCACACAAGTGGGGTAACAGAAACTACCCACTTCTGTTTACTTTCAATATTTCCATGCATCATCATGCCTATTAATGATACATGTAACTCCATTACAAAAACATGGCTAATTTCTAACAAAAGATGTTCTTCACATTTATTAGAATCCTAAAAGACTTGATTTTTACTCACACTAGATTCAAGAAAAAGCAACTGATATATTAACCTACATCAACTGATGCTGCTAGGTCTATAGTACTTCCTCGTTGACTATTTGGTAGGGACTGGAAGTCGGCTGTTCTTGAGGATTTGAAGCTGGAACTGGACTGTTCACTCGTGATCGACTCTGTATCTGAGCCTGATGCATAGACACAAACAAAAATGTAGTGGTCAAGATTAGTGAAGTTTCATGCCGCATGATATCAAAATGCAATTGAATCAAAACATAAAATATCAGAAATTTTCAAAAAAGGTTCAGGTTTAACAGTAACTTTGCTGAGCGTATTATAGGAGGTTTAAATAAATTATATAAACACATAAAATTCATAATGAGAAATATAACACTACATATCAAAAGGACCATTATTCAAAAAACATCAAAGCTTAATTATAGCAACCATTTCTTTCATATTCTGAGATTTGAAAGAACTGTCCCGAAAGATAAAAAAAAATCATGACAACTGAACATCCAAATTGATAGAAAGTCTTTCTTTACATTTTCTGTGCTGTCTTAGAAATATGACAACTTTTAAAGACTATTTAAAAACACTCTGATTTGAGGATTTAGCTTCACGGTAATTGGACTAAATTTGTGCAGCTGTAACTTTCACAACATTTAATAAGAATTAGACTGGCACCAAAACTACTATATTATGTCTCATTACCTTCTCTTACAGGGGCCTGTAACAAAGAGATAAATCAATCCTACGATTGATATCAAATGTAAGTCTATGGCAAACCATGTACTGAAGAGTTACAATTGATTGTATCTCTTTATGCTACAGGCCCAGATCACAAAGAAAAATACAAAACTGATCACAAAAAAAAAATGACAAATAAAGACTACAAACCTCTTGGTGAATCATACGGTGAATAGAAGGCCTGGCCTCCTGGAAGGTCATACCTCCTGGTGTTAAAGGGATCCAGTAGAGGGTGCCTTTCTTCCGTCTCTAAGGTGTGGACCATCAAGGCTGTAGATGATTAACATGAGTTGGAAGATGAACAATGAGAGCAAATCACTGCATAAATTGAGCAACCTTTATATGCATATTCATCAAAACAAATCAATAAATCAAAACATTTTCCTCCGATAACAATTTCATATTTAAGCACCTTAACATACAAATTTATTACAATTCCAGCTTCAGCTTTGGAAAAAAACAACAAAACAAACAAATGAATGAGTAATTTACGCGGTGCGTAATATATGTCCCTGCCAGAAGTGTAGATCTGTGGAAAGGTGTTATTTTTTTGTAATTTCTGATGGATCCTTCTATATAAATACGAGAAATATATATGTTGATTTTGAATAAATTTGCATAAATTTGCATAATTAATAAATTTCACAATTCTGTGTAGAAGTTTGGAAGCACCACCAAGCCCTATCAGATAAAAAAAACAGAAGCAAAATCTGCTGCGAAATAGAGAAGTAGCATTTTCGTTGATTTTGAATAAATTTGGATAAATTTGTAAAACTAATGAATTCCAAAATTCTGTGTGGAAGTTTTGAAGCCCCCACCAAGCCCTATCAGATAAAACAAACAGAATCAAAATCCACTGGGAAATAGAGAAGTAGCATTTTTCTTAAATTTTGAATAAATTTGCAAAATTAATGAATTTCAAAATTCTGTATAGAAGTTTTGAGGCCCAAACAAAGCCCTTTCAGATAAAACAAACAAACAGAATCAAAATTCGCTGTGAACAGCGTTGTCACTACGGTGGTCGGCGCCGGTCGGAACCTTCCACCACTCGAAATTTCCGACCGGCACTCGATGCAATATCACACCCGCCCGCCCGGCACTAATTTCCCCACTGACAAAGAAAAAATATTACGATTTTGACTTACGAACATGCAACTGTGGTTTAAGCACAGCAGCACTCACAGCACTCACAGCAGATATATGTACAAAGTAAACCAAATACTAATACAGTAGTTCCGATGTTTAATGCTGCAGCTACAGTACAGTGTGTACTGTGTAGATACATGATATTTTTACTGTTTAACTATAACTTATTATCCCTGAAAACCGACTAGTTTTTGTCCCCCTGAACCCCCGTGGCGAGGTGTCGGGGGATAAAATTTCCACCATTAAAAAGTCCCTGGTGACAACCCTTGCTGTGAAATAGAGGAGAAATAGCATTTTTTGTTAATATCGAATAAATTTGCATAATCAATAAATTTCAAAATTCTGTGTAGAAGTTTTGAAGCCCCAACAAAGCCCTATCAGATAAAAGAAACAGAATCAAAATCCGCTGTGAAATAGAGAAGTAGCATTTTTTGTTAATTTTGAATAAATTTGCAAAAATTTGCATAATCAATGATTTAAGCATTTCTGTGTAGAAGTTAGGAAGCCCTCACCTATCTTTATCAGTCAGAGCAATCAGAATCAAAATCGGCCAAGAAATGATAGAGAAGAAGCAGAAGACAGAGAACAAATGGACGGACACACGTACGGACACACACCACACACACGCACACAAGTACAGAGCCCGTTTCATAGTCCCCTCGCGGCCGGGGACAACAAACAACATATATGGTTTGAAAGACCCTCACTTTTGTCAAATCTGAAGTGATTCTTTAGGACTCTTTGTAATGAAAAGAGACTACTGTACCTTGGATATATCTTAGCAAGGTTTCTCAGAAGAATGCTGAAGATCGAATGAACAGATTGAGGAAGCAATATGTTGAGAAGAACTTAAGATCAGCATTAGCTGTTATGTGAGCTAAGGATCAGACAGATAAGATTTTTCAGACATTTGTTGAGGTTTAGAGAATCTAGCATTGACAGAAGAGACTGAGGGCAAGAGGGCAGAGAAGAGGAGGTTTTTCAGATTGTTTAGTCGAGAGAAATGGCTTGAAGATGGAGGAGTGAAGGGCAAGGGGGTAGAACTGATGGAGATGGATCTAGTAGTGGAACAGCATGATCACTAAAAGTATATCGATACAACATCTAGAGAAAGAAGCGTGGTGAAGTCCTATTTCTAAAAAGCCTCTAGAGGACATTTCTTACCTTCTTCTAGTAGTTTCTTTTCCTTTGGTATTACTTGAAAGTCAAAGACCCATAATTCCAGCCAGGCTATCAGCAAGCTACAGATCAGCATTACAATAGCCATTAGAACACTAGATGTTCCCTTTGGACCACAACCTTCGGGGTAATCATCTCCACCCTAAAGGGAGACAGAATTATAATATAATAAACACGTAAGAAAAAGAAGGAAGATTGTGTGGAAAGGTCATCCAAAAAATCATATCAGAGGATTCTCACAGTTTGAAAAGAATTGGAGATAATAATGATAAACTTATTCATTTTTGAAAGTTCATATGATAAATGTAAATGAATCACAAATTACTCATTTTGGGGCATTTAAATGGGACGTCCGGTAATAGCGGACAACTCTAAATTTGTTGAGCACTGAAATGTCACAAACTTCATGTTATCTCCTCAACTTTTCCATTGGCCTACACTCAAGAAAAAAATATGGATAGCTTGTTGTTATATTTTCTCTGATATTTAAGTCATTTTGTGTGTAGAAACAAATGGGAGACCTGTCCATACATACATGTACATCATACAGACATTTAATCTGGTCTTTTGAAATTCCCATTCTTATAGTGATGTCGAATTACAAAAAAATCCTGAACTTCCTTCATTGTATCTTCATTACTATACAAATAATCTGATGAAGTTATTGCAAATGATTCTATTTACAAGAAGTAGTGCAAATATAAATACATGTAAACCTATATTACCTTTCATGCTTAGACTATACCAAAGTCACCTTGACAGTGACCTCAAAAGATACAAATCTTACCGAAAATTCATAGAGGAAAATCTTGGCCACTACTAATCCACTGGTAGCTATTGTTGTGATCTAGAAACATAAGAAAACAGCTTTATACAATAGCAATATAGGTTGACTAATGACCCGACTACACATGTACATTACAAATGTCTCATAGCCTTTTTTTTTTGCCTGTAAGTGACTTTCAGAGCACGTCTTATAGTACAAAAGTCATTGAAATGTGGATATTTGTTGAAATTCAATCTTCTTTTAGGGCACTGAAACATACTAAAGCTTAAACTCCTTCAGTTGATAGACTCAGCTAGGTGTAATTGGAGGTACATGTACTCACTTCTCAAGAACAATGAGGCACCTATTAAAGGGAATTTGCTATTTCTTTCATGCAAAAAATGTAGATTACAGAAGCGTATATATGTTTACAGTAACTAATGTAAACCCATTGCCTATGGAAACCAGACGGTCCCCATGTTAAGCCTATGGGAATGAGACAATTCAGTAGTCAACGGGTTAAAAACTGCAGTTTTTGCCATCCAAAATTCTACTTTAACCAAACAATCAAATATGATTAGTGGTAACTCCTCAGTATGGTTATGAGACCCAATCATTTCTTTTAAAGGGTACCAATCACCAAAAAATATTTTGCTCTGTATGTTGAAGATTCCATGTTGTTATACTATTTTCAAAATATGAGCTTCAAATATTACTTCTCTAAAGAGATACTGGAAGTTTAATTACACTCTCTATAAGCATAAAAGCGAGTTGTTGGAAGTCTACTCGACGCACCCGTACACGCTCGCCAAGATAAGGGCTCGCTCGGAACCCAAATCGGGGTTCGGTTCCGTTCATGGACCTTCATGTTATCCTTTATTTCCTTCATACTCCTTAACTGTTATACCTATAGAAAGCCAGATAAAGTTCTCTGAGGTTGATTTTATACTTTCTAGCTGTACACAAATTAAATTTTCAGGTGATTGGTACACTTTAAGGCCTTGTCCCACTACCACTGAGAATAGGAAGAAAGTTAAAAAGCATTGAACAGACATTTCCATGTGTTCCTAACCTAAACAAGGAAGGTCATAATGCACTGATGTCTGTTACTATTCAGTGCCTATCAAAAAAAAGTATACCCAACTTTGGTAGGCTTCTAATTAAAAAGTTATAATGTCTATGGGCTTCAGATCTATTCTATAGTAAAGAGCAACTTATATTCTGTCAAATGATACATTATTCATAACCGTGCTACAATGGATAACTGAGCAGCAGGTTTTTCAAAAAATATTGTCAAAATCCTCTTGTACCAAGTTTGGGCTGAAGCAACGAATGTGGGTCAAAACCATTTATGCTTTGGTTATTCCAGTTTGAAAACAGTTGCTTAGATATTTCAATTGATTATGCACATATGAATAGAAAAGTTGTTACTGTCATCTCAAACTCAGAAATAGGCTTATTGCAAGCAAAAGTTATGATATTTTCTTTGTCATGATGACACAATCTCGGTTTCATCCACATCCCTTATTTTATAAGGAAAGCCTTTTACTGAGTCATTCAAAATGGACAAAGTTTATTTGGTGAGCCATCTTTTTTTATGAAAGTCTATCATCAATTACTTTGGTA
Source organism: Heliocidaris tuberculata (assembly GCA_025618425.1). NCBI lineage: Eukaryota > Metazoa > Echinodermata > Echinoidea > Camarodonta > Echinometridae > Heliocidaris > Heliocidaris tuberculata. Next base: position 27,204,009 of record CM046832.1, on the reverse strand, counting down.
GTTCTCAACACATGTATCCTTTCATGCACTTTTGAGAAAAATGCAGCGAGATTTTAGTTTCATGAGACAAGAAGTTTATAGAAGGCTGTTAAAATAAATTGAGATTATCATATGGATTGAAACAAGGTCATGTGATAGCTTGGATACCCTGGATCGCTTTAAACAATGAAGCATTAAAGCACTAAAGAGAAGTAAACTTTTAAAAGGTTTTTAGCCTGAAGTAACACATTTGTATGGCTCGACCCACATTCTTTGCATCAGCCCAAACTTGGTACAAGGAGATTTTGATGACACCTTTTAAAAACGCTGGTGCTCAGTCATCCGAGGCAGGAAAGTCATGAATGAGGTATCAATAGACAGAAAACAAGTTACACTACACCATGAAATAAATTTGAAGATCACATTGGTTATAACTTTTTAATTAGAAGTTATCAAAGTTGGGTACTTTTTTTTTATACGCACTGTATATCTAGCATGCTACAGATCGAGTAGAGTGGCAGACTGCCTGACAAGCTATGTAAGCTATGTACATTAAAATGTAATCTACTCTTTGATCAAACTGGTTGGACAACAGTAATTGTGACCACTTTTCGGGTTACAAAATTTTGGACTCCTGCTCCCCCCCCCCCTTCCACTTACTAACATGTAGGGCTGAAAGGTTAATTTTTTAGATTCAATAGGAGAGAAATTTCAGCTCACGATGTACATAAACAATTTCTCATAGACAAAGGGTGGCAAGTAGCCTAATCTCCCCGATATCAAAATGAGATGATCAGGTCTTACTGCAGCAAAGATCCAGTGCTTGCTCTTAAAGAGGGCGTAGGCCAGGAGCAGAACCACCCAACGGAAGAACGCCATGGCAACTATGTCAAACAGTGAGAAGCTAAAGTTGTACTTCTGGATCTGACAGTAGAAACCCTTTTTTACACCAAGACCAACAAGCTGTGAAATACAAAACAGGAGGAATTCTTTACTAAAATAACATGCAACATAAAGAAAATACACTTCATAAGCATATTGCAATCTGTATGTTTTACGTGAAATACAAACCTTTATGTTATGAGGAAATTAAGTAATTTGATTAAAATTTAAACATAATTTTCTCCCGTTTTCTCTCAGAAGCAATAGCAACAAATTGTCTTCAGCTTCCAGAGTTTATCTTTATGTTTTTGTTCATACCCCTCCCCTTTATCAAACACTCCATTATCCAAATATCCCCCCATCCCCTTAATGACGATCAATATTCCATTTCTGCCCCATCATAAAATTTCACATTTGATTATACCTCATTTCATGAAAATGTAACTTTCACTTATGCCTAAATTTCTTCACTTAGACTATATTTTGATGTTGCCCACACCACCCCCTTTTCCTTGTCTCCCATTTACTCCAAGGAAACATCAGAAGTGTTATATTTTTATTGTCCATTAGTAAAATGATAACTTTCGACCAAACACTATACCAAACCCTAACTCTTATCCGACTTCAACCTTGAACAGAGCTACTGTCGGATCACCCTCCAAAAACCCCCACATAGCACTAACCTGGATAAATATAAACCACAGAACAGCCGTCAGTAGCAGGTCAAAGGTCGCGAGTAGACAGAAGACCCTCCGGATTGCAGAGAAGCTAGTTTGCACGGACGGTAACTGATTCTCCGAGAGTGATGGGTGGGTTCCATTGGGTTGAGTGGGTGATCGGACGATATGGGGAGAATCATTGGAGGCACTGTTATAGATCAGCTGAGCAGCGGCTCTGGCTTCCCGCTCTCTCTCCTCATCTCCCCTCGGCATGATGTACTGTGGGAGCATGATATCATAAGGTCAAAAGGTCAATGTGATAAAATTTCATGCCAAAAACTTGAAACTTACATGTATCTTATTGAATTGTTAGAAATTCATTCATAATGGGAAGCAAGAGTAAAGGCTCACTGATAAGAAGTGAAGATTGGTTTAAATTACGCAGCATTTCTTGTCAGTTGTTAACTACATGTAGTCAATCCTGATATTTGAAAAATTATTCTGAATTTTACAGCTACAGTTGCCATCTGTTGTCAGTAATTACAGCAGATCACAAAGGTACATCATTATAAGAATAATGTTTTTTCAAAAGATTTTTTATTTCATTATACTCATGTTAAGGCAAGATATAGGTAATTAGCATCATTCATATACATAGTAATACAAATAAAAAATAACACACAATGATGTGAGGTGTAGATGGTATAACAGCAACTTTGCACAGAAAACACATTCAAATCAAGAGATGAGGATTGAGTTAATATAAAAATGAAGACAGAATATACATGTAGTTATTTATTTATTTGACCACACAACTGCATCCTTCATTTAGTGATCTCCACAAGGAAATGAAATATGGGAAAATGTTAAGAAATGAACTATCACTTACAACGTATCCATGAGGATGTTTGTCCATTTGCATGTGTATATTAAGCCTACATTGTACACAGATTTCAAATTATGGATGAACATGCAGGATGATGAGTTAATAGAGTAATGGACGGTGTACATTTATGATAATCTTCAAATTGAATTGAAGTGCACAGAGCCCTTGCTATCGAAACCTGATTGAAAGATTTTCAAAAGGCTGAACTTTGATCATGCAGAGAGCACGTCAGTATGAGGAGAGATATTTGCTGATTTAGAATACATCCAAAGTCCATGATCTCACCTCTACCTAGGTATAATTTCTCTATCCAAAAGTTCATAGAACTTTAAATCTGCTCGAGATGACTTCTCAAAGGTCTTTGTAATTCGTCTAGTCTGTGTATCTCTTTAGCCCTTGTAAGAAACGCCCAACACTTAGTAGCAGTACATATAGTAGTAATTAATAGTAGCAGTAGCAGAGGAGTAAATCAATGCAAAGTGTGTGTAGATTATACATTAATGAATGCAAATAGATACCAGCATATTATCCATTGTATCATGTGGCATAAAGGTAACAGATAGTTTTGGGAAGCCCTCAAAAACTTTTCGTGAGATTTCTTTGATTTTACTTCATAAACAGCAGGGTACTAACATAACTAAGATGCTGTGAAGTTTTTTCCTCCTCAAGTGAAATATTTATCGAATGAGAGGTGAAAAGTAATAAAAATCCCTGGCCCAAAAAAGAGGGGATGTAAATTAAAACAACGGCCAAACACACTACTTACATGAGGATTGCTGTGTGTGTAGAATACGCTACACATAGGGCGAAGCGCTGGGTTTATTGTGCGGGGAAACTTCAGGTGGATATGGTCTTAGCGTGAGGCAGTGAAAAGCCGTTACCAAGCTTTTCTTTCAGCTATTTACACTAAAATTTGTTCGAAATCGTGAATGGAATGTTAAATAATCTCGTACATGTGTCTTATGATAAAAGGAGAATAGTATGTGACTATTTCAGATAAGTTTCTTGCCAGTATGATTTTTGCTACCGAGACTGTCTATGAGCTTTAAAATGCATAATGAAACAAAAACTGAGGGAAGAATATATCTGTTCAGTGCTTGCATGTTCGAATAAGTAATCAACAAACCTACAATTTACAAGTACTTTCTCATTTGTCCAAAACAATGCAAATTATGCAGTTTGAATAAAAGTGATAAGGAACTGTCTTAAAGTGTACATAGTAATTGAACTCCTTTTTAGAAAGAGGGGAAGAGACTGTAATGTGTACAATATGAGTGTGTACAATATGAGTGACTTCATGAGAACTCCCAACCTCCATGTATTAAGTGTACATGGACATCATAAAAATCATGCAAAGTTGCCCTATTCAATACTTTGTTCTCTGTGTTTCATAAATTTTATCAATAGATTCTATTCAAACTATGACACAAAGTTCATGCCTCTGTCCTTTTCTCCTTCTTTACTTCAATACAACGTACCATTTACAGCACAATTTTCTGTTATTAAAGATCCTTTTCATATTGATGTATGTACATGCACTTGTCAAAATAAACGTTAAAGAATGTTTCAGATGGGTAAAGGTCTCTTTAAATTAAACAAAATATTTCTAGTTGAACTTTTTTCTGTCAGGCTGTAGAGTATTATTCCATATTTTCACAAAGCTATGATCACAGTTTGTTTAATTAATCTAAAATGAGTCATTTCAATCAAGCATCCTGCAGAGCTAAGGCATATTATTTTTCCGCTAAGAAATCATGCCTTTAAAGACGTTGCTACTTCATTTTTTTTAGTCCGTCAGAAAACAGATTTATGTAACATGTAAATTTTTACTTAACATTTCAAGACCCTGTCCAATATTGTTTATTGGTTACATCGACACTCCGACAGGCTCATTAATGTGTTAATAGGTGCACGAACCACGTTCTTAAGATGAGTATTTGCATGTAATTAATCCGACAGGATGTAATAAATGTACTAGTAAAATGGATGGGATGGAAAGGAAAGTAATACTATAGGAAGAGTAAGATGCAACTTGCATTATCTGAAGGAGCTGCAACATCAAGCAAGGGACGAGTACCAGGCTGTGTGGTGGAGGGAAAACACAGTTTACATCACAAATGCAGAGGGACTACAGGCAGTATCAATGAATACTCACATCAGGGCCCTGTTATATAAAAGAGCTGCGATTAATTACAAGTAATTAGCAATTGCTATCAATCGCATCTCCTATCTCTTTGTACAGAGAACTTGTGCTTGATATCAATTGCCAATTTTTTGTAATCAATTGCAACTCTTTTATAAGACAGGGCCCAGGTCTCTGGTTACCAGGAAATGTAATTTCCTGAGAATGGCCTGAACATGTATTATTTCTCTCTTCAAAATGTCACATAAGTGGTATTGGCATCATATGTAATTAGTAATATGATTTTTGTAAAATGCACATTTTCCACAGAACCCATCCCAAGTTATCTTGGCTTAACATGGTCAAAAGTGGCTTTCATAAGACCTTTTATCTGAGCTACGTAATGCTATGATTTCAATTATTTACATTACTCCTACAGAATCAATGTTTATGTAGTTGAATACGTGATATATGTGAATTTGGGGTTGTGGACCACCCTGATACATGTTTTTTTTTTTACATCATTTTAAATATTTTAATCCACTCAACTGTGTTATACCCCTTTCAGATTGCTGACATGTTTTTCATTCTGCTATTGATTCTGTTATACTGGCTCAATATGAAAGGGGTATTAGTTACATAAAAAAATAAGTCCATACAGATTGTCAACCATAAGAAATGAAACTAATTATAATAAATCATAAACCAAAATGTACATGAATGCATGTGCAGTGTCCAATGTACATTAACATTACGTGAATATCCCTGCTACCGACTGAACTGAACATGCTATTTAAAGTCAATATATGCATATAAATGCATATTCTTAAACAGTGTACACATACGCTTAAATGTCAAATGATTCTTCCATTTAAAGAGAAGATTGAATTCAGGGTAAGGTGAATGTTTGAGCTTTCTCGTTCCCTTCATGTCTGTTCGGAAGAAATGCCCGTTGAAAAGGATTGCTCTTCAAATGCCCTCATATTCAAAGTATGACAAGAAACAGAGCTCTGAAATGTTCAGGCCGAACTTTCATTCCACATGTGTGTGAGTGTGTGTGTAGTCCCATACACATTTCTATGTGCAGTGCATGCATTCTCAGCAGGATTGAGTTGATTTCTTCTCATTTTGGTGATTCAAAAACCTTGCAGCATACACCAATTCCTATGTACTATATAATCAACCTTTCGAATTGCTTCCAGACAGTATCATTCATAATGCAATCGCATGACCAGAACTCAGCTTTATCTTTACACCCCTAAAAGATATAACCAGAATAGATTCATATACTTACAGTGTTTATTGACATCCCCTCAGGCGCTGACTGCAGAACTTTCAGTACCTATACATACGCTTATGTACAATAATATATGGCAACTGATCACTAGCTCTAGGGACCTTCCCAATCACATGAGTCTTTTGTTGGGAAACAAGGGCTCCGGACACTATAGTTGATGATTTCCTTCCTGCTTTCCTAATGGTTCGTATGCGCAATTGGCGAGTCACTCAGTGATGCAATGCAATCCCTTACAAGAATAGATGAACTCTGGATCAGGTCTACCAATGAAAGGAAGAGGAAAAAAGATGTTAATTCATTTAAACCTGTTAACTACTTGATCCTCTCATTTCCCTAGGTTTTATACAAGAACCAGTTGGCTCCTGTACTATAGGCAATGGGTTTCTGGGCATAATTTCATAAAAATTAATATCAAGTAAAATTTAAATTTTGATGTACACTTTTGTATGTTAACCTGTTGGCTAGATCTGATTTCTGTATGCATTTTCCATATAGGCTCCTGCCACAGTTAACGCTTATTATTCAACAGGTTAATGTTTATACTGGAACATAATCAGTATCTATCTTGGGATTGCCTTAAAGGGGGTACCCAATGCTGAAACAATGTCAGTTCATTTAAAAGATCATGATTTTATTAGAAGAAAATCATCTGCCTTAAATTTTTTTTTAAATTCGTGTTGCCAGAAAATCCCCGAAATATGGTAAGATTTCAGGATATTTTGGCCCCTCAGCTGTGTCCCAATTTCAGCTAGGTAACCACAATGACGTCAAAGTGGTTACCTTGTCGCGCAATTATAGCAAAATGCGCGCAAGGTGTAATGCATTTTGTACAGTCTAGCGCGCAACACATCTGCAATACGCGAACCTGGGTAACCACTTTGACGTCATTGTGGTTACCTAGCTGAAATTGGGACACAGCTGAGGGGCCAAAATATCCTGAAATCTTACCATATTTCGGGGATTTTCTGGCAACACGAATTTTAAAAAAAATTTAAGGCAGATGATTTTCTTCTAATAAAATCATGATCTTTTAAATGAACTAACATTGTTTCAGCATTGGGTACCACCTTTAAAGGGATCAATCACCTCTAAAAATTAACTTGTGTGCAGCTGGTATGTATATAAAATCAACCCTCAAAAACTTAACCTGGCATTGTTTGGGTATACAGAATAACATATAACTCCAAACCAAACCAAAGTCAGATGCGAGTTCTATGCAGCCTTTTCTATGTGAGTGCATGTACGGGTGCATTGACTAGTCTACGCACAAGTTGCTGTCATGTTTATAAAGTGTGTATTTAAAGGAGAATGAAACCCTGGGGAAATATCCATTTTAATGAAAAGAGAGGATAGCTAGAGAGAAGCAATTAAAAAAAAAGTTCCATCAAAATCGGTTACCAAATGAAAAAGTTATGAAAGCTTGAAAAGTCTCAATTTACTTTCTATGGCGATCCTCAAATTGGCAATGTTGCTTCAAAATGGCAGGTTTAGTAGTACAACTCTCAATATGTTTTCTACACAAAATTTCATATTTTCTCCATTATCTCTAAAGATGCTGCTTGACTTTTTGTGAACTCAACATATGCTGTGTCAAATACATTTTCCAATGATATATCTTGAGCTAAGAAGGACACAAGCTGCAACTTGAGAGATAATGGGGAAAATATGAAATTTTGCGTACAAAACATATGGAGAGTTGTACTACTAAACCTGGCAGTTTGAAGCAACATTGCCAATATGAGGATTGCCATAGAAAGTAAACTGAAACTCTTCAAACTTTCATAACTTTCTCAATTTTTAACTGATTTTGATGGAACTTTTTTTTTAATTGCTCCTCTCTTTTCATTAAAATTGATTTTCCCCCAGGGTTTCATTCTCCTTTAAACTTGGAATATTTCTTTAAGGGGCCATTCCACCTCTGGAAGACCAATGAAAGACTGTAAAAATTGACAGATCTCTCAATGATCTTTCAGTGAACTTTCAATGATCTCCGAGGTCTTCATGGTTCCTAAGTATCTTTCTGTAAATTTCATGGTCTCCATGGTCTCCAAAAAATATTGAAACGGTTCAAAATAGTCTTTCGGCAGTCTTACATGAAAATGGTTTTTCAGTGGTCTTTCAGCAGTCTTTCAGCGATCTCTCAATGAGCACTCAAGCGTCTTACTAGTCTTTCAATTATATTTCGACAGTCTCTCAAAAATTGCCACATTTTTGGTCTTGCACAGATCTTAGTTGTTATCTCAGAGGTCTCTCAGAGATCTTGATTGATCTCTCGAAGATCTCAGGGAGTATGTCAGATGATCTTTCAGTGATCTCTCAATAGTCTTATTGGTCTCTCAGTGAACATTCGGCAATCTTCAAGGTCCCACAGAGATCTCTGAGAAATTTGCTGGAAAATTACTTTTTGGTCTTTCAATTTTTTTTTTTTTTTCAATTTCAATTCTCATTTATTTCATTTTCAATTAAAAAGTACATTCAAAACAAATACAAAATAAGTCATAAACGAAATTAGAAAATGAAATGGGGAACTACAAAAATAAAGCCCTTGGGCCTTGTACAAGCATAGTTCCCTAAAAATATTGTGAAAATAATATAGACAACAAATAGAAAAAATTAAACTAAAACTAAAAATATAAAACAAATATAGACAACAAAGAAAAATAGGAACAGAAAAATAACTATACATATTTAAGAGAAAGAAAATGCTTCAACTTTTTTTTGAAAGAAGTGATTGTATTGCAATTAGAAATACATTTTGGGATTGAGTTCCAAATTACAGGGAAATTATGTTGTACTGATTTCATTGCATTATTTGTTTTTACTGGCCATAAGTGAAAAGAATCCTTAAAACGGGTATCATGATTATGTATCTGGTAATTAAGAGTGAACATTTGAGAAATATTAGAGGGTAATTTATTTTTAAAGTAAAAGAAACCAAGGAGAGCAAGGGAGTAATAGTACCAATCAAAAATATTGAGTTCTTTCAATTTTCTGAACAATGGGGCAGAAGGGGCACGATAGGGACATCCCAGGCATATGCGAAGGGCCTTTTTCTGTAATTTAAATAATTTATCTAATTTAGTTCGACTACAATTGCCCCAAACAGCAACACAGTAATTTAGGTATGAGAGCATAAATGAATTATATAATAGTATTAGAGCAGAAGGCGGAAGCGAGTCTTTTAATCTATACAATATACCGATACATTTAGATACCTTTTGAGTGACCTTATTGACATGTGTATCCCAATGCATATTATAATCAATATATACCCCATGAAAATTAACACTATTAACCTTATTTATTGGATCATTGTTGATTTTAAGAAGTAAACTATCAAGTGAATCAGTTAGATTAGACTTCCTATGGTAGAACGTACACATGTAATGTAATTTGTTTTACTAGGATTTATCAACAATCTATTTGATTTGAACCATTTTGTTACTTTATCTATTTCAGTATTGATATTATTTTGTAAATTACGAGTGTTAGGTTGGGTGTAAATTAAAGTGGTATCATCAGCGTACATGATATAATCAAATTTGTCAGATGAATGTGAAAGATCATTTATATAAATTAAAAACAATAAAGGACCTAGGATTGAACCTTGTGGTACCCCATGTGTAAGAGAAGAAAAATTGGAAGAATTACTGTTATAAACTACATATTGATATCTATTACTAAGATAACTTTCAAACCAACTTAGTGGTAAGCCCCTAATCCCATAATGTTCCAATTTTGACAAGAGTATTCTATGATCAACTACATGTATATCAAAAGCTTTGGAGAGGTCCATGAAAATGCCAATACAAAATTTATTAGTATGAATTGCTGATAAAACTTTATCTTGTAAATCTATCAAAGCATGTGTAGTTGAATGATTTTTCCTAAACCCATATTGTGAGTGAGTTAGAATATTATTATTTAAACAAAATGAATATAGTCGATTATAAATGCATTTTTCTAACAATTTTGATATGGATGGCAGAATGGAAATGGGCCTATAATTATCGAATTTATGAGGATCATTATTTTTAAATACAGGGGTTATTTTGGCAATCTTTAATTTATCTGGGACTATGCCTGTAGAAAGAGAGAGGTTGAATATAAAAATCAAAGGACGTACAATATAAAATATTATTTTTTTCAATAAGTTACTACTATGATTATCAAATCCAGCAGAGTTACTGTTGTGTAATGAATTACTAAATAAATGTTTATAACTTCATGTTTTGTTATGGGATTAAAGTAAATAGAATTGTTGATAAAACCAGTCAGATAGTCTTTAAAAGAAGTATTATTAGGAGAACTGGTCATTGAATTAGTTATCTGTCTACAACAGTTTATGAAATGTTGATTGAATTCAGTTACTATATGCTGTGGATCGCAAACATTTCCAGTCTCATTAGTAAAATATTCAGGCAAAGATGTTCTAGGCTTATTTAGTAATATATTGATAACTGACCAAGTCTGTTTTGTATCATATTTAAATGACTTCAGTCTGTTAGAAAAATATGATTTCTTTGCATGCTTTAACAGATTATTTAACTTATTTCTTTCAATGATCTTTCAAAGGTTTTTAGAGCCATTCCACATAGACACTATTTTTATCTGGTCTTGGAGACTGCTGAGAGATCTTGCCAATTTTTGGGTCTCTCAGTAGTCTCTCAAGGGTCTCCGTTATGTGGAATGGGGGCCTTACTGGACACTGGAAGCACATCTTTCGACCGTAGTATAGGCACTCAAACATACAGAGCAACAAAAAACATTTGGGTGACTAGTTCCCTTTAACAAATGTGACTCTAAAAGACTCTGTGGATCACTGGCTAGAGTAAATATAAGAAGGAAGAAGTGCATATCCTTATTTACAATACGTCTAGAATATTTATTTGAAAGAGTTGAAATATACTGTGTAAACTTATTAGAGAATTTACAGAAACAAAAGGGGAAATAAGGGAAATCTAGATTATGACCAGGGATCTATTTCATTTCATCCCAATTTCCTTATGACTCCACTTAAGAAGAGAGAGGGAGAAAAATAATGCTGCAGGCTGGAATTTAATATCTTGCTATTTTGGAACTACATGTATTTTTGGAAGCACAAAACCCAAAGAAATTCAATGAAATGTTTGGGGGATCATTTGTGACTTACTAAAACTACCTAAAACTACATTACTAGGGGAAAATGATGAACAACCCTCCCCTTCAGTGTTTGGTGAGAAAACTTCTTACAGTTTGTATGTTTTATTCTTACACTGCAATTAATTTGCACACATTGCAATTATCATTTATCATATTACATATGTATGCGATCGATCTTATCTGATCCTTGTCTATCTGTCATCCCAATCAATTTAGACAGCTACTGTACATGTACATGTAGAGGTTAATTACTAAACAAGTTTGTTTAATCTGGATTATTAAGAACATTGTCAAATTGTCATTTAACAAACGATCCATTGAGCATGCTACATGCTTTAGTACTTGTAAGAATAACCAGTATACATGTAAACCTGCATACATGTACATCTGCATACATGTACATCAGTCAGTCCACAGATTACAAGGCAATCCCAACTTCATGAATTTTTCCCTCCAGTGCTGTGAGGAGACCAAGTAGTGAAGAGAGATCAATTTCACAAGGATAAAATAAGGAAATGATAGAAGGGGAAGGACATTTGATGATGGCAATAAAAGAACTAAAAAACTGACACAGAAGGGAAAGGACAGAGAAAAGGGCAGTTAAAAGACTTAACATACATGTACATGTACATGTACTTAGAAAACAAATCACTGCAGAACAGATATAATGAAGCCAAGTTAAAGGTAGTAGCCCTCATTTGCAAAACAGCACCAATTCGTCTCAGAGTTGGCATGGAGTTTGGATATGGTTACAGTAACACGAGTACAAAGTATCATTTCAGTCGGCCTTCTATTTCGGTAAAAACAAATAAAAATATAACATCATGTTCCTTCAGGGGACCGTTTCATGAAAGATGTCAGCTCTGACAAGTTGTCAGACTCTGACAAGTTCAGTAATATCCTTGGTTCTGATTGGCTGAGAAGCACTGGCCACTGACTGTTACTATGGTAACTGTCAGAATCTGACAACTTGTCAGAGCTGACATCTTTCATGAAACGGTCCCCAGATTACCTCTTGTTCAACGGTACTGATACAACCCCTCGCTGCTTAATTTTGACATTCGTTAAAGCATCGGGACGACGCTTTTAGAAATTGAGTTTAAAATCCTACTTTTCTCTCTTAAATGGAATATTTTTGACAAAAGACGATAGGTGAGGTATGGTACTGTTATAACTTGTCTGTTAAGTAATAATGAACCTGTTTTATCCGACTTTCATTTTTGTGGGGATTGCAAATGAGGGCTAGTACCTTTAAAGAATTATGATAAATTCACTGGTCAACTGAAAAGTAAGTGACACATTTGTCAATAATAATCAAACTTTATAAAAACAAATTTGTGACCTACATGTAGAATCATTATACATTAAGCGTAGACCTAGTGGTAAAAAAAAAAAAAAGAGAGTGAAAAAATATACTGGACAGACAGGTATGTGCCGCTTTGACAACCCCCTTTTCAACTGCCGATCGCCGTTCTCAAGATACCCGTATTTCCATAAACTGCCGTTCTCACCCTTCTTACGTGTTCTCAAGATACCCAGCTGGAACAAAAGCGCTCATCTCTCTCCATTTCCACCAGCACGCCCCGTTCCCTAGCTCTCAATGCACTATAGAATCCCCACACTAAGTGCTGTAGTTCCTCAGAATATATTTTTTCGCTCAGCTGGGTATAGATCCACCGTTGCAAAGACCCTATGTTTTTCGCTTCTAGTCCGTTCCTTGGACCCCCATTTCGAGGGCGGCTGCGGCACATCCCCGTCTGAAAAAAAATTGAGTGCCCCCCCCCCCCCCCCCCCCCCCCCCCGGGTCGATACCACCAGAGTCCTACCAAGCAACCAGGGCCCCGTTGCATAAAACTTACCATTAATAGTAACTTTGCCATCAATGGTAACTCCCATGGAAATCTTGATTTTGATTGGCTGTTGAGTGATGTTACCATGGTAGTTACCATTGATAGAAGAGTTACCATTAATGCTAAGTTTTATGCAACGGGGCACAGGATCTGGACATAGAGGCATCACTACATGCGTCCAGAACTCAACCTTAAGTAGAAAAGCATGACCACTGCACACAAAAATCAGTACAAAATGTGGGACTGCACACACACGTTGCATAAAATTAAATGTTCGGTCCGACACTTCAGCTACATGTACTTTTCGTCATATTTCGAATATGAGGGCATTTCAAGAGCAATCCTTTCCAGGGGACATTTCTTTCTCCAATGATGTTCTTCCTAACTGACATAAAAGTTATGAGCTTTAACCCTTTCAGGACAGGAATTATTTCAGGGCTAAATTGATCACATTTTGTTCTTCAAATTGGCAACAATAATATTTTTCTTTTAGTACTACATGATTGTAATAAGGGGGAATGTCTTTGAAAACAATATACATGGTTAAAAGAATTGGCGAAAAGTTGAAAAAGTTGCCAATTTTTATAAAAATCAATGATTTTGAACCTCTCAATGTGTTGCCAATTTAAGGATTTTAAATCTTATTCTCCTTTTTAAAATTCCTGGGATCAAATGCAATATTGTCATGTAACAAAAATGGACACAGTGTGTGCAGAAATTTTTGCTCTTTCCACTCATGTATCTAGTATATTTTTCAGGGCTCTGAATCAAAAGTTATTGAGCTCAACCACAAAATGTGGTCAATTGTCTCGAAAGGGTTAAAGCTCACAAATTATTTTCACTTTTCCCAGAACTCAACCTTCTCTTTAAGAACACACGCTTCTGCCCTCACATCTATATTGTCAAAATTTAAAGTGTACCAACCACCTGAAAAAAGAATTTGTATACCGTTAGGAAGTATAAAATTAACCTCAAAGAACTTTATCTAAAATTCTATAGGTCAACAGTTTAGGAGTATGAAGGAAATAAAGGATGACATGAAGGTGCTCGCGCGGAACCGAACCTCACGAGTTGGGTTCTGTGTGAGCCCTTATCTTGGCAAGCACGTACGGTTGCGTTGAGTAGTCTACTCACGAGTCGCTTTTATGCTTATAGATAATTAAACTTGTAATATCTCTTTATAGAAGTGATATTCGAAATATTTCAAAATATTTGGAATATAGTAGAATGACATGGAACCTCTTATCTAACATGTAGTGTAAAATATTTTTTGGTGATTGGTACCCTTTAAGTGGCTGCAGTACAGTCTGTAGTGTGCATGTGTGTGAGGTAATCATTTGGATAACCTCATTCATGTGGGAGTGATATTATGTACATGTCGTCACGTCGAACTAGTTACACATGTACCACTTCTGTGAAAACCAAACTGAAGGGCACACTGTCAAAAACACAAAATCAAACCACCATCAACAGCATGAATGATGAGGTTCTATTATTATTAATAAACTTCTAATGTACTTATTACAGAGATGTCAAGGTCAGAGACAAGCTGGGAGTGAGATTTTTCGCGCGTCAGCGTGCTGAAGGTGAGGGAGCGAAGCGACCAAGTGAGGGGAGGGTGTGGGGGGAGGGTGTGGGAGTAGGGTGTCCCCCCTCTTGCGGTAGGGAGCTTTAGCAATTTTAAGCTCTAAATCTTGCGATATGGTGCATACTATTGTGACTATTTTAGCTTAGTTAGAGTAAGGGGGGGGGGGGGGGGAGAGAATTCAGCCACTTAAGAAAAAGATCCTATTGTTTGGACTCTTTATTTTATATTAATTTTCACTTCTTACTCTAATGATGAAAGCCAATATAGTTATTATTTTAACCAAAAAAAAAAATCCCCCAAAAAAATCCCAGAATTTTTTTTTATCTTTCAATTTTGCTGTCTCGGAGGCAGTTTTCGGCCTAGTAAGTGTGTTTTCGGCCGCATGCACAAAGTCAATGGGGAATGCGCGCGCGCCCCTTACTTTCGGCCGCTGATCAAAACTATCGGCGGCCCGAGCCTGCGTCCCACCCCGTAACTCCAGGCGTGCGATCTGGCCAAATTTCACCTCTGCGGTATCAGAAACTTAAATCTCAAGATTAAATCTAACACAGATATCGCATGTGGGTCTCACACACCGACTATCTTTGACTGTGCGTGCGATCCCGATCTAAAACTGAAAATTTATTGAAATACAGCTCAGATTTTTGAACCCCTTTTCCTTACAGACACCCATAAGATGCACAAATTTTCAGATTAGGGTAGTAGGACCGCCAATTACATTGCTAAACTGTGATATTTATGGATTATGGCACCATTACGGCTAGGCGGCAGTCGTCCACGCTATAGACTCACAAATTTTTGAATATTTTGGGAAAAACTGAGCCTCAAAATCTGTTTGGGTAATTGATGATAATTCCAATGGACTGTGATATAGACTAGGTTTTTTTCATCGGTGAGTATCGATATCACTGAGTTATCGTTTATCACGTCTTCGTGAAACAGTTTGTCAGGTCCATGACATTTCCGTAGATCGCCAACAACAGTGATGGCTGTCATGGAGTTGATTTGATGAAACGACCCCATAGAGTCTAAGTTAGACTAAGTTGAAACTGAACAACTGGGTGTTGTGGCGTGCGCCTGTAATCCAGCTAACAGTGGAAGTTATAACTGATTCAGCGGACCCAGGGGCCTGTTTCTCAAAACCAACGACAAGACAGTCATAACTTTATCCGCCAACTACAGAGATGTCCATGATCTTCCTAAACTGTTTCATGAAGAGCTAACTAGCTAGACATCTCGTGATATCGATACTATCGGCAAGAATAGGAGCCGACACGTAGCCTTGGTTGCAATTACACTATATTTTTAAAAGCTCAATTTAACTCAACTGCAAATATTTGAATGAATTAGGAAATAAAAGAAAATAGAAAATGTAGAAGGGTATAATAGATGCCAAATAATTTTTAAATTATGTAAATTACATGATGGATTCGCTTGTAAAATGAAAAATATGAGTGATTTATTTCATGGTCGGTGAGCCAGTTTTACGTTGGATAGGTACCCCCCGGATGTCGTGATTTGATAGTTTATAACAATAAACCCATATATTTTCATTGTAATAATAATATGCTTTCAATGTTTTACATAATGTTTTTGGGCTTGAGTATGATATGGAAATTACAAAAACATTCATTTATATTATAAGTTTAAACACATATATTTCAAAGTATTCATTTTAAAAATCGTTGATATAATCTATGTTTACACTGATATGGGTCTGAAAACCAGAGAATATGCCATTGACTATGGCTGGCCAACCATGTCATATTACAGTTCCCTCGTCGGATTTTAGTTCACCAAAGAAATTTTTATAGAAATCATTTACGAAGATCGCCCAATTATTTGTTTTCACACAAAGAGCACTCTTGTAATTATTATATAAGACGTAACATGTGATTTTCAAGTTTATTATGGTAGCACGTCATTTATCATGCTAATTGATCAGATATGAAGGACCCATATTGTAAAATAGCTTTGCAATCAGAAGTTAAGAGACTTACTAAATTCATTTTGACATAAAACATACCTAGCAACAGTTATGAATTTATATTTTTTCTAGATTATAATACTTCCCAAGTTCCCATTGCTTATCAGTAAGGCTTGTATTTTTTTTTGCCCAATGTTTATTTGTCAATAGTTTTTTTTTTTTTTTTTTTTTCCAGTTTCCAATGATGGGATTAATTTGACAAGTTTTGGTTTAACTTTTTTTTTTTTCGAATCCCACCACATTTTGATACAGGCCTTATCTCCTGTCAGTCTATTATTGTTATCGTTTTTATTATGGTTTTCTTTTTCATCTGAAAAAAGGTTCCTTTCATATTGAAATGACCTCAATTAGACTGTTGTTTGTTTGTTTTTTATTTTTATCCATTAGAATGTGGAAAGAGTGTTGATTCACTAGAGTTAAGTGGAGACAAGCCTTGAACAAAAACACTATGTATTTTATATAATTTTCATAATATAAACATGGATAAATTCCAGATAAAGTGAATGCGTAGGAAGAGTTGCATAGAAGTATGTAGTGTCACTTTTTGCCTACCATAATCTACCCAATAAATAACATGTGATGGCGCTGTACATCGACTAAAAAAGATATGACAGGGTTGGAGGCATCATAAGTCCTTAGTCAGGAAGTTGTTGGTAAAGACGGCTTCGTGAAACACGTAGCGGACAACTAGAGAACTAGCGCTGACTTAGTTAAGAACTTAGACATATGACAGTTTCGAGGTTCAAAACTGAGTCACGTCTTTCGGATGGTGACGTTAAAGGTCGGTCCCCAGACGTAAATAATCATATCTGATTGATACACGTAGAACACACACATACACAATCATGACAATAAACATGCCTTAATTCTTAACAATAAGAATAAAGCCAAAGGCAAAGGAAACTAGATTGTGGAATGAGTATGGCAAGGGTAGCCTGGAAGGCTCTTTGAAGAGTAAAAAAAAAAAAAAGCTGACGCTACTCTTCACAAAGCCTGGTTTTTTAACCCCACTCTGCAATAGAGCAGCCTTTTTTAGACTTAGAGTCTAAATAACCTCCTGAAAATCACCTTTACCGTGAGCCAGCTTCTCTCATCTCCTCTTCACCATAGCATCGCACGCATTTTGATTGTGCGTCTTCTGCATGCATGCAGTAGCGGCCTTGTCTAACCCTTTCAAGACAATTGACCACATTTTGTGGTTTGGCTCAATAACTTTTGATTCAGAGCTCTAAAAAATATACTAGATGCATGAGCAGAAAGAGCAAAAATTTCTGTACACACATTGTACATTTTTGTTGCAAGGCCATATTGCATTTGATACCAGGAATTTTAAAAACGAGAATAAGCTTTTAAATCCTTAAATTGGCAACACAATGAGAGGTTCAAAATCACTGTTTTTTCTCAAAATTGGCAATATTTCAATTTTTCAACAAAGTTTATAATCATGTATATTGTTTTCAAAGACATTACACCTTATTAGAACCATGTAGCACTAAAAGAAAAATATTAGTGTTGCCAATTTGAAGAACAAAATTTAGCCCTTAAATAATTCCTGTCCTGAAAGGGCTAACGTATGGTGGATCTGAAAATTGTGTGATTGACTATAGGTCGATGACATTACGGGACACTTCCGGTCTACAAGCGCAGTGAAGGCCTTTTCGGGGCGTCGTTCGGACAACATTCAACCTACCGGTAACCATTAAAATTAATATTTCACATTTTTTCCCCAATATTTTAATTCTAGGGTAAAAATGGGGTTTTAATATTCTAAAGCTATGGTGAAGAGGAGATGAGAGAAGCTGGCTCACGGTAAAGGTGATTTTCAGGAGATTCTTTAGACTCTAAAATGGCTGCTCTATTGCAGATTGGGGTTTAAAAACCAGGCTCTGTGAAGAGTAGCATCAGCTTTTTTTTTTTTACTCTTCAAAGAGCCTTCCAGGCTAGGCAAGGGTCCTAAAGCTACGCATCATGCAAATACGCACAATGTGACACGTTCCATGCGCCAAACTAATTTGGTGTAACTGAGCAACGAAAATATCATTTACAATTGCCGAAAAGAATGAGTAATTTTCCTTTATTTTTGGTGATATTATCACTAGACCTATTTGGAAATTGAGGGATTCACATCATTGAGCACCAAAATCAAGATTTGCATTCATTTATTACGTGTGCATACCTTTTAACGTTAGGACCCTTTCCTTTTGTCGAACAAAATTTGACACCGCATCGACATTGACTCAAAAATTTATATTATTGACATTCGCCTGTCGTAATTTTTTCAGCGATTTAACTTCAAAATATGTAGAATCAAGTCTATAAAAGAAATTTGCATCAACCACTGAATAAAATTACTTTTTAGCTGCTGGAAACAAAGTGCGTAGCTTTAGGTCCCTCCACCCCCTAATAACCTCGCATAAGTGTGGGTGTCCACCCCCCATCAGACATAGCCTGGAAGGCTCTGTGAAGAGTAAAAAAAAAAAAAGCTGACGCTACTCTTCACATGCAGAGCCTGGTGTTTTAACCCCACTCTGCAATAGAGCAGCCATTTCAGAGTCTAAAGAACCTCCTGAAAATCACCTTTACCGTGAGCCAGCTTCTCTCATCTCCTCTTCACCATAGCTTTAGAATATTAAAACCCCATTTTTTACCCTAGAATTAAAAAATATTGGGGAAAAAATGTGAAGTATTAATTTTAATGGTTACCGGTAGTCCGAACGACGCCCTGAAAAAGCCTCCGCAGCTTCACTGCGCTCATAGACCCGGAAGTGTCCCGTAATGTCATCGACCTACAGTCACTCATGCAATTTTCAGATCCACCATACGTTAGACAAGACTGCTACTGCATGTACTGCATGCATGCAGAAGATGCACAATCAAAATGCGTGCGATGCCCGCGTGCTTGCGCTTGTAGCGGTCTTGTCTAACGTATGGTGGATCTGAAAATTGCGTGATTGACTGTAGGTCGATGACATTACAGGACACTTCCGGGTCTATGAGCGCAGTGAAGGCTTTTTCGGGGCGTCATTCAGACAACATTCAACCTACCGGTAACCATTAAAATTAATATTTCACATTTTTTCCCCAATATTTTAATTCTAGGGTAAAAATGGGGTTTTAATATTCTAAAGCTATGGTGAAGAGGAGATGAGAGAAGCTGGCTCACGGTAAAGGTGATTTTCAGGAGATTCTTTAGACTCTAAAATGGCTGCTCTATTGCAGATTGGGGTTTAAAAACCAGGCTCTGTGAAGAGTAGCGTCAGCTTTTTTTTTTTTTTACTCTTCACAGAGTCTTCCAGGCTAATCAGACAGTGCAGTCCCCTCTCATTCAGTGTGTATATACGCACACAGCAAGCTTGGGAAACGGCCACTAAGACCCCGTTCTCACTCACTTTGAAAGTGGACTTTTGGAGCGGTCTATAGATCTAAGACCCGTTCCTCAGGAACGGTTCTTAGGTGAGTGTGAACGGTCAAAGTGGTTCAGGAAGTGGTCTTCTGGACCGCTCCAGAAGACCACCTCGGGGAGGTGGTCTTGAGGAACGGGTCTTATTAAGAGCGGTATGGACCGCTCTAAACGTGCAATGTGAACGAAAGCGTACTTCAACCGGAAGTGAGCTAGTGACGTTCCGCGCGGAAAAAAAGCAAAAGCAATCGATCGGGCAGCCGGCAGGCACGCTACGGTACATCAGTTTGTATTCCGCGCGAAAAATTTGACCCGCTGACCTGAGCTGCCATAGCAACAAGGCCACTTTGAATCGTGGAGCGGTTTGAGCGAGAAAAACTGCTCGGAGTGTGAACACTAGCAAACCGTTCCTCAAGACCCGTTCCTCTGGAGCGGTCTAACTAAGACCACTTTCAAAAGAACGGGGTCTAATATAGTTTTATTTAAAGGGATACTTTGGTGGGCCTGCATGGGCGATTTCCAATGAGAGAGGAAAATATACTCGGAGCTTCGTGTCACTTTCGATACAAGGACTTCCATCACACGTGCTAAAACATGTGATTCATATTGCTGGATCACCTCTGAGATAGTTCGGTGAAGACTGGCTTGTGTTTTAAATTTCGCGTGATGGGAAAGTAATCAAGCATATGGAAAAGTAATTATAGTCAAGGATTGTAATTCCGAACAGATTGTATTACCGAACGTGTACAGTTAAGCGCCTAAAATGGGTTTTCATACGCGTGGGATTACGCGTATGAAAACTACACTATTGAAACAAAGGTTGTGTCTTTTTCCCATATATACTATAGGTTTCACATATAGCACACGTTCGGAAATACAGTACCTTTTTCAAGGGACCAAAACGCCGCGTCGTTGGGAAGGGATTCACTCGGAAGGGAATACCGTATTAAATCTACGTTGTCTTTTTAAAATTCCATCAACTTCTTTTTCTGTAGGACTTTGAACATTCATTATGTAAGTTTGACAGATATTCGTTGGATATTTTATTTGCTATCGTTGATTTTCTGAAAAGTGTTCGGAAACTGGATCTACCACCATACATTACAGAGCCAGCTCTCTGGTAGAGCCTGGGGGTAGTTACGTAATCGTGGCGACAACGCGTCGCGGCAGGGCAGTGCAGAAGGGCCTGGGCCAAAGTAGCTATACGAGCTCTGTGGCTTATCAATCTGCTACTGGCCACAGAGCTATACAGCCCATGCCTATACTGCGTGTGGAGGAAGATATCAACCAAAAAATCTAGATCTAAATATCACCATTTCCCACATACTGTGAGCCATGCAAACCACCCTCGGAGTTTGCTATAGGGGTTACCTTCCAGGATCAACTAAGATTGTAAAAATTGAATGAATAAAAAAGAAAAAAAGCCACAAATTTGGCAGGTGTGATCAGGTTTTTTTACCTTGCACTTGTAACTTGTATATATGGGACTACACATGCAAGGTAAGATTGGTGTAGTCCCATATATACAAGTTACACAGTGTAACTTGTATATATGGGACTACACCAATCTTACCTTGCATGTGTAGTCCCATATATACAAGTTACAAGTGCATGGTAAAAAAAACCTGATCACACCTGCCAATTTTGTGGCTTTTTTTCTTTTTTATTCATTCAATTTTTACAATCTTAGTTGATCCTGGATGGTTACCCCTTTAGAAAACTCCGAGGGTGGTTTGCATGGCTCACAGTATGTGGGAAATGGTGATATTTAGATCTAGATTTTTTGGTTGATATCTTCCTCCACACGCAGTATAGGCATGGGCTGTATAGCTCTGTGGCCAGTAGCAGATTGATAAGCCACAGAGCTCGTATAGCTAGGGCCAAAGTATTCGCCTAGCTCCAGTTCGGCAAACTTCGTGCCGTCCGATCATTTATGGCATTACTATTAGTCCAATGCCAACGGCCTCGCATAACGTGCGTGCTATGTGTACAAGTAAACGAGCCTTTTGCAAATTCCGCACGATTTCATTTCCCCGTGAGTTCTCATTCACGTCATTAATTAGACTGGCCCTTAACTCCAGGGAGCTCCAATGCGCTGGAGCTCCTTGGTCTGGAGTTAGCTTTTATATTAGACTTAGAGGTCTAGAGGTCTATAGATCTACCTTGTTCATTGGATAAGTGGCTTTTACTTAGCTATTTATTAGGCCTACTATGAGTACTATTACGTCTAACTCTAGTCTAAGCAATTAGCAATAAGATAAGCTAAACAAGAATTTCAACCTGTCAAACCTGTCAAACAACTAGTAGTCATGGTACTACTGCCATGACTGCTGTCCTAACTAACCTACGGTACCTACCTGTTACTGTTAGCCTGTTGCAGCAACGCGCAGTTAACAATTCTCTAACTATAGACTAAGGCTATATAATAAGCCGGCTGCGTGGTTGAGTCGACGTCTGACACATGCTGCATGCATGACATGATTCCATAATCACATTCGTTCATATATCATATCCATGAAAGTTATGGCCGGTGTAGCTAGCGGAAGATTTGGTTTCCGGCATGCAGATTCGGTTTCAGTCGCAGAATCCGCCCGCGGTTTACATTCAGTTCTAGAACGATCTGCCGAACGATAGCCGTCGGCGGATTCAGTAGTAAATACGGTACCGAATCTGCCGCAGAACCGTATCTGCCGTCACACCGTACCGGTGCGCGCCAGCTAGCTAGCTCCATAGCTCCACCGACTAGCGCCAGGGCAGGGGCGCCAGGCTAGGCTAGCTCTATTAGTATTAGCGCTATCCGGATCTGATCCGGATCGGATTCTATTCGTGCGGCATACACGCGCACGCATACTAAAGCTAACCTCTATTACAGGCGTCATTTTGATTTTTATGAATAAACTGCATTCAGCTATTGATTATCATTAGCCCAAGCCCCAAGTAGGCTGATTTAAAAGGCCTATAGACTCTATACATTTTCCATCACAGAAAAATACAAATTTTGTTGTGGTTTTGGTCAAGGAGAATATCACTAGCCCAGTCTTTTCAATTAATACTGCATGCAAAAGTATAGATATGAGGTACTCACCTTCTTTTATTTTCTTATATTTTCTTATATATTTGACAATATATTTCATGTTTGTTTGTACCATTTATCTTGTTTGTACCAATTATATTGTTTGTACCAATTATATTATTTGTACCATTTATACTGTAAAAGCACTGTAAAAGTGAAACAATAAACTGAAACACTGAAAAAAAATTGACTCGATACGGACTATATACTAGGCCCTAGTACATAGGCCTATATAGACCTCTATAGACCTCTGGTTCCAATTAGAAGTTACAATTAAATGTATATATAATCACCATCAATGACAATCAGCAATGTAATCCTAAAAATTGTATGCTCACTCATTTACATAAACAAATCTGACACTATCATATGCCAAGTGAAAAACTTATCAGGAATTACAAAGAACAACCATCTCTCAATTTGTAAAGAGGCCTGTAGTATCACACTTCAGCCTATATCACCCGTGGCCGAGTGAGTCCCATACAGTCCTGAATAACTAGCTGCTACAACATCAGCAACAACAGTCAACATAAAAAGAACTAGATTAAAGATAAATGAAAGCAATTTAGTAGGCGGCTTGTCCACACAATATTTTCTCAGTTGCACTTCTTCAGTATAATTTACTGTATGTAATTAGGCAAAAAAAATACTGTTGATGTACGTTTACATTTTTTCTCTTCTCATTTTCTGTGAGTAGTATGTCACATGTCATTCAGGCCAAAATTAGGAGTCGACTATAGAAAGAAAACATCACACATCAGGAGCTTTAGTTCAGCAGAGTCCATTTCAATTTGAAAAACATATTTTTAGGAGCTTTTGTTTTTTGTTTAGTCTTAATTGTTTTGTTTTTTTCTGCTTTACTTTGGCTTGTTTGTTTTTGGTGTTTTTTTTTTTATTTTGTTGTGTTATGTTTTGTTTTGTTTTGCTCTTTTTCTGCTTAGAATGGACTATGGAGGTAATATAGCTAGCTTTCAACCACCAATTGTAGAAATTGAATTTTGTCAAATGTACCTCATAGTATATACATGTACATGTATCTACAAAAACTTTTTGTCCAGGGACAAATTAAATAGTGTGTCCAGAACAATACATTCTATCCACTGTAATTAGTTTCATGCACTTGTGAAGTGCAAAGCAAATTATATCTATTTATTTTGTTACAATATCTTGCCATTTTCTTATCATTTCCCCTATTAAATTTTGTTATGAAAAATATACATGAAAACAGCTTGTTCCAAGTCTATAATTTCTTATACGTACGTACGTGTATTACATATACATGTACTGTACGTATTGTAACAAATTCGAAGACGTTTCCAATCACGACTGACTTTCTTTTCTCAGACAAATTTAAGTTTACAATTTAATCATTTTATTAAAAAACCAGAGCCGGGAACCATCATGAAGTGGTTTGAAGGACAAATTTCAAGTGCCATTGCTCAGGCCAGACAACAGAAGAGTGTATTTATGGTGTACATAAGAGGTAAGCTAGCTTGGGTCATCTAATCGCAAAGTCATCTACGGTAGATCTATTCCCATCCCATTGTTGGCATTGCCACCTGCACCGCCATCGCCATCGGCCATTCGTAGGGGTCTGCTGGGTTGGGGCGGGCAACCATGATAGGTGATCGTGGCATGGTGGCCGCGGGCATGGTGAGTAGCCAAACGGGCTTTATGAAGTAGTCTGTGACATTTGAACATAAAGCCATACACGGGAAACAATCTCCCCAACGGAGAGGTAATTCAGTGTGCAAGATAAAGATTCATCCATTTCCACGTACGGTGAATCTTCATTCCAAACCACCCTCACTCCACGGGGTCGGGCTAACTCGGCACTAGGGCGAACTCGGCACTGCGCGGTGACTGTGTTTCAAGAGTTGAAGTCCACGCTACGCACCGTACCCTTTTTTAGCCTTAAATTTCATGTTTTGCATAATTTTACTTCTTGAAATTGTCAACATTACTTCTTTGCTAATCATTTTACACATTGATATCAAATAATTTGAATTTAAGTGTTTTGAAATATGTAATCAAATGCGAAATTCAACACAAGTGTTTGCGATCACTTTAACTCTCTGGGCTCACTTTTTCCGCCAAGGCCGAGTTCGCCCTAGTGCCGAGTTAGCCCGCATCCCACTCCACACCACTTATCCAATGAACAAGGTTATAATAATTAATATAACCTTGTGCTCCACACCAAGCTACGAAGAAAGACTACGTAAAGTAAACTGAAACTGCCTACCCTGGTTTATAGATCATGAGATGAGCTCAAGGCGATATGATTGAGACCTTCAAAATGATAAAGATATATGCTCCAAGTGTAACACCTCTTCTTGAGCTCAATATTTCCAGGATGAGGGGTAATACACTCATAGCGACTTTACTATACTTCGTGTGTAGACTCTAGGCAGTCATCCACCTCGACACTTTCAAAACACCACTGCACAAAAGTCACCAACATTCACTCATAATCGGTATTTAATTTACAAAAAACGACACCAACATATTCATGGTATACAATAAATTCAACTCACCGATGTTGGAAAAGATAATTCCAAAAATGAAATCCGTAATTTACTGTCACTTCTTGCGAAACGGGGTATCGCAAGTCATGGTGTACATTTCCTGATCGCCGCGAGCGCTGACATCTTCCGCTAAAAAATTCGGTCGTTAAAAGTTCGGTTCCTATCGCGCACACGTAAGTCCCGATTTTCCGTCTGTGCGATCGTAGAGATCGATGTGCACGCGATACCGAGTTTTGTTGCGGACAAAATTTTATTGGCCGATTTAGTCTAAAAACATCGGCAGCAGGAAAACAACATGCGATCGCGAAAAAAATTGGCGGGGATTTCTTAGGTTTTGGACATGATTTTGACTTTGGAGTTTGCTGGAAATATCAGAAGTTCTTCCTAACGGCCATTTAAGGTAGGAAAGAGATTTTAAAGCGCTGAATTTGAAAGGAAGTATTTTAAACATTTATCTTACTTTTCCCCCCATACCTTAAGTACATGTGATAGAAAATGACTAGTATTTTTGCATTCGTCCCGCGTAGTGGTCAATATGACCACTATAGTTTACGTGGTGTGGGGTAATATAGCTTTAAGTTGATAGGGTGTCTGGAGGATTTTTCTATCTCAGAAACTACACATTCAAATGATTTTAGATTTTCAGATCTCGTTGAAAATACTGTAAAAAATACATTTACCAAATTTCATGTCAATCCATGCATTTATTATTCAGTAATGCTTGAATGAATTATTGGAAATTTTCAGCTTAAAGATTCCCATAGACATGTACAAATGAATGGCACAAAACATGCTGCTGAAACACTAGTGCGCACACACAGAGTGTGAGCAGTTTGTGTGTAATTTTGCATAGGGCCCTGTGGAGCAGTAGGGGGAGGGTATTTTCAAATTGATATAGCAACATGATCTCATATTAGTTTCTCAAAAATTCCTACAGAATCAAATTTGGAACATTCCAAATTACTTAAGTTCTGATGGACAAGTTTATAGCTCAAGAACTTGCCGAGATGTCACTTTAAACATATTCCTTTTCACTTTTTCTTAATGAAGAGATTAAGCATGTAACTTGTCCTTAAGGCGAAGTAAAATAATATATATGTTTCTCGTCCCCGCCCGCTTCAATTTTTGAGGCCGCCTCAATTTATTTTTTATTTTTTATTTAAAAAAAAAGAGGAAAAAAATATTTTAAAAACATTGAAAAATCCCGAAAATCCGTCGGGAAACATTCATTCTACTCGCTCAGCACGCGTACATACGAGCTAGCTATCGTACAGTATAGCTATACACGTACACCGCGCACAGTGCCTGCAGCAGTCGTGTATACATGTACATGTATTATGTTCATGCGATCGCGATCGCGAGGTTGCTTAGCTACAGCTAGCTGGCGATGTCAATTTTCTGTCACGGCCGGCCGCACAGGGTCAGGGAACTGGACAATAAGATCAGCTGAATGGTACTTCTGACCATCTGACCATGGGCAAGGTTTTTGCTTGCTGCACGATAAGGACGCCCGGGCCCACAACCACTGTGGTGAAGCCCTGGTTTGCGCAGTCTATCGATGGAAGGAAAAAAATGACCGATGTATTTTCGGACTTTGCCAGTGCCACTGGAGCGTTCGAAGGGATAGGGAAGCCCATCAGTGCAGAGTACCAGACGACGAAGGTAAGCCTACGAGCTACCGGTTA
The DNA here is from genome assembly GCA_025618425.1 of Heliocidaris tuberculata. Classification (NCBI taxonomy): domain Eukaryota; kingdom Metazoa; phylum Echinodermata; class Echinoidea; order Camarodonta; family Echinometridae; genus Heliocidaris; species Heliocidaris tuberculata. The sequence continues at coordinate 27,176,934 of CM046832.1, read as the reverse complement.
GCGAGTTGCATGTTGTGAACGTACACTTGCCGAGCCAAGACCCCAAGTCAATTTAAATATTTAAAATATTTTTAACAATATTCAAATATTAAAATCTGTCTTTTTAAACAGGAAAACCAAACATGTCACAAATTACAATTACACTTTTACATGATGCTAGAGTAGTATTGGATAATTGACTGAATTTAAAACTTCCAAAGCAATTTTGTATTCAAATGTGCATAGGAATTGTTGCCTTTATCAGGAATATGTGGACGTACATTGCATTGTACACAAGCGCATTTAGTTTATATTGTTCAATTTCGGTTTTTTGTTCATTCTGGAGTTTTACTCTGATGAGTGCAAGACTTTTTGTAGTACCAAACATCTTTTCATTTTGGACTAAACTGAATTTGATATGGTGCTAACACTATTAAAAACATTGTAAATATGTTCAGGTCTTGTGTGACATACAGTGTCTGCATTATTTTGATGTTTCGTGTGATTGGGAAAACATATATATGGGATTGACAAAAATCTCAGATGGCGGCCATCTTGAAAAATAAAAAAAAAATTTAAAAAGCCCCTTTTTTTCATTTTTTTCAAAAACCCGGACGAGAAACATATATATTATTTTACTTGGCCTAACACCAAAATATAGGAAATATAATTTCCTATCATATGATACCAAATTTATTTCAAACTGCCAATGGGATCATATTTTTTAGTTAGTTTGAAATAACCTATACGTTGAAAAGCTGCGTGCCATTTTTTGTGCTGATTCAGCATAAAAACAGCTGACAGATTTGGCCAACCTTCAGACACCCTTTAACTTTAAGTTAAGCAAAAGAAGAGGCTTATAAAGAGTATAGGAAGTAATTTTTTTTCCATGAGAGTGGTGAATATGTAGAGCAGCCTCCCAAACTGTGTTGTGGAGGCTGATAGTGTCGTACATTTTGAAAATAAACTAGATAGGTTCTGGCACAATACTGAATTTAAATTCAAATACAGAGCAGCTCCCCCCAGCCGTGCCGATACCGCCGGAGTCCTATCAGGCAACCAGGATCTGGACATACAGGCTTCACTACCTGCGTCCAGAACTCAACCTTAAGTAACCTTAAGTAAGTATGGTAATACTAGTCCCCCCACTATAGTGGTCATATTGACCACTGAACTACGCGGGACGAATGCAAAAATACTAGTCATTTTCTATCGCATGTACTTAAGGTATGGGGGAAAAATAAGATAAACATTTTAAATACTTTCAAATTCAGCTCTTTAAAATCTCACTCCTACCTTAAATGGCCGTAAGGAAAAACTTCTGATATTTCCAGCAAAATCCAAAGTTAAAATCATGTCCAAAACCGAAGAAATCCCAGCCAATTTTTTTCGTGATTGCGTGTTGTTTTCATGCTGCCAGTGTTTTAGACTAAACCTGGCCAATAAAATTTTGTCCACAAAGGAACTCGGTATCGCACGCACACATCGATCTCTACGATCGCGCATACAGAAAATCGGGACTTTTACCTGTGCGCGATAGGGACCGAAATTTTTAACAACCGAATTGGGGGGGAGGGAGATGTCAGCGCTCGCGGCGATCAGGAAATGTACGCAATGACTTGCGATACCCCGTTTCGCCAGAAGTGACAGTAAATTACAGATTTTATTTTTGGAGTTATCTTTTCCAACATCGGAGTTGAATTTATTGTATTTCATGGATATGTTGGTGTCGGTTTTTGTAAATTGAATGCCGATTTTGAGTGAATGTTGGTGACTTTTATGCAGTGGTGTTTTGAAAGTGTTGAGGTGTATGACTGCCTAGAGTCTACAAACGAAGTATAGTAAAGTCGCTATGAGTGCCTCACTCAGGCCTCAGCATGCTAAGGCTTAGCTCAGCCTCAGGGCGGCGCTTGCTAAATTAACTTCCTCTTTCCAGTTCCCATCCGATCACTTCAACAATCAGAATCAGATGAAAAAAAAAAATTATGGTGGCAACGATGTGTGGATTTACTTCCCCGGTACCGTTCATGTGCAGCTTTCGCTGTGCTATTAGCATTACACACTCACACTTATGCAAGGTTAATGGAGATAACCTCGTACTCTGTACCTTCATACTGTGAGCCATTGCCTCCTATAGCAAGTGTGTAAGTGCATTCACTCTCTAAAAATCTGCAAGAATAAAATATGCCCTACGCAAAATAGGCCTACATATGAGGAAGGAATAAATAAACCATTTAGGAGACCATGGATGTGCATTTTGATCGTTCTAAACATGCGAAAGTAAAATAGGATGTCAAGTTTGCATATCCGGTGCGCGCAAATACAACCCAAGACCGTAATATACAAAGACGACTGTCAAGTATAACTGACGTTGATCGCATCAAAGTAAGTTTTAAAACAACTAAAAAATTAGTTTGGAAATACCTGAATTTAAATCAAAAATGCAAACCCAGGTTTCAGCATGACAGACGGGGGCCGGTCGGGGAACCGTTTTAATCAGGCCTATCCTAGAATAAATTGATTAGGCCTAGTCTCTACTCCTTCAAGAATCTGTTCAACTTACCAATTTGACTGTATTATCCGTTTAATGCTCCTTTTTCAGGTAATTTAGGGTCCAAGGTATTCTCCATTTGAAAATCTTGCAGCTATTCAAACTGTTATAGTGTGTACAGTAGGTGTGTAGTCGGTTTGCACAGCAGATCGATAGGCCCGCTTCTGTCTCTAAGTGAAGAACCAACCCTACCAAAATAAGAGGCTAATGAACGAAGGACAGAATTTTCGGTCTAGTGCTTTAGATAAAAGGAGTGCAAGCCAAGGCCAGGGCCAAGACACTGCAAGGCTGGGCTTTTCCGACGCAGCATGCTAAATTTAATCGTGCTAATATCTACTTTGCATAGACGGCAAACTCGATATAAAGAGGTCGGCTATAACAAGGTAAAGACCGTAACGAGAATATTGTCACGGTCCCAAATTTCTTTGCATGTAATTATGGCAGCACAAATCTTTATAGCGAGGTCGGCTATAATGAGCTAAATCTTGTGCCTCTAAAACAAAGAAAAAAATTGCTTATCATTCCCGTTATAACGAGCAAGCAAATTTCACTGCACCTCAAATGGACAAAAATCATTCAGCTGGAAAATCTGCACACACACGAGCATATATACTGGGGCATCGTGATGTGATGCGGGGTGCATCTTTTCATTCGTATCACAGCGCAGGGTTCGTCTTTTTATTCATATCACAGTGAAGGAAGACCGGCCCCCGAAGTATGAATGAGACTTTTTTTTTCATACCATGAGAAGGCGCTATGCTGACAGTACCGGCGTAATCCCAATGCACGTATATTTAATTCGGAAGTGTGACGGACTTAACTCTTGGTCGGTAACTTCGCCTCTGAAATTAATGCTTTTATCGCATTTTCCGACATGATTCGATATTTTAATAAAATAAATTCAGATCGAGAATTAACATATTATTAAAGTGATTTGGTAACTCTGTAGAGGCTTGATAAAATCTGAGCTGCCTGGCCTTACATGCTATCAGTGTATGAAATATGGTGTAAAAATGAAGCCGAGGGAAAAAAGCACTTCAAAATCATCATGTGCTTCACAAAAGTAAACATATATGCAAGTGACCGGATATGCCAGACTCATTTTCCCCCATAGACTCAGTGTTAGACTAAAGCTTATGGCCATACGCTTTCGTAAATGGGAGTATTCAGTCATAGATTTCTAAATAATAGCATTATATACATGTATTTGAAAACCTTTCTATGCCTGGCTATTTAGTTATCCTTCTGAACATCATTATTATTTATACCAGGCAGATATCAAAATTCAACAATTTATTAAATCAAGCCTCAGAGACACCAAGGTCAAAGGGCTTGTACTAAACAGTCGGGTCGCGGCGCGGCGCGGCTCGCTGGGTAGAAATTTTCCAACATTTTTTAGGAATTTTTTGTATGGTATCTTTTTTTCTGAGCAGCGAAAAAAACAAAAGGATTTCTTTTTTTCCCCCGAACATTTTTCAGGAATTTTATGTATGATTTTTTTAATTTCTAAATTGTGTTATTTTTGTATATTATGCTGTGTAAACTGAAAATTTAAAATGATCCTATATGTTTGGATTTTGAATCAATAAATGAATGTGAATTTGAATTCGAATTTGAAATTTGAATTTGTTTACTTGCAGTAAAAAGAATGGGATGCCTCCGACGTCAATAGATCTAGATTCTCAAGTCAGTAGATGTCAATAAACGTATTAAAACAAAACTAAATTAAATTGATGCTTACCTGTCACCATCTTCCCCTGAGCTTGAAGTCATTGTGATACATGTACTTTTGCATGAAAAGCTAAGCGTATTTGCACATCATACTACACACATCATTCAGAAGTGCAGCGTAGCACACGAGCTTCACGAAAAACGTAAATACAGCTAAATAAGCGCGCGAACAAGTAGGCGTAGCGCGGGAAAGTGACCTCTCTGCGTTTTCAATCCGACATTTTTTCCAAAGATCAACCAAAACAACAATTAATCGATTACGTAAGTGATTAATTGATCAATTAATTAATTAATCCATCAATCGATTCATTCATTGGATAAATAATTTAAAAAAATTAATTCATGCTGCGATCAGGTCACCTTTTTTTTTTTTAAAGTTAAACATTTCATACAGAATTATGAAAATAAATTTTTGACGTAACAAAATTACAAGTAAAGTATCACAAATTATACATAAAGTGGAGTATCTACTACGGGGGTTAGAGGGGGCACGTGGCCCGGGCGGCACCTGAAGGGGGCGCAAAAAACGCAATAGAGAGAAAGAAGAGGGGGAGAAATACAAGAAAATTTATGGTTTTTTAGTTTGAAGGTTATTTGCGCCCCAGTCAAGGACAAAATGTGTAAGAAATGGTGTTTTACAAGGTTTGAAATGCGAAAAACTTTTAAAGCTCGCTCGTTTTGCTCCCTCGCATAATTATGTTCTGGATCTAGCTATTTCGTGCCCCCATGGCGTTTTAAAGTTAGACCAAAATTGACTCTAGTTGTTTTGCCCCCCCCCCCACCATAAAGCAGGAGCTTATTAAAAAAATTGCCCCCAGACGGGATATAAGCCCATAAAAAGCACTTTCAAAGTATAAAACATTTGAAAGAAATCATGAATTTGTCTAGCAATTGCCTTGGCTAAATTCCACAAAGAGAGCCTGTATTTCTTCAGGGTTTCATTCATTTCGCGCCCCCCCCCCCCCAAATAGGAATGTTCAAAATTTAAAAAGAAATCTATTGCTAGGTCGATGACAGCGACGCTGTATTCCCTTGGATTTTTTTTTCTAAGGTTAAAATACATAAACACAGCATAACATACAAAATAACACACACAAAAAAAAATAAATACAAAAATCATACATTAAATTCCTAAAAAATGTTCGGGGGGGAAAAAAAAAAATCCTTTTTTTTTTCGCTGCTCAAAAAAAAAGATACCGTACAAAAAATTCCTAAAAAATGTTGGAAAATTTCTACCCAGCGAGCCGCGCCGCGCCACGCCGCGACCCGACTGTTTAGTACAAGCCGGTCAAAGACCAGCAAAGGCCAGCAATGCGTGAGATTTTCCGCACATCAGCGCCAGGTAGGCGAGGAACTGTGCGCTCGCCACGCTTTATGTATAATATATGGAGACAGGCTGTGAGACCAGGCGTGAGAAAGTTTTTTGGGCGTGAGTAAGAGCCCTGATGCATGACTGTCACGCCTAATGCGCGAGACTTGGTAGGTCTGAAGCCTCCACAAAGTTTCGAATCCCTTTAACCCTTTCAGGACATAAATTATTTAAGGGCTAATTTGATCACAGTTTGTTCTTCAAATTGGCAACATTTATATTTTTCTTTTAGTGCTACATGGTTCTAATAAGATGTAATGCCTTTGAAAACAATATACATGGTTACAAATTTTGTCGAAAAGTTGAAAAAATAGCCAATTTTGATGAAAAATAATGCTTTTGAACCTCTCAATGTGTTGCCAATTTAAGGATTTTAAAGCTTATTTTCTTTTTTAGAATTCCTGGCATCAAACGCAATATGGTCAAGCAACAAAAATGGACATAGTGTGTGTAGAAATTTTTGCTCTTTCTACTCATACATCTGGTGTATTTTTTAGATCTCTGAATCAAAATTTATTGAGCCAAACCACATAATGTGGTCAATTGTCTTGAAAGGGTTAATGCCTTTATAGCTTTCAAATGACCGTATAGTCCCATATGTACATTTTTATGTATGTTCTGATATAACGAGAAAACGTCTATAACAAGGAAAGTCCTTCGGTCCCGCCGGCCTCGTTATATCGAGTTTCCCCTGTATATAGGCAGATGCTCACTTTACATGTAGACCTACAAGCTTATCTGAGGATAACCTTGTACCTCACAATAACTTTTTACGGGTGAATAGGCTTCATTGAGTTTTGTGTGTATTAGTGGGAATTGGTCCAGTCTAGATCATGCATACATGAGAGGAAAATAATTATTTAAAATTTCACTTTCAACTCTGAAACCCCAAATTTGTAGCATAAGAGTTGAAGAATCCCTGAATCAGGTAATCTAGCAAATTTAAGAAAATTAAATCTTGCTAGAGATTTTGTTGTCTGTTCTTGACTACTGCAACAGTGAATGTTTAACACAGTCCTATGTGCCTATGGGCCTATGAGTGGCAGACGCTTCTTATACCGACTGAGTCAACTTGCCTCAAGTTCTACATATAGTTCAGTGCTCAAGGTCTGATAGTATGAAACCACTCATAGGCAGAGCTAACTTCATTGCTTATATTGCCTTCCTTTTCTAAAGGGCAATCCAACCTTTGAAACTTTGTGAAAAGCCGATTTGTATGAAAGCAGAAAAATAAGAGAAACAGGATGGTGAAAGGTTGAACGAAATTGGAAAAAGAATAAGATTTGTTATGAGTGTTTTTTATAAATGAGATCACTACATCTATGCGAATATCAAATTGGCAATTTGGTGAATTGATTGTGACATAGTCACGGTTGACTCGCCCATTTGTCATACACCAAAATATCATTAAATTCTGTTTTCTTCAATTTAAGCGCCTTTTCCCTCGGGGCAGTACTCAAAATATATTGTAGATAGCACATTGTTATAGGTCCTCCAAAAAGAAAAAGATCATACAAAATTAGACCTACCGGGCTGTACATTTTGAAAAAATTGAATTTTTAAAGGGGAATGAAACCCTGGGTAAAAATCCATTTTAATAAAAAGAGAGGATAGAGAAAAGTAATTTTTTTAAAGTTCCACCAAAATCGGTTAAGAAATGAGAAAGTTATGAAAGTTTAAAAAGTCTCAATTTATTTTCTATGGCGATCCTCAAATTGGCAATGTTGCTTCAAAGTGACAGGTAGAGTAGGACAACTCTCAGTGTGTTTTTTACACAAAATTTCATATTTTCTCCATTATCTCTAAAAATGATGCTTGTCTTTTTGTGAACTCAACATATGTTGTGTCAAATACATATCTCCATGATATATCTTGAGCTAAGGAGACAAGCTTCACCTTGAGAGATAATGGGGAAAATAAGAAATTTTGTGTACAAAACATATGGAGAGTTGTCCTACTAAGCCTGTCATTTTGAAGCAACATTGCTAATTTGAAGATCGCCATAGAAAGTAAATTAAGACTTTTCAATCTTTCATAACTTTCTCATTTCTTAACCGATTTTGATGGAACTTTTTTAAATTGCTTCGCTCTATCCTCTCTTTTCATTAAAAATGATTTGCCCCCAGGTTTCATTCTCCTTTAAGCATTTTGTGTGTTGGAGCAAATGGCGAAGTTGACCAACGCTAAATCACAGTGACCAATTTGAAATTCCCATATGTACAGTGATTACAACTTTCAAGAAATCACAACTTTGTTTGTTTGTCCGATTTTGTTCAAACTTTTACAATCTGCTTCTCTGATTTTTCTGCTTTCACACAAATCAAATTATTACAAAATTTGGAGTGCCCTTTAAAAAATTTTAAGTGAAATAAATTTAGATGAAAATCATGTCATAACCCATTACAATTCTTTTCTTCTTCTTTTTTTGTAACAGGATCAAATGAGGACTCTCAGAAAATGGATGCAACATGGGAGGAGGACGTGGTGAGCAAAAGCTGTGAGGAAGCAGGGATAGTTGTCATGAAATTCCAAGCTGACAGGTAGGCCTACATTCATTGAAACTAAGCATTCTCATGAAAGGTTTTGTACCAAATTTTAAGCCCTTATCAAACATCCCTCTTTTCACATCTCCTCTCCCTTTCTTACTCTCAATTTATGTAAAACAGTAAACAAAATCACATGCTTTCTTTTTCCTTTTTTTTTTTCTAGTTTTGCAAATAAATGACTTTAAATGTTTTTCATGATGTGTATTTCTACTATTATTTTAAAGTGCATTAAACTTTCATTTTCATTTCGGCTGAATCAGAATGTAACCAGGCAATCACATGCTAACAGTGGTAATAAAGTGTTCAAGTTTAACTGCATTATGCCATTACTGTTTAACAGTCAAACCGCAGGTCCCCCAAAAGTGCTCTATTTTATTTCCAGTTTTGCTTGACTGGGTCAGTCTCTGAATACATAATGAGCAGGAATCCCCTGGAACATCTGATTTCCAAATGATTGAATGGAGCGGTTAACATTTACTGATTCTCATGATTTATACATCAAATAAAAGAGGAGGAATTAGAGATTCATGACATACTCTATTTGTCTATGAAAAATGTGACAAAATTGGTGAAAAATAATGTTATTTTATGACCAAAAATTGGAAATGAAATGAAAAGTAAACCTGTAAAAAAACTCACATAGTTTTATTATGAGCCAGGCTGAATTTGACAGGAGTGTAAAGGGCAATATCTATACTTTACCAAATATTGACATAATATTTATGTACACTTAATGACAGGGTCAGGATCCAGCAAAATGTAACCAAAATTGGCTGGAATTCACGAAGGTGGTTTTTGGTTTATGCAGATTTCGTGGTGTAAATACGCTTGATTTAACGCATACACTTGAAAAGGTCCAATAATGAACGCGCGCCGGTCGCGCGTTGGCAAAAGCGCTAAATTCACCATGGTTTATGTAAATTCAGACCATGGTTTATTTAGATTAATTATGAACTTGGGTTGAATATTGCTGGATCCTGACCCTGTCATAAATGTATGAATGTTTTGAATATGATAATGTAAAAGATGAAACTTCAACGCTTCCATACATATGCGTTTTAATAGTGGCTCATATACTTTTTATATGTCTTTTATTGACTTGAAATCTTATAAAGAAAAGTATTTTGTGTCACTCTTTTATCACATATTTTCAACTACTTATTCTTTGAATTATAACTTAAACAAGGTATGTCTGCATTGATAAACTATCCATTTATCTTTCCAGAAAATTTGATGAGCATAGCATTAAAATTTCTTGATTTAATTAACTTTGAATATGACCATGCAAAACAGCCCACTGGCTACAAGGAGAATGTGCCATTACAGGCACTGGAAAATGGAAATAAAATCAGCCCTTCTTGCTCATTTGCATACGACCTGCGGTCTGACTGTTAATGTTTGTGTCATACTTTTTGTCATACTTGTGTTCATTTGCAGTGACGAGTGCAAGCAGTTTTCTGTATATTGTATCCTTTGAATCGGCAACAGTGACCTTTTAGTAATGTATGATATTCACAATAAATACTTATGGTGCTTAACCTTCACTTTCACCTTCAAAAGTGAATTGAGTTTTAACAGTGGAGCTTATCTGTAAAATGGGTATGTAAGATTAATGTTGTAAAAAAAAGATGTATTGTGATTTTTTTTTTTCAGTCATGAGTCATACCACAAAACATGTTGATGTATTTGGTAACAAAAAAGCTGTTCACAATTAATATGAATCATCCTTATTACATTTGTTTATAGTACATTTCCTATTTCTGTACTGCCATATGGAAAAAATAATCCTTAACCATTCTTGCAATAAGATCCTGTTATTTGTGTCCCCTGTGTTTACCTTGTCTCCGGTGAGACTGGAGTATTGATTGAGAGTATTGCAGGGTTTGTTACATCTTCAGACTTGGTGCAGAAAATCAAGAAAGTTCTTGAGGTAAGAACAGACTACAAATCTTAACATCGTAATAAGCCATGCCAGTGTATACCGTAAAAATTGAAACTTTTGTAAGTGATTTGCCGCTTTTGCAGGAAAAATTTTCAAGAAACTCTAAAATTTAGGGTTTTGAATCTAGAGTGATAATTTGAACCCCCAACATTTTTCAAGGTTAGTTTTTAACAAAATGGTAATTTCTCATAAATTGGAATGGACACACTTGCAATTTTTTTATTCTGAATAACTGACATATTGAAGATTTGACACTAGTTCTCAAGTTACTGCAGTAGGATGCTTGTTGATGTGAATGTTTTCTGTTTCATAAGGTTAACAACTGATATTTAAACCTTTTATATGCCATCATGAATGAATAGAACAATACAGATAGCCTCTTGGGGAAGAAGGTCCAATAAATGTATTAAATTCATTTTCTGAACTGGTCTATTGAAGTGAAGGTACACTTGTATATCATTTTCAAAGGATAATCATAAAGTCGCTAGTCGCTATATCATAGGTACTGGAACTCGCAAATGATATGATTCATGTTTATAGACAGTGAAACAAGCTCAGTCTGCATCACCACCTCCTCAGCAACCTACTACACAAGGGAATGTTGCTGCTGTGTCAAGTCCTGTGCCAGCACCACAGCAAGCACCAAAAAGTCCGCCTGTCCTACCAAGCAGCACACCAGAGGTTTGTTGCTCAAGCTGTTGACTTCTTTTTTGTTGTCAGTGCTGTAATCTTGAGGACATTTTTTTTTTAGATGTTTAGACCTTTTCTTTTGGATACCAGCTAAGAAGTTGATCCAAATACAAGTTGGTTTTTTTTCCAGAGAGATGCAGTGCAATTGTCTATGTTGTTTTTTTAGAGACTGTGCATGTCATGTTAACCGTAGTAAAGACAATTTACCTTTTATTTTGTTGTGGTGTTTTTACGATGACATTGCTCTTTCAAGGGAGTAATGGTGTTGCATTTCCATCCAACATGGTTTAAAGTGAAAATAGATGATTTTATTTCAAAAGCATATTTCACACATCTATTAAAAAGGATGATCCAACATTTGTTATGGCGACATTCATTTGCGATACAGGATAGATATCAGGTTCAGGTTAGGGTTAGGTACAGTTTTGTGTCCAGGGTTGAAGTTAAACTTGTGTAAGAAATTTTCTACGAAGCAACTGTCCCTGAACATGTGCAGAACTATGAAAAGAGCTGTCTTGAAAAATAGCTGACAATGATAACCATTAGTACAATGCAGCAAGACACGTTTCGATAGTTACGCTTAGACGTCTAATATATAAGGTATTAATCATTCATAAATACACAGGCATCATCTGCAGCAGCAGCTTCTTCATCAGCTGGTTCTCAGAAGGAGAGTGCCCAGGAGAGAGCAGCCAGGATGAGACAGAAGATGGAGGAAGTTCATCGTAAGAAGGAGCAGCAGAGGAAAGAGGTAAGGAGAGAGTACATTAAAAAGAAATGATAATAAATTTTCTGTGGACTTTTCAGGGCCCTGTTTTATAAAGCTTGTTATCAGTAACACCACATTTCTATGACAAATTTGCTCTCAGCAAATCAGATGCAAGGATTTCAGTAGCTTATAACAGTTATTGTAACTTGTTATTGATAACAAGTTTTATGAAATGGGGACCTGGGCCCTGTTTCATAAAACCTGTCATCAATGACAAGTTGCAATAACTGTTATAAGCTACTGAAATCCTTGTATCTGATTGGTGGAGAGCAAATTTGTCAGTAGAAATCACCAACAAGTCACTTGATGAAATGCCCCCCTGGTGAAACCATCAGTAGAATGAAAGCAGTCCAAAGCAAAAGCTCAACAGCCAATCCATAGCAGGTATGCTAATGAGGCTTGTAGTGCAGATTTATTCAGCATCTTTTTTTTTGTGGACTTGAGAGATTTGTGTGCACTGAACTAAGCGCGGATTTGCAGGGTGATTTTACAGTGTTGCACTTTTATGAAGATAGAGAGCATTATCTTCAGTTGTCATGGCTGAAAGCAATTGTGTATTGTTCTCCAGAATTTGATCTTCATTTGTGTCTATAAATTAACACAATTCATTGTTTTTAGAGCAGTATTTGCACAACCTGAATGACTGTAATTTTGCTACCTTTTCGTCATTGATTTTGCATGGTAATTTTTGCTTGTTTGATTCAAATGGTTTACCACAGTAAACATTCCAGTGACCCAAATATGTCAAAATTAAGTTGACGCAAAGACGTTTTCTTTGGAATTTTTTGGAACAATTCACCAAAGCTCAGTATAAGACAGTATGCTATGTAAGAAGGGAACTTTGTGCGACTTGAGATCTCACAGAGAAAACATTTTAAGGAGGTACATCGGCAAGTCTCCGCTATTTCAAAATGTTTTCAGTGACAAACACATGGTTTTTCTTAGTTCCTGACCCTGGTACATCATATTAATGATTTTGACACCATTAGGAAGAAGAAAATCTACTCTTTCTACAGATGATAAAGTTTTGTTGATGCAAGAGTAATTTAATGGTGGAAAATGGCACAGTTCCTAAAAGAAGAAAAAAAAAAATCATTTTGCCAATTTCCAAGACAATCTGATTAGATTTTGGGGTAAGTAGGGGTAAGTAGGTCAAAGGTCAAATATCATGGAGGTAAATTTTCATGAAATTAGAAGTTTTAGCCTCGCTATTGCAATATCTCAAGAACCATTTAAGGTATGAACTTCAAACTTGGTGATAATATGTATCAGCGTAGGGAAACGAACTGATTGGATTTAGGGGTAAGTAGGTCGAAGGTCATAGAGGTCAGTTTTCTTGAAATTAGAGGTTTATAGTCTGGTTATGGCAATTTCAGACCTGGTGATAGTGTGCATCAGCATAGGGAGATGAAATGATTAGATTTTAGGGTTATTGGGTCAAAGGTTAGAGGACATGGAGGTTAATTTATATATTGTATGTTCACTCCTCATCTCAATATTTCAAGGACTATTTGAGCCATGAACTTCAAACTTGGTACTGATATGTATCACCTTATAGGGAGATGAACTAATATTGTTGAATTAATTATCAAATAATAAAGTATACTCCTGATTTCTTTCATTAAAATTGATATCAGTCAAATTCCAGTCTCAATAACAGCAAGAAAGTAATTTCTCAGCTTTAAATCCAGTGAAATAAGTGGATGAATTCGTCCTACATAAAATTCAACAGTTTCTTTTATCTCCTTGGATTGTTTTTTTTTTTCAAACATGTATATGAAGTGGTATGTACTTAATCCTGTACTCTATGTAGGCTGAGAGGCAAAAGGAGCTTGAGCGACGCAAGGTAGGACAAGAGATTCTGAAGGCTGATCAGCAGCGATCTGAGCTACAGGCCAAACAGGCTGCTGAAGACCTCCGCAAGCAACGCCTTGATGATAAACTAGCCAGGGAAAAGGTAAGAAATTAGATAAGAATGAAATTCAGTAGCAATAAATGCAGCTCAAAGTGGGCTAAGGAGGTGAAAAAATATATTGGGACTTTGATCTTCCAATTCTCTAGTCGCTTGGTTTGGATTTGAAGCCATTTTGATTTCTTTTGCACACAGGTAAAATGAACAAGCACTCAATTGTAGGAAAGGACAGGGCCATCACTAAAATCTATTCCAACACCCTCATTCAGAATGATCTAGCAATGTCTCACTAGAAAGGAAAGCACTTTCAAAACTCTTAAAGGGACTGTCTCAATAAAGGAACATGCTTGATAACATTTGTTGCCTTGGATTGTTTTAGATAATTGTGTTGTAAATGGCTGCAAATGATGGGATGCTATTGTTTAAACCACTGTTACATGATTTGTAACTTCTGTTTCTGAAGTTCACAGAGATCATAAAATTAGTCAGCATATTAATCGAATGTGTAATCGACAGACAAACCTGTGATGCTAACTTATCATGTCTCCCTTAAGCAGTCTTCATATCGTCTGCATGGCATCAGAAGGGCGTTAACTCTTATACTTTAACACAGAGTGAATGCCCTTCTGGCTTCAATCAGACAATATACAAGTGTCATTGTGTTAATGCTTGTCTTCACTTCTTTCTATTGGAAAGGTCCTCCAGCAGTTAGCGAGAGATAAGGCAGAAAAGGAGGCGAGATTCAGATCAGAGAGAGAGCAGAGAGAACAGCAGAAGATGCATGCTCAGAAGGAGAAGGAGGAGAGAGCAAAGGCAGCACAGGCCAAGCAGGAAGCCGCCAAGCTGTAAGTTTTCTTCTTTCGTTTCTTTTTTTCCGTCCTTCTATCCCTTCAGAACAACGAGACAGAAATGCTTGAATGTACTTGACTGTCAGAGAAACACCAGACAGTTAGATTTGTATTGCTTAAATGAAGAGATTGAGTTAACGCGGAAACTGTTTCTTTTTTCCTTAAGCATACATTTTCAATAACTTGAATGCCAGAGTTATTGAGGGGGTAGTCTTTCATATAGTAGGTATAGACCTAACCTTAATCATAATTTTCTTTACTCTGACTTTCCCTGTGTTACCTTGCAGTCAGGAGGTGATAGATGATTTGTAATAAATCATTTGTCACTGCAATTTGATTTTTTATTTATTTTTTAGTATATTAGGTAATGTTGATAAGGAGATACATGTATGTAATTTGCAATGAAGTTATTTATCACTGCAATTTGAAAATGATTTTTAGTATAAGGTTGATATCCTTTCTCACTACAGGAAGTTATTGTCCCCGCCGAACGAAGTTCGCGAGGGGACTATGAAACGGGCTCCGTACGTGTGTGCGTGTGTGTGTGTGTGTGTGTGTGTGTCCGTCCGTCCGTCCGTCCGTCCGTCTGTCCGTGTGTGCTCAAATGTTAGAAAATGCTACTTCTCCGTCATTTCTTGGCCGATTTTGATTCTGATTGTTTTATCTGATAGGGCTGGGTGGGGGCTTCCAAACTTCTACACAGAATTTTGAAATTCATTAATTATGCAAATTTATGCAAATTTATTCAAAATTGACGAAAAATGCTACTTCTCCTCTATTTCACATCGGATTTTGATTCCGATTGTTTTATCTGATAGGGCTGGGTGGGGGCTTCCAAACTTCTACACAGAATTTTGAAATTCATTAATTATGCAAATTTATTCAAAATTGACGAAAAATGCTACTTCTCCTCTATTTCACATCGGATTTTGATTCCGATTGTTTTATCTGATAGGGCTAGGTGGGGGCTTCCAAACTTCTACACAGAATTTTGAAATTCATTAATTATGCAAATTTATGCAAATTTATTCAAAATTGACGAAAAATGCTACTTCTCCTCTATTTCACATCGGATTTTGATTCCGATTGTTTTATCTGATAGGGCTGGGTGGGGGCTTCCAAACTTCTACACAGAATTTTGAAATTCATGAATTATGCAAATTTCTGCAAATTTATTCAAAATTGACGAAAAATGCTACTTCTCCTCTATTTCACATCGGATTTTGATTCCGATTGTTTTATCTGATAGGGCTGGGTGGGGGCTTCCAAACTTCTACACAGAATTTTGAAATTCATTAATTATGCAAATTTATGCAAATTTATTCAAAATGGCTGAAGGTTCATAATGTTTTCATGTTTTATATTTCAGTTGTATACATGCATTGTTGGTATTCTCTTCTTTTGCATGCAGTAACATTATTATTTTATTCACTAAAGTTTTTCACTGAAGTTTTAAGGTTCAGGCTAGTTGATTTCCACAGATCTGCTCTTCCGGCGGGGACATTTATTACGCATTGCGTAATTTACTCATTCACTTGTCTTGAAAAGATATGATTATGAGACAACGTTGAGATCAAAAGAATTTAGCACACATCATTTAATTTTTTTAGAACTTCTTTGTACTTTTATCTGCATTCTCATTTTTTTTCTGTTTTAACCATAGGGAAACAGCGAGAATACAGTTCCGACTACCAGATGGCTCCACCATGACCAATCAGTTTGATTCGAAAGCACCCCTCCAAGAAGCACAAGATTATGTTAAACAGGTATTCATCCAAATAGGGTTGAAGTAATTAAAACACAGCACAGGACTAAGCTCCTTGATAAGCTGTTAGGTTAGCCCCCAAAAAGACATGATAACAAATGCATTGGTTTGGTTGTCTGCTCAGCATACAAGCAAAAAGTCGAAGAGTTCAAGTCCTGGTTAAGTGTGTATTTTACTGTCTATCCGTTACTTACTTGTAGCAAACTATTAAAGTAATGTAATGTAGAGGCCTGAGCGCAAAAGCTGGAGTTCTGAAAAAACAATTACATTCAATGGTTGAGCTCTTTTTGAGATTACCAGAGCTATTTTAGAGCATTCCAGAGCTAAATCACTCTCTTCTCCCAATATATATGTATCCATATATATATGTTTACATAATTCCTACTTCCGACAAAGTCCTGTGAAAAAAAATTGACTGATGGTGAATTTGGTGTAAAGGGGAATTTTTTCGATTCGCCATAACGTTTTGGGGCACTGTTTTTCCCCCTTTCCACTGGGGTGGGAGGCATTCTATCTATATAAACATAGAGGGTGCCAAATTACTTATATTGCAGCAGAGTTTTGTTCGGTGGGGAGAACTCATTTTCATATGATATACATGTAACATAGAAAATCTATTATGTATAACTCTTGGGGTTGGACTTAGGGTGAAATGAGTTTTTCTTGATTATATCAATAGTTTGGGGATTTACTAAAAATACCTTATCACACACAAAAAGTTATTTTTATACAATTCTTTTTGCCATAAATGCAAATTTAATCAAATTCATTGTAAACATGGAGATCTGAAAAAAAAATATTAGACCAGCTCCATTTAGAAGCATATAAGTAGTGTTAAGTCCATTGTCTATGGAAGTAGGAAAATTATTATTAACAGCTAATTCATGATTAATGGACTACTACTAACTAGAACAATTACCCCTATGACAATTGCCCCAGTACAGCTACCACTGGCAAATATAAAATTGAAGTAATCAAACAAGAAAACATTCTTGCAACATGAATGAGCTCCTGTGAGGAGAAAAAATGCAACACCTTGTGGACAGCATGCTACAAGGTGTGGCTGCTATCATCAAATGTAGCAATTTTCCACCAAGAACTGAACAAACTGCCTCCAGAGGAGTGAACATGGCTTTCCCTGACAATACCTCCTGGACAATTGCGGTATTCCCAGACCACTTCTGTCAAGACATTTATTCCAAAAGCCCTACCCCTGGAGAATATCTCCAGGACAATTAGCCTCCAGGATATTTACATTCTATTATTTGTTCTGAAGTATCTATCTATTGGGGTGCCCTTAGATGTGATTGTCCTTTAACAATAATTATCCAAGGTTAATTGTTCTATGGGTAATTGTCCAAGGGGTTAGTTATTGCACAGGCTAATTGTTTTGGGGAGTAGTCATCCACTCATTATGAGTTAGCTAGTAGAATCATTCTGAAAGTTCAATTACCTGATGTAGAGAACACTTGCCATATAGGCCTTTAAAAGGAGCTGGTCTGATAACTTTTCTAGGGCTGTATATTAACATTTTAAATCCACAAATTCTCTCTAACGTCAGTTTACGCTGAAAAAAAAAAAAAAAACATGTGTGTGTATGTATATATATATACACACATGTATTTTTTTTTGGACTGCTTGCATGTTATCACTGCAATTATGCAATAGGACCAATTAAAGATAATGCAAAACCATCTTCACATATGTAAAAATCTTAGGTTTTACAATCTAAATATGAAGAAATCAAATCGTTTAGCATTTAGGCATTCATTTCAGTAGCTTATATGGACTGTGAAACGTTTATCTCGAATCTTGAATTGGTAAGCCTGATTTTAGTGGAAAGGGTGTATATTTCCCCAATGAATACCGTTGTTTATGTTGTATTTATATGTAGAATGTTGGAGAAGCCCTTCCAGAATTCACCCTGTCAGTGACATATCCAAGGAGGAACTTTGGACCCAATGACATGGAGACTTCCTTCCTTGATCTAGGTCTAGCTCCTAGAGCAGCAGTAGTTGTACTTCCTGTGAGTTCTTTCTTCGTCTCCTTCGCAAAAACCCCTTTTAGTATTCTTATTTTATCAATTGAATGTCATGTTGCAATTGTCCATTGTCAAGGACCTCCTGGAAGAACAGTATCACTTTCAAAGTGCAATTGAAATGAGCCAACTGCCATAGTTTTAACCTTAAAATCTGTGTAATTTTTCTTTTAGTTTGGAGATATAGACATACACAAAAAAAATATTATTATCACTGTTATCACAATATTATGAAAGAATAGCACTCAGTGTTATGAGTCAGTGATCTAGGAAAAACTGTATCATGTATACTGATTATAGAAACTCATTTTGATTTTCTTCTGCAAGATTATTTTACTCCACTTTATTGATCATACTGTTAACAACAAAGGAGATGTAGATGTATCATGAAACCCACATAGGCCGAAGTTCACCAACAGCCCGGTGAAGGTTGTTTTATAAACGTAACACTTGTTTCAGTGAGATATCCACATACTCAGACTTATGACAGTTTTGTGAGACCCTGCCGAGATTGCAACTAAATTACTGATCAATTTAGAGCATGGACACTCCTTTACAAGTACAAGGCTACCACGTGATTAGTATAGTATTAACTGGTTTAGCTCAGCGACATTTACATATTAAAAGCTATTGATATCATTGTGTGAGATAATACTGCCTACCTGTTTGATAAACCATTATTCAATTATGTATTCATCTCTTTTGTAGGGGAGATTAACACCTACATCTTCGAGTCAGTCCAAGTCTACGGTATCAGCATCCGATGATGGTGGCGTCATCTCCTGGCTTCTGGCTCCATTCCTCTTCATCTATAACATCATCTACAACGTCATCTTTGGTTCTCCAGAGTCATCATCATCATCATCATCCAGTCCCCAGCCTACCCCATCACCCTCACAGAGCCCCGTTGGTGTAGAGTCACCTACAGGAGATAGGAGTAGTAGAGGTGCAGGGGCTAGGCCTAAAAGGTAACCTGAAAACATGATAGTGTTGGTGTTTTATATGCATTTAATTGAATTCATGTTTTCATCACAAAGGAAATTAAATTCAGCCTAAAAAACATCTTTGTAGTAAACTCAGGATTCTAGGCAAGATTACTCTTGTCTAAATGATTAATGTAAAATGAGATGTTGCACCATTCCAGGGGAGGGGGTGTTAGGAAGGAATAAAGCAATTTTGCAGCCTGTTGAAAGTATGCTTTAATAAATTAATTACCCTTTTTGTCTCGCCCACCGGAGGTGAAGGCGAGACTAAGGGATCCATATGGCGTCCGTCCGTCCGTCGTCCGTCCATCGTCCGTCACAAATGTTAAAGTTTACCTGCAAGACTCTCTTAGGACGCATAACTTGGCAACTGTTGCTGCAAGGGCAACCAAACATGGGTGATAGAAGCACTAGGGGTATCTTCATGTTATGGTGTTGTCGGAGGTCACATGATGACGTCAAAGGTCATTTGAGGTCATATATTAAAGAGTACCTGCAAGACTCTCTTTTGACAAATAACTTCACATCAGTTGCTTGGATTACTACCTAACTTGGGTCATAGATGCATTGGGGCTACCTTCATGTTATGGTGCCGTCGGAGGTCATGTGATAAGGTCAAAGGTCATTTGAGGTCATACGTTTAAAGTTTACCTGCAAGGCTCTCTTATGACACATAACTCGGCACATGTTGCTGCAATGGCAATCAAACTTGGGTGGTAGATGCACTTGGGGTGCATTCATGTTATGGTGCCTTCAGAGGTCACATGGTAAGGTCAAAGGTCATTTCAGGTCAAACGTTAAAGTTTACCTGCAAGACTCTCTTATGACAAATAACTTTGGAACTGTTACTCACTTTTCAACCAAACTTGGGTTGTAGATGCACTAAGGGAACCTGCATGTTATGGTGCCGTCGGAGGTCACGTGATAAGGTCATTTGAGGTCATATGTTAAAGTTTACCTACAAGACTCTCTTATGACACATAACTCTGCACATGTTGCTGCAATGGCAACCAAACTTGGGTGATAGGTGCACTTGGGGTACTTTCATGTTATGGTGCCTTCAGAGGTCATATGGTAAAGTCAATGGTCATTTCAGGTCAAATGTTAAAGTTTACCTGCAAGACTCTCTTATGACAGATAACTTTGGAAACGTCACTCACTTTTCAACCAAACTTGGGTTGTAGATGCACTAAGGGGACCTGTATGTTATGGTGCCGTCGGAGGTCACGTGATAAGGTCAAAGGTCGTTTGAGGTCATATGTTAAAGTTTACCTGCAAGACTCTCTTATGACACGTAACTCTGCACATGTTGCTGCAATGGCAACCAAACTTGGGTGATAGGTGCACTTGGGGTACATTCATGTTATTTTCGCGAGTGGGCGAGACACAATATCGCTTATGCTCTTGTTGTTACTGTTGTTGAGAATAATTTGCCCTCAATATTTTTTCTGAAGTCCCCACCCAATAATCACCTAGGGTGTTATGTGCTGGTGAGAATCCAGAGCAAGCCTATGACATATTCTGTTATGAAGAGCATTAAGAGATGTAGAATTCCTATCAACTTTTTCCCCTTTTTATGTTTTGTTAAGTATGTGATTCATTTGTGATTCCTCTGCAACTAGACTAATTTATAAGCTCCAAATTCTTGTTTATTACATAAAAGGAAGTTTAATGATAAAACAGTTTGCTTTTTGTTAATCAGAAAATGTTTCTCTCTAAAACAAATGGAGGTGAAATAATATACATGTAGAGGTCATTTCTTCAGGTGTATAAAACTATGTTGGAAGACTGCTTCTGTACTTCTATAGATATATCAAGAGTACCAACATTTCCAGACATGATTGATTGGGGTTTTCATTTCAGGGGGTCTGACACCCCCTTCCCGGTGGACAATTTTGTCAGTTTTTATATTTTTGGAATGTACATCCAAAGCTCTTCCTTCTGACAAAATTTGGTCCCCGGGCTTCAAGGGGAAAAATTTACCCCAATTTTTAGGGGCCGTCTGACACCCCATCCTGACGGAAATTTTTGTCAGTTTTTTGTGTTTTGTAATGTCCAGTCATACTACTTCCTACTGACAAAGTTTGGTGCATGGGGGAGACGGGGTGAAATCGACCCGACTTTGGGGTCTCTTTTGGGGGCTCTAGGGGCTAAACCCGGCGGCTACGGTCAGGCTGACAACCTTTTTGTCAATGACTTAGATACTTAACGGGGTCAAATCTTATGGGTAAAATGGGAAGACTATTTCGGGACAGGCTCCCAGACTATTCCTCTTATGTCATTTTCGGAGAACATCGTAGTAGCAATGTACCTTAAACAAGATTTATCTTCAAATGTTCTCATATTTGAAATATGACAAGAAATAATTTGGGCCGAAAATTCATGCCACATGTGTGTGCAGTCCCATAAACCCATTTCTGTGTGCAGTGCATGTGCTTTTCAGTGAGATTATGTCAATTTCTTATCATTTTGATGATTCCAAAATTTCACAGTATACACCAATCCTTGAATAGACATGATCACCCTTTCCCAATTGCTTTGAGATAGTTTCTTTCACAATGTAATTTGCATGATTAGAATTTAACTTTATCTTTAAAGAAAGTCTGTTCTCTACTTTGATTATTTACAATTTGCTGCAGTTCGTATGCTAGGAGAAGAACACCCGCTTCTGGAAGTAATGCTGATAGCTTTTCTCGTCGAGAGGGCAACGTCCATCGGTTAAACACACAGCAAGAAGACGATGATGAAAATAACACATGGAATGGAAATTCTACTCAACAAATGTAGCTTGAAATAAAGTGAACAAATTTCCAATAATATACCATGTATAAGCCGCATTCATATAAACACAAAAATTTACACTTATGAAAAAAAAATACAGTAAGCACATTTTATGATGGTGCAATAATTCATTTCTGTTAGTTTTTATTCTTCTTCTTATTTTTTTTATTTTGCAAAAAATTAAAATAGTTGATTGTGTGATTTTCATATGTGTATACCATTTCAACATTTTGCAGATTAAAGCTTACAGAATACAATCAATTACAGATGTAAACCTAATTCTAAGCCATTCTGAAGCATTGAATGGTTTGTAGAAATTTGATGTTGATTGTTCAATCTGCACTTCAAACAAATGTGTTTAAAGGGGAAGTCCTGTCCAAAAATTACTTGGTTTTAATAGAAGTAGAAAAATCAGGCCAACAGATCAAAAAAGGTTTGAGGACAATCGGACAACTAATAAGAAAGTTATATATATTTTTTTTTAATAATATCATTATTTTGAAATTTATGAAATATTTTGAAAAGGTTTAAACATGCAAAAACATATTACTATAGATATAACTTGGTTCAAATTATGTGAAAATCATATTCTTGGACAAAAATTGAGAATTTGTATTATGAATATGAACAAAATAATTGGTGAGTTGTGTACCAGTGACATCACAAACCCATGACTAAGTTACCAATTGGTCTAGTGATTTTCATTGTTTCCCTAGTTTTTCATGCCACTTAAAAATTCATAACTTTCTTATTAGTTGTCCGATTTTCCTCAAACTTTTTTTTTGATCTGTAGGTCTGATTTTTCTGCTTATATTAAATCCAAGTAATTTTTGGAATGGACTTCTCCTTAAGCCACCAGCAAGGCATGATCGTAGTACAAAATTGTCTTGATTCTTCAATCTGCTGTCCTAATTCTCACTTGAAAAGATATGATTTACACATGAATATTTCAAAATACATGTATGTGTAGAAATTTTAAATTGAGATTTGAACAGAATAGGTTGCCAGTACGACAATTAAAAAAACGGAACTCTTTTGAATTTAATAATCTAGACTGATGGTGCCGGGTCATGAAAAATGGTGTACATTTTCTGCATTGTGCTGCAGATGAGTGAGGCTTATATGTGGTAGAGTATATAAAGTGGAAATTGTGTGTTGTATTTCCACTCTAAAGTGCACCTTTTTACAATTTAACTACATTATGAGCTTTCATCATTGGATTTCACAATACTAGTGAAATAGCATGTGAAGTTGCCATTTCCCCTAACCCACTGCATACACTTTGATTTTGTTATATCATGCATTTTCCATAGACTTCAGCCCAAATTCTCTAGGGCTTCATATTGAATAGTCTTATAGATTCGGATATGTTCATTCTGAAGGGGGTGTTGTAAGCATATTGCTATCATCAAATCTTTTTGACTATTGTCTCCTTTTCTGTTAGAATCAAATGAAGATTACTTGCCACTCGTATAACCTCTACGTCTTTTGTAGCTGGTCAGTGTAATCACAAATTCTTGAAAACAGAATGAGGATAGGCATTGTAAACAAAATATTCCCCATGGAGGCAGGGTGATAGCTTAGTATGTTATACACAAGTCTGCCATTTCAAACTTATCTGATTATTGCATAAGTGTCCATGTTTAACAGAATAAGAATGTAAAAGCAGGGATCTTGTATCAATGCAGTCTGTAATCATACAAGTCCTTGATTGTTACATGTCTTTAAACAGTGACAGACAAGTATTGCATAGAAGAACAAAGTTGGCATATTTTTCATATGTGACATTTATCTCTATTCACCTTCATAATTTAGCATACATTAAAGTTGCTGGATATTTAGTCAGCATGCCTGTTACTTTTAAGGCTATATCAACAAACTACATTTGTGTAAAAGGATATTGCAGAAATAGTATCTTTGTTTGGCTATTGAATGTCTGATATTGATCAGAAGCAGTTTGGAAATCATAAAAAAAGAACAGCCATTACATTATTTGTACTTTTTGTGGAGTATGTTAAAAAATTAAAAAAAACTTTGTAAATCCACTGAAGTTCAAAGTGGAAAGTGTATCATTTCCTTCAATTCTGTTGAATATAAATTAACCGCATCTCAACAGACTTGACCACTGGTGAACATGGCTCTTAAAAGTCGCAGTGATTTCATGAATGGAATACGAAGGAAGAGGAATATAACTGCTAAGTGCTGTCACGTTACTGTCAAGTTTTAGATCAGGGTCCCCTCTTACGAAAGACAAGTTTGGCACCAATCTCAAATATCAATCACAACTTATTACATAACTAATAGACCAAAAGGTGATTGTAAATCTGTGATTGGCTGTAGGACAGGTAACTCTTTTCCAGATGAGGGCCTAGTGGTATAATACCCCTTAAAGTCCACTTGTCAATAGGATATATGTGACCTTTTGGGACAGATAGCCCTTCTGAACATGTCTGAGAATGTGTTGATTATTTCTAGGCTGAGGGAATCAAACTTAATGGTCTGTATGGGCAGGTGACATTTCTATTCAGGTGGCGTTTTTTTTTAAAGCAGTTTTGCTTCTAGGTAAAATTTAATTTTCACAATCCCTGCCTATTGGATTGAATGTTACAATCTGTTATCACTGGTGTACTTTTTTTTAATGTCATTATTTAATCATTGAACTTAGTTGTGTTTTAAATCTCTTTTATAGTAAATAAGTATCTCCCTTACATTTTCACAATTATGATTACGTATTCAGTAGGAGCATGAAACATATTGATTTAGTTCCAATATTATACCTAAGTATAAAGACAGTTGAGGATGATTTTTGGATCATACAGCCAAACCAGGTAATATTGAGCAAATCAGGTCCATAAAGTTAAAAGACAAGAATATGCATGGTTTCCTTTTGATAATGCAGTTCACAAGGTAAAGTCTGGATTTCGTTGCCAAATTACAAGTTGCTGAGTTTTGGATATGAAGTGCATTGCCATCTATTTTGGGGGTGGGGATTAATCATAAAGGGCAAGGACTTCTTAAGATGAAGTTACATTGTATAACTTCATAGTATGAATAATAGATTATTACAATTCAAAGCAGAAGTTCATATAGCATTTAATGATGTAGATATTATATTGAAAATAAAAGTTTAATGTAACTGTTTATCCTGTTATAGGTAAATGGTCTGTGTATATCGTGAAAAGAAAGATTAAATTGACTTTAAAATTCTCTTTACTTCTCCCTTCTTCATTGACAATGTGTTAATTTTCTTAACTTAGAGATGCTGAGATGCCAGTTCAAAAGCGTGAATTCAGACTCTAGCAATTTATTTTCATGCCATATTCCATTCTTTTTGTGTACAAACTAAATCATTGTAGATGATGGAGATGATTTTAAGACCCGCTAATGAAATATAACCGGCAACTCTGTAAATGAAATGATCTTCATGTTCTTTCTGTCACATTCCTTTAGATGTATGGAACATTCCTTTATAGCTAAAGGCAGCAGTAGCAACATGAAAAAATTCATTAAAAAAAAGGTTCAGGAAAGTATGTTTTCCCTGCTAAATAATAGCAATTCTACTCTTTACTAATATGCTCTATATCTTCCATTTCTCTATGCCTCAATTTCTATTTGCGTTTGTCTGTCTCTTTCATTAATGAAATTTTCTGCCTGAAAGAATTGAACTCTTACTCGTAGTAGACGAAGTGTTATACTATACTACCACAATCAAATCAGAAAACAAAGTAGAGCACAAGTAATGAAGTTGAACATGATCTAGATCTGCCCACCACATCCACTAATAGAGCTTGTCGTCACATTAAAACATGCGTGCGACTATTCTTCCTTCTTAATATGTATTTCTGCCTAAGGTTTATCTTGATTTTTCACTTCAAAGACATTTAAAGACCATGTAGAATCGCTTGGTACAGTACCAGGGGTTTACTTGGAGATTAAAAAGATAAATAGCTGAACCCGATGTGATGATGTAGTCTTTAAATTGTAGCATGTGGAAAGGTCTGTAAAAAAATGAACTTTAACTTCCTGAAGAATATCTGTAGCAAGATATGTTGACAATGATTAATCCCAGAGCATTGTGGAAAATGATTCATCCTCCTTTTCATTTTGAGGATGGCTCAGATCTAGGGCCTGTATCTACGATCTTAGTCAATGAAAAGATACAGTTTTCTCTTTTAACCCAGGTGCAGTAATGTGATGTAATAATTTACTAGCAGATTAAGAGGAAAGTAAGAGAAAAATAATTGACTGTGAGAGATGACAATTATGTGCTTATAAGAGAGAGAGGAAGAGGCGTAAGATGTTCAGTAGGAAAACAAAATGATTCTACGGAAGCGTTAAAGTGCCATTCTACTTGACTACATGACGAGATATTTCATCTTGTCAAGTCGACTTAATTCCTTATCATGTCGACATGTAAAGATATTTAACTTACCATGTCGACTTATCAACTTTTATTAGTCGACAGGACATATACTTTTTGTGAAGTCAACTTGGTAAGATAATTTATTTTGTCAAGTCGACTAATAAAAGTTGATAAGTCGACATGGTAAGTTAAATATCTTTACATGTTGAAATGATGGATATTATATCTCGTCATGTCATCAAGTAGAACGGCACTACTTATAATTCAGATCGGTTGATGTCAATTGTCAAACCGACATTTAAAGAGGCATTTTCGTCCAGCCTTATAGTAGTAAGTGACATTTTCCACCCCTCCTTCAATTATTGGCAATAGACAATATTTGCATCGTGAAATCTAAACCCCTCCAAAAAAGTTCTGCAAGTCAAGTTTGGTCGTTAATATCCCTCATGTTACTATATTATCTTATTTTAATTTGGTATCATTGTAAAGCATGTTTATTCCCCTTCACAATGATGCCCCATTTGTACTGATTATGTAACCATGGAATGTGCAGTACACCTGAATACGAGGCCAAGTCAAAAGTGAAATTGTTGCAAAATGCATCGTTATTGTCAATGTTTGGAGCATGAATGTGTGTTTTGAGTGATGTTGAGGTGGTCATTCATGAACTGCAATGTTGTTTCCACCTTTTGTTTGGAAGATGGAATGTGTACAGACTCAAAGCACATTTCACCTTCTAAACAAAGAAAACATCATTCCGTACCACCTCAACATCACTCAAAACACAAATCCATGTTTCAAAGAAAGGAAAATTCACTGTTGACAATAACAATGCATTTTGCAACATTTCACTTTTGACTTGGCCCCATATTCAGGTGTACTACACATTCCATGATTACATAATTAGTACATATGGGGCATCATTGTAAAGGTGAATAAACAGGCGTTTCAGTGATGCTTATTTCAGGTATGATTATACAGTAACAAGAGAGATATCAAAGCTCAAACCTAAATTGCACTTTTTGTGAGGGGTTTATAAGACAAAGTTCATTTTATAGCAAGATAAAAAAAAAATATATATTTTTGAGCAATAGTTTCTCTTTTCTGTTAAAACAGCAGTACAGTTCTGGCTTGGTCAAAGTCGTAATCACCGATTCGATGTCGCACTTGACTGTTCCTCTCGATGTCAAGTGGCGTTTTTGGATTAGTAGCATAATCTCTAAAATATGTCAACGGTCATTTTCTGAGCGGCCGACATCTGTTATTCCTTTATTGGTCAATCTAATTACAGTTACATGCCTTGTCCTGTCATGGTAGTTAACTTTCACTCATCTTGTCTTGGAAGATTTATTGCTGTCTCACGATTCGAGTTCAGTGGCACTGGCCAGCGGAAACCAATAAGTTTCAGTTGCGGATCGGGGGGGGGGGGGCATCGGGACTGGAGTACTAAAAAGAAAATATGCAACTTTGACCGAAGAGGGAATCTGATAATGTGATAACCGGTTTTTTTTTTTTTTTTCTTTCTTTCTTTTTCTTTGTCTTTTTTTTTTTTTTTTTTTTTTTTTTGGGGGGGGGGTGTTACTTATCAGTGGCTGTAAGAGTAAAAAACACCCCGATATTTTCATTGATTCCCCCCCCCCTTTTTTTTTTTGTTTATGCTTCTCACGTAATCTTTTAGTAAAAAAACACCTCTATAATGAGTTTTTTTTTTTTCTTCTTCTTTAATTCTCTCTCTCTCTTTCTCTTTCTCTTCCTCTCTCTTTCTCTCTCTCTCTTTCTCTCTCTCTCTCTCTCTCTCTCTCTTTTTATCTCTCTCTCTCTCTTCATGTCAGAGGATTTCAGACATGTTACCCCCCCCCCCCCCCCCCCCCCCCCCCCCCCCCCCCCCCCCCCCGTCCACATAATCTTCGAACCGCCACACAGACTGCGTTGGCAAGTGCCGGTGAGCGTGTGTGTCAAGCAAGCGAGACTGACCAAGGAGTTCTGTGATAACTCCTTGGACTGACCAGCCGGTTGTCATCTTGTTGAAGGGGAGTAGTATAAGATAGGGTTCAATGGCGGACAAATTGGGGGTAGGAAGGAAGATGAGATGAGACACAGTCATCGTGGTATTCTTCAGTTATATTTTTCTAATTGTTTGCCAAGATGAAGCATGATAAGAAGGGAGTGAACAAAATAATAAAGAGCACACCGAAAAAACTTTTTTTTTCTCGTTAAGGACGATCTGTAAGAAAATAACAGGCCCATGCCCAGTGGGTTTAAATTTCTAATAGATTTCTTCCTTTAAAAAAAGATTAACTGGAATAAACTCGTTATTTGCATAGTGCATGTCTGTAAGAATTGATCTACATCAGTTTCAACACTTATGTGCGCGAAAATTTATTGATGTTTCCTTCCACTAATCCTTGCTTATTTCTCTCTCCATATTTTCTCTCTTTGCCTTTCTTTCTATCCTCTATCTGCATCATATCTCCTTTCGATGTAAAGGAAACCTGAGCGTTTACCTAATTCCCTTAAGTCAAGAAGTTGTCTCATTTCATTCAAGTATTGACTTATAGGGTATAAAATTTCCATGTAGAACTTGCAAAGGAGCAAGTTGCTTCAAAACAATTCGATTATGACTACAGATTATTTAGGCCCATTTGCACTTGTTATTTCCGCTGTTTTTAATTGCGCGGTTTTTCATATTAGATATCAGATATTCTTAAAATGATTTATTCATTCTAAGTATATGTATCTGTTTCAAGTTAATCTACTTCAATGGTTTAAGTCTGCCTAGAGCACAAGTAATGCCTTACTACCATTTTTCAAGCGTTGTCTACAGAAGGGCATAAAGTCAGTGATACGTTAACACATTGATTAAGGCAATTTCTTGATTTAATGCAAGTAATACTGTTAATTTTATTATTATTTTTTTTTTTTTACAGTGTTGCGTCTTTTCAGGTTCACTCACTGTTGAGGACACACGCCTGGCTCGGGTTAAGAGGACTATCTTAGATTTACCCGTTGAGATCCCAGATCCGTCTCTGGATCCCATGTTTACGGGTGTTAGGACGATATAGAGATTGGGCGGAAATCCCTCGAGGTCCATCATCAGATAAAAAAAAAAAAAGGTAAGCCCGTGGATCCAGGGTGTAGAACCTGTAAAAGAAACCTGTCAGCTTTGACGGAGGGATTTTTTTTTTTTTTCGCTGCGTCATAATCATCACGTACATGTACATATTTACACATGGTATTTGACTATCATGCAAAAAAGAGAAAATATTTTTTTAAGTACCTTTAAAAAATATCAAAGCAAGAATTTATACGGTGATGAAGGATATGTCGATGAAGTCTGAGATTTTAGATAACTCTCAGGAAGGACTGAGTAAATTTAATAAAAATCTTGATAACATTTTAAGGTAACTTGAAATCGTGTCTGCCTATTACATATATCTCAGCTTCACTTACGTTTTTAAGAGCACGTAGTTAACAATACTTTTTTATCGCGAATTATGCTTTACTCATAAGCAATATTTCAAAAAGGTAGAAGTATGTTTAGTCTCCAGCCTGAAAGTTCATGCATGTGAAATATATATGTATTTAGAGGGAAATAACTTCTGTTTTATACAAATTTATGGAAATCTAGCTGTCACGTTGGGAACATAAACAAAAAACAAACAAACAAAAAATACATAATTACAATGACGCTTCACAAGGAGAGAATTGAGATCATGTCTATTACCATGAATACAGTCACTGTTATACTATGTGCCTCCATTGATACTTTAATTTGACATTGATTAACATTCGACTGACATTAGGAAATAAAAATGATCCTTTCTCGTCATTTAGTAAAATTTCGTCCTCCGTCATTTTGAACACAATGACTTGGCAAAGAAACTGGCACTACGTCACGATTGTGTCAATGAACTTCAAGGTTAACGAAATTATGACGTTTCGTGACGTCATATTAATGGCCACGGTGCGTATGACAGTTCCGTATCACATGAGGATGTGGACTTAATGGAAATACTTCTCGTGTGAAAAATTACATCAGGAATGATTTATGAGGGACATTTATGTGAATGGTTCCGGGAACTAACTTAACCAATGTTGAAAGGAAGAAAATTTTCTCTTTTTTCTTAGTTTATGTGTTTGTAAACGAAACCTCACACTATAAAAACAAGAGTTCAAGAGAAATTTTTCTTTATTTGTGTGTTTATAGTAGCTCAAAATCTTATAAAATTTCATAAAATTCTTGACGGTCTTTTAAACTTATCCAATAACGGAATAATGATTATAATTTTTGTCTAAACCACAAATTACAATACATATTATGCTCGTCTGGCTTTATCGAATATGCAGTTTTACTGTTTTGTTTCATCGAATAACTGTCTTCATTACATAGGCAGGATGATAAGATTTATTTCTGACTGTGAAATTGTGATTTATGATTAAGATGTTAAAAGGGCATTCTTTTTTTTTTTCTTCTTTTTTTCTTTTTTTACATTGAGACCTTTCATGGTATGACTTTATAAGCATTTTGGAGGCACAGGCTGGTTATCGTTTGCTCAGGAGTCAACGCTCTTGAGAATACTTTATCTTATTTGAGAATTTTCCAAACGCAGCAGTTTTACTGGCATGCTGCCCTTAACCATTAATCGTTTTTAATGACCCTAAGTAGGTTATTTTCATTGTTTTGTCTGTAAACAGATGACATCAGATTAAAAAGATGACGACATATCCCAAAGGCCACTTAGTTGGCTTCAATTAAAAAATAAATAAAGAAAGAGAGATAAAACCCCCGTTAGGAGTATTCGAGTATTCGTTGGTGGCAGTTATTTCACCGCAATCATAGTAATACCCCTTATATCAGGCTTTTTTTTTTTTTATCAAGATATGATGTGTTTATCATTAGCATGAAAAATTTTGAAAATCGAACTTACAAACTATAGCATTGTCATAAATAATATATATTGTATATATTGCCATCATTGCCGAGTAGTGGTAATAGTATTAACAACATCAGTGCAAGGTAATACAAAGTTTATAGCAATTGATCGTACGATTGATTTTTGCGATTAATCACACACAGTGATCAATGCAATCAGTCGCAAATATAAATCGTACGATCAATCGCTAAGCTTTGTGTTACGGTGGTACATGCAGTAGTCGTATAGTAGTTATGATTTGAGGGGAAGTCTAGCATAACTAATTTGATATCCGATGAACAGTGAAAATTAACTCCGCATAAAAAGTAAATGCCAACATTTTAATCTTGATACCTGCCCTTTTATGTAGGAGAAAGTCAAGTTCTTGTGCCAGATCTTGACATGTATATATGAAATGACAGAGAACATAAAAATGTGTATTTCCCTAACTTATTTCTTCCGGAAAATTACTTGGCATATCACTTACACTAATCAAATGCTGTATAGCCTCAACGCCGCTACACGAGATTAAACGCGCTATTCAATCGTTCTCATATTTTGGAGAGTGACGACAAAATAAGTATAAATTAATCCATTCTTCGTAATCTTAATATAATCGGATCGTAAATCGTAATCCGGATCAAGCTCGTCTGTGTTTCAATGCTCGCCTATTAAATGGATTCTCATTTATTTCTGTCGACTCTCGACTTCAGACAAGATAAAACAATAATAGAGGAAAGATTGGATTAAAGATGATGAATGAGAAAGTTAATGTTTCGGTGATGATTTATGTGTTAAGCGAGCGCGAAGCAATCGTTTCCATCTTTGATTAGCTGACGAAGAGGGTTAATTACCGCACTACTCTGAGAAAGGTGAAAGCGGGGTGAAAGAACACAACCATCGTGCAAAATGACGCCTCTTTTCATTAACACCAACTGCGTCAAAAGCTACGCGATCACTATGGTGTCATTTTTAGAGGGGTAACTGTCAAAAGGAGCACAGTGTGTCTCCTTTTAGATGCACAGATGAATTGATAATAATAATAATAATAATAATAATAATAATAATAATAATGATAATAATTATAATAATGATAATAATAATAATAATAATAATAATAATAATAATAATAATAATGATAATAATAATAATGATAATAATAATAACAGTGGGTTCTTGTATAGCGCACATGTCTGTCAAACCTGACACTCCTGGCGCTCCACAATTATTACCCTGGCTTTAGCATGGCTGCACTTACGGCGCTCTAGCATTTCAAGGAATTAATTCCTGCCAGGTACCCATTTACCTCAACTGGGTCGAGTATGGCAAATGTAGATTAATGTCTTGCCAAGAGACACTAGTGCTGGGCCAGGGATTCGAACCCCGTACCTTGTGGTTCACAGTCCGGGGTCTTATCCACTAGACCACAACACCTCTACAATGAACATTAATTATGATTTAATAAAATTCATAGTATAATACATTTATATGCCATGGCCACTTTATATAAAAGATATGCATAAAATTTAATTTGGATAGTTTCAACTAATGAATTAACCTGGTATAAGGATTCTGATATAAAATGTACGATAAGTCTTTTTCTTTCTAATGTGGTGAAATTATTTATATTCATAATTCATTTAGTTAAAGTTTGGCTTTGGCATAATCTCATGGCGTACCAACCTTTTTATTTTGTGGAACACTAAAAGTAATATGTCCATCGGGACCTACCACCAAGTATCAGTAATTGTACTCATAAGCATCGCTTTGTTAAAGTAATTGTATTAGGAACCTGGTCCATTTCCCCCTAGGCCAGCAGAAGTTGAAAAAGGTGCCCCTCCCGAGGTGAAAAATGATCTTCTTCCTGATCTCTCAAATCCATTGCTCTCAACCTCTATTGTTTTCAATTTAAAATAGAAATGCCTTTCTGTGGCACGCCCACCTTTCCCCCATACAAATGGAAAATTGAATAAGGACATTTTTTTTCAATAATGCCAAAAATAATGGGCTTCTTTCACTTCCTTGATCATTAGGTTACAACTGTTTCCAAATTCATTATCAGTTATTATTTAGAAATGCTCGAAGAGTTTTAGAAGCTATACACATGAGTTGTACTCCAATTGGATAAAGCATGAAATCAGGAGAAATGTTTACATTAAGCTTTCAGCGAAAGAAACGCATTTGCAGTCGGAGATCATCCTTGAAGAATTTAGAGCATTAGATCTGACCTTTTATTTTCTTGATCGCCAGATAAATTGTCTGTATCAGAGAGAGAGAGAGAGAGAGGGGGGGGGGGGTCCGTTTTTATAACCCGTCTGTGATTTTATACCCCCAGTGCGGGTGCAGAACGAAAATGCGTGTGACGCGCTCATCTACTGCAGACGGAAGTTGATGTGGGATGACTCAGGATCACTCAAGCAGCCTGCATGTGTTCCTCAGTGCGGCAGAGATGACTGGCTTATAGATGAACTGAGCAAATGCAGAACTCAGTTCATTCCTGAACGAGTATACGGAATATACATCAACTCGGCCAGATTGAGAGTGAGTGAGGTAGAGTTCAGGGGGTTGACGAGTGCTTCTTTTTGGTTCCTACGCTGAGGACCTACGAGCGGCTGGAGAAGTGCGTTTCAACAAGTTTCAAAATGGAATAACATGAGATTTTTCCTTCGCATTGATATTCTAATACTTATTTAGCTTTGTCAATGTATAAAGACATTTTATGCTACAAGCAACAGCTGTACAGTGTCGCCTACGCAATTGGATTATAGCATTAAGATCTCGAGGAAATATTGGCAACAAAATTATGTCGATTTTGGCGCCATGACCAAGAACATCATCTGCCTCAAGCATTACATCTACGCCACATGAATGAGGCCTTCTGGTTATTTTGATGTCGGATGAGAAACATCCGATTTCGGATCACAACGACCAACACTTCAATGTTATTTTCCCGGAGAGTAATATTTTGTTCAAGTGTCTTTAGAGCTTTTCAAATATGACCACACAATGCAGGCCTCTGTCGATTAGGATGTCATTGCATATTTGAGGAATAATATACCACTAGATAATTAGAACATCGGATATATCTGTACTTACCGGCGAAATGGCACCTGATCTAGCTAGTGCAACCATCTGTCTCACAAGATGGATAATACTCTTCTGGATGTCGATATGCTATCAGATGGATTTAGCGTCGTCGTCATCATCGTCGTCGCCTATTTCCCGACCTGGTGCAATAATCTACGACCGACAACTAACAGTCGGAGGTTCATCAAGAGACTGTACCAGGCCTCACATTATACCAAGTCGATCTCCAAGGTAAGCATGTCATTCATTAGATCACCCAGATAATCCTCAGCGGCTACGCCTGAGCTATCCAATGCAGAATTCAAGAAATCCCTCTGCACGCAAGATGACATTGATCATGTAATTATTGCATCCAAGTTATTTAGGGATTATAAATTCAATTGTGGATCTGCCAAGGATTAAATACTTTTCATTAACTACAAGTCTGCCTTTCATGTTTGCCTTTACCAAGGTGCTTTTACCAATGTACCATTAGACACTTGTAATTACAGGATATACTGACACACTTTCTTTACGTGCCAATCGTCGCTCCCGCCCATTTCATCATATTTTTTTTTTATTTGTTTACGAATTACAATTACGCTTAGGGATTTAGTGCGGTTTTTTTTAAATGTCAATTCCTTGCATTGTTTTTCTATAAGTAGAAAGGCAGTTTAATGTATTAACTAAGTAAGACAACTGACATTGCTAACAGGAAGTTAATGTCAGAGTGAATTAAATTCTTAAAAGATATTATTTTCTCTTTGTTGCTTCATTGAGCTCTCTTCAAACCTGCAGCTTAGCAAGACGAACTTCTCAATGTTGTAGCTTTACCGAAGATTTTGCTGCTCATGTAAATAGTAGTGTAAAGCATAGTGGCCTTGGCAATCAGTCGTTCCCATGTCGGTATTTTCCTGTCTACTTTAGGCAGGCCTCACTAAGACTCCATGAGGTCCAATCTTAACAACTAAACTCGGACATGCAGGTTAATTGTAACGAGTAGGCCGATTACTCATCCAATTTGTACAATGACATGCACCTCATATAATCCTTGAAGAGGGGTAAGATAAGAGGGAGAGGGGAGTACATTTACCCTTCAAAGGAATCCCTATAAGCAACATCGTGCACAGACTGCATGTTACACAGAGAATCAACAATGTTACGGAAACGATGGTCGTGAGAATATCTATTTTTGTCATAATCGATGGTAATCATTGATATTACAATGAACAAACGATGGAAAGGTCTATATTAGATTTTCATCTAGACAATAAAACAATTTATTGAAAACTGTTTATCATTAAAATTGCACATGCATCATTCATAATCTATAAAATGAATGTTGCTCCGATGGAATTATACTTTTTGAGATTCCGCACATTACTATTTATTTACTAACATGTGTTATTAAGCACTTACCGCTTTTTCTGTTGCCATAGTAACACCCATACAAATGACGCCATGATCTTGAACCAGCATCATTCGTTCTTACTCTGCCAAAGAGACTCTGAATTTGGCAAAATTCCACAGGAATGATGTTTGAGTTTCTTTCAGTAGTCGGTACCTTGTTTCGATTTCATCAACCACTCGAATTAGATTTCAGACCAATGTTGCCTGCAGGCTCAAGTATATAGGTGAATAAATTGGGGGAAAATATTTATGATGTTACCCAGCACCCTGAAAAGGTATGTTTTGCAAAAGCCTTTTCCGAGATTTCATTTATTATTCATTTTCCTTTCAGAAGACGTGGAAGAAAGAACTTTAACCATTGACACATGGAACATGTTTTATTTTTCAATATAACATAAACACGATATCTCTCTTCTCTACATAAGTGGGCTTTCGTCTTTAATAGCCAGACTTCCCCAGTATCTTAATGAATCTGAAAAGTTACGAAGAGAATATCCTTCAAAAAGGCTTGTCGTCAACAAGTCTGTATATATTGCCTCACATTATCAACCATTACAAACGAACAGCATACACAATTATGGTAAAGTAAAAGTATATGATTACTAATTCATGGCCAAGTCTATCTTCCTTCATTTTGGTTTCCTTTATTCAAATTATGTATGCTAAAAGTAATATATGGTAATACATTATCTTTCCGTCAACCGGCTTTCTGCAACGCTCTAGAACAACAAAACCACTGAGTAATTTAACTCCCTGTTCAGACGAATAGGGTTTAAGACGGACCAACCCCCAACTAGATCCACTTCAATCTCATTTACAGGCGTGAATAACCTTCAAACCAACTGGGATTCTAAACCTGCAGGGGTTCTTTCCGTCCTACCCAATCACCAGGTTGCTAAATTCAGTCGAAGAGAATGGTAATGATCCATTCTTGCACTTAAAGGCATATCATGCTATTGCATTTGACTTCATTTTTTTTTCAGAAGATGATGTAACATTCGATGTTAATGCCTTATCTACTTCTTTATTATTTTTTGTGTGACGGGGTCTTCACATGAATGATAGAACTGGTGGCGTGTATATGACAAAAAAATTTTTTTTTTCACTGACAAAGTTCACTGCAAGCGGAAAACAGGAAAATGTAGGTTTCAAAAATGTTGTGAAAATGAGATAACCCTCTACAAGAACGTTCCCCTTCTTTTCCACCGATTGAAAAGATTAGGATGATCAGTTTGTATCCCAAATTAATTCCTCGAGAATCAGTTTCTTTTACAGATGGAATCAACTTATTGTATGACATTGAAGCTTAACATTTGATTTGAATATAATGATTCCAGATTATTACAACATACGTGCCTTTGTCAACCTCTACAAAGTCTCTTTGTTTTCCTATCCATCACAGCATAAGGTCTTCAAAAGAGTACATCAAAATAGTTTGATCAGGAAAAAACTGTAGAGAATAAGCATCTGGCAAACCTTTTATTTATAATGGAGAGTAATCATATTGGAAGTATTCCCGAATGGGTGTTGTGTAGAGATTTAGTAATGATTTAGATGATTTCAGCGAATCTTGATCTATTATCCGTGCCTCATACTTACCCTTTCCAATGGAATAATGCATTCCTTTAACAAACATCCTCCTCGTGTTGCAATGGATACCCGTGAAGGCATACTTATACGCTTCCTTGCTGTCTAAGTTTGGATATCGCAGGGAGAGTTGAAAGTAGGGGCACGGAGTTCACTGATGGAGAGACCGAAAAAAGAACTAGTACCGGTAGAATCTACCTCTCGTAAACTACCCTCTTCTGGTGACCTTACTAGTGTGACCTACCTTTTCCAGTCAGAAGAATCTTAGTCAGCTTAGTACATGATAGCTTGACCAATCTATTAAAGGAGAATTAACCCCAGAATATAAATGTATTTATGTTCAAAGGTGTAATATTTTCTTAATCATTGGCCTGTATTACTTCAGAAATAAAATAACAGAAAAGGGTTTAAATCAAGACATTCTAAAGCACGCGGTATCATCTGCTAACACTTTACATGGGGGCTGCCATTTTCTTGATGATATGCAGTTTTACAAGAACCATTGGAAACCGTTCCGGTCATGCAGGAAGATATTTTTAATCCTAGAGCTAAATTGTTTTTATTCATTACAAAAAATCCCCATATATGAGGAAAAAAACATAACAGGTGTATACATGTATTCTAAAATATGAAAGTTATGGATTTCTTTTTAAATTCTTTGGTTTTGCTAAACAGAAATCAATTTCTTGGGCTTGCCTGGCAGATACAACGCGCATTTTGACTATTAAAATCCATTATCTCAAAGCAGGTGAATGCATAGTTTGTCACTATTGACGCTCGGGAAAGTTATCATCCATAAATTTGAATTAATTTTCTCCGTTGCGTACGTCATAGTATCAAGAGAACAGATTTATATTTAGTGAAATAGTAATTTTCAAAGAAATATAAAACACATTTTCGTTTTCAGAATATATGTTTATATCTGTTAAATATTTTAAATTTCACATTTTTTTCGGATTTTTGCATTCGGATTGAAAATATCTTTATGTACACATCAAGAAAATGGCAGCCCCAAGGTATCGCTAGCAGACGATAAATTTTGCTGAGAAAATCTTGATATATACCCATCTCGTATATTTTAATGCAAAACTACGTAGGACAACAAGAAGGAATAGATTGCATCTTTGAATATAATCACATTTATATTTTGAGGTTATTTCCCCTTTAATTTAGATCGATATTTTAGTTGTGTTAAAATTGTTAAAGAAATACAAATCCACCTTTTCATTTGTGTCTTTAAGTATTCCCCTTTTTTCAGAATTTCAAAATGCACCTTCCCCTTCTTAATACTAGTATGTTTTAAGATGCGGTCGTGTTGACCTGTACAGATTTACAATATTCGCCTAATTATGTGTATTAAGTATAAACCTATAGAAATGTACTGTTGAACTTATCATTGTGAAAAGATTATTCTATCTTTTATTTAGGGTCTTCGCGTTCACACTATAATTGTGTGTCAGTTACAGGGCAGCTGTTGGATGTCACACTCAGTTAAAGCTATCCTAACTCTATTAGCACCTGTTTGAAGTAATCTCATCAAGTAATTATTGGTATACTAACTAATTTGTTGTCGTTTTGTCATCCAATCTGCTGTAGTATCAAGGAAAACCAAAGCATTGTGCATAGGTGACATGTCTACAAGTATGTTTGTCATGGGCGTTCAAAGAAAGGGGTTTCAGGCAAACTGTACTGATAGGTTAGTTTTTAAAAAGGTTTTTTTTAAAAGTCCTCACATTATAACATTTGCCTACATTAATTACATTTTTTTTTCTCCTAATCGATTATGTTTATGTCCAACATTGACAACACCTCCATGTAGGTATGATAGTTATTTTTAAAAATAACATCATCTTTTCTATTCTGTCTTGAAAAAGGTTGATAATAAT
Source organism: Heliocidaris tuberculata (assembly GCA_025618425.1). Taxonomy (NCBI): domain Eukaryota; kingdom Metazoa; phylum Echinodermata; class Echinoidea; order Camarodonta; family Echinometridae; genus Heliocidaris; species Heliocidaris tuberculata. Next base: position 27,137,805 of record CM046832.1, on the reverse strand, counting down.
CCATAAAGAATGTCGTTGCGAAATCCCTGCTTTTGTAAGATAAGTCCTGCAAGTCTAATAATAAAAGGATATAAGAAATAGATGTTCTAACTCAGGTGTAAAGGTCTTGTAGTTGGGAAGGGCAATTTCTTGATTGTTTCTGATGGCACGATGTAGGAATCTGAGAAATGCTTATCAAAAATCGAAATTATATGTCTCTTGAAGGATTGAAAAGATGACTTCTGAAAAAGATGAGGTCTAATGATCACTCCCTGTAGTTTAAAAAGGTCTCCCCTCCTTTGATGTTTTTGTTTTTTACTTTGATAAGTTAAGAGGCACTTGTTGATCCCATATAACACACCCTCTTCTATAATGTTATGTCCCTCCTTTCAAATTGCACGTCATTCGTTTTCCATATCAAGACGTAAAATGGCAATATAATTATGTAATACCAATTTGAAGTTTTTGTAACAGGTTGTATGATAATTTCCTTTAACATCCACATGCAAAAGTTTACTTAATGAACAATAAAAACTAACGAGCTTGAAAGGAGCAAAATATATAAACCAAAAGTATCGTACATAACAAGCTATAGAGTGACTGTACCCTTTGTAAAGCACAAAGCATTTGAGTGAGGATCGCATTATAACCACACGCTCACGCACATTTTCCCACCCACACACTCTACCAGTCATAGCACCGTCGCAGGTATAACAATGGTCGTGGATACAGGTTGACGTACAAAACCCAATTTTCACACCTTTCGCACAGACCGGTAAGAAAGCCTTCCGCTTCCTGTAGAACGACTTTGTCTTTTAAAGATGGAAACTCAGAGCGACTCGCACATGCTTGGTGTATTTACATGAAATATATGAGAAATGAACGTTCTTTTTCCAAAGATCATCCTTGGGATATAATATTCACAATAAGATGCTCATTCTTTTTTTTTTAAATTTAGTTATTTATTGGGGGTCAACTTGTGATAGAGCACTTTTTAATCCCAGTATTCAACACGTTCTATTCACTAATACCCAAAATACAATAAGGAATGTTGTATGGTTACTTTCGAAGAAGATTCGGTATACAGTTGACCCATGGTGGTAAGCCTCAGTAATGCACTTTGTAACAAGTAGGGTACCAACAGTACCAGGAGAAGGGGTCATATCATATGAAGACAGGTGCAGTTTGGAGACAGACACTAAGCTAGAGATCAGAGGGACATCCTTCCGTCGGGCCTCATTAGGTGATATTTCGACTTGATGAAGGCTTAAGACCTCGGTCAAAAGGGATTAAGACCTGGAGCTGCTAAAGAGCGTTGCTTGATTAAATCACATATGTCCGCCAGTTCCCCCTTCCCCCTTATGTTTTGGGCGACAACGTTAAGTTTTTGATAAGTTTTAGTATATGTTATCTCATATAAAACTTGTTCAAGAATGGTTTTACATAGACCAAAACATGCTAAGAAGGCTTTATGAATGATCTTGACTGAGGTGCAGAGAGATCACTAATTTTCACCAAAGGATTAAACACAACCATAATAGAAAGATTATAAAATTAGATATTTGAACTTACAAGATTTTTACCGCACTTTGGCAATTGATGTAATTCAGCATCAACACATTTAGCGCATTCATCATTTGGGGGATAATTTCTGGCTGTATTAATCATTCAAGTTACTAAACCACAAACCAATATACACCACGTTTCTTCTCAAGATATTCTAATACCATGATCATGATAATCCTATCTCGACATACTCACGCAATGAGAAATTATTTGATGATTGTGAAAAAAAAACTTATCCAGGAGCAAAAGGTACAAGATATGACTACCTATTTCTAAAGTTTATTCGCCATGACTAGATAATTATGCGGTGGCCGAGTGCCTGGGTTGTCTTTCCCCGTTAATCCCAATCAAAGGTGACAGTCTTGCCCTTGGCTACAACCCACGAGACAACGAGACCAACAGCCCTTGAGACCGACAGTGTCGGTCTTGCGGGTCTTCTGAAAAGTTATCTCAATGTTCACAAGAACGACAACCCACCAGTCCGATACATCGGCCTTGTGGTATGTTTTTTTGTGTGCGTGTGCATTGTTATGTAGGAGAGAAAAATCAAAATTTGGAAACTAACCGAACAAGGAATAGATAGATAGTCTGAACATCTAATATGATTCATTCTATGACTTTGGAGTTAAACTGTCTCCAATTTTCTCTTTCCTCGGTTGAATGTTTGTTTTGTGGTATTTGATTTTATCAATATCGTGTCATCTCAGCTGACGTCAAGTGACTTGTCCATAATAATACACCATACCTAAAGCAGATGAAATGTCCCAATGGTGTCTGCGGATTTTATAGATCCAGGTGCACAGGTGTTTGGCAAGCAGAACCGAAACACCTGTATGTTTATACAGCTCATCAAAATGATGATCTCTTGGCGCCAAAAAGATCTAGGTTCCTTCCCGTCAAGAGCGTTTCATCCACAATGGTCATCAACGATTGTGTAATAGAGATCAGGGAGTGCAAAACTGAAGATAAAGTCAACCAGCCTGTTTGACTAACCGTGTAAAGGATTTTGGTTCGTGAACCCTGTGGCATGACAAGGTGTCTAATATTTTGAAGTTCACTTTAAAGTTATATTCATACAACAAAGTGGGATTAAGTGGGGTATGCCATCCATTGATGTTCATTGCTTTTATATTACATCTTTGATGATATATCAAGTCATATCGGCCTACATACTTTTAATTTGTATCAAGTCCTTGTTTTTTGTCAAATGAGTGTCTTGGTTATCCCAGGGTATGTTCTGAGTAAAATGTAACCAAACGAATGAAGAAGACCTCATAATCGTAAACATGGTAGTGAACGAATAAGTAGTTCTTTACCTTATATGTTATCCAGTGAATTTTCTTGAAAACTCAATTCTTTAGGAATAGATGCATATAAGGAATATATTGTATGTCTCCAACAAAAATGATAGTCAAGTGGTTTTTCTCAACAAGTTAAAAAGAATTTACAACAGCAATAAACGGAATCTATATAGATTTAAGTTGACGCAAATTCTCATTCCCCCTCTTGGCCTCATAGGAGTTGGAAGCGCTACATGGCTAGAACATGCTGGTAATTATTCTTAGGGGCCATGTCGGATTTCCAATGGCCCTGCTAGTAAGCAAAGGGGGCCCTCGGTTTATCTCTAAAGGGCAAACATCCTCGACTCAATGTATACAGTCTGGTTTCTAACATAATGCAGAGTTATTTCCTTATTCACAGATGTTCAGATGATTTGTTAATTAGTATTGTCTATTCGATTTCGAGTGCCATTTAGATTTACAGGAAGTCATATTCATAAGATTGGATAGTTTTTAGCATCTGACTTATTGGACTTTGTATTTGTGATAGCTCATTTTGTTCCCGTAGATTGGCCGGTAGCTCTTTTTTTTGGCGCTACTTGTCTCCCGCCACAGTATAAGATGCAAATCATCGGGTAAAACTGATTGCAGCTAAATAAAGCCCACATGTAAGAATTGAGATGATAGCTATATCAGTTACTTTTTTAAAGAGTTTTGCAGTACAATGGACTCTTATTATGGTCTAGCTAGATAGTCTATGTCATTCTATGAAGTGTCTTTTACATTGAAAATCAGCTGGATCTATAACGTATTTTCGCCTTGTCAGAAGCGTTGTCCAAGACCATACGCGATACATCTGAGTCGCATCGGAAGTGACGTGTAGGGTCACCCGGAAGCTAACTTTATCTTGTGGCATCAGAATCCCAAGCTACAGTGGGTGAAGAAGAGGACTGACTGGTGGAAACTCATTTTTGTTCGTATATTGTTGAAAATTTCTGATGCATATCTCGGGCATGCCCTTGGCTCACTGAATTAAAAACTGCAGCCATCACGCTTACAGGAAGCGTTTAATGTAGCTATCGTCAAAATCAAATACTTTTGTTGAAAGAGACGTGTATCCAAGGCACAATTCAAATCTATAGGGTGCAGCATATAGAACTAGTAGTCAGTGGCGGATCCAGGGGGGCCTTGTTTGTCAGAGATTTTTTGAGTTAAGAAGGGGCCAAAAAATGTTGAGGACCTTTTTTTTTTTTTGTGGCTTATCAGAAAATTCTGTGAATGTTGAGCCCCCTCCCTCAAGAAATCCTGGATCCGCCACTGCTAGTAGTTAATACACACTCTGACCAGTCAACGTGTTTATACTAGCATGCATATTCATGCCCAGCATGGTACCTACATTACAATTAACCATAATATAATCGTGGTAAGCAGCAGCAAATAATCCACAGAAGTTCATGATCATTGTTCCCATTATCATCACATCTGGATGAGTCCATGAAGTTTGTCCCCTACGACTGCAGTTTTCTATCTGTATTTTGTTCATTCCAAATGAATTGATAGTAATCATTAATCGGAGGTCACAGAGGTTTTTTTTTTCTGTGTTTTTTTGTGTTTTTTGGTGTGTTTTTTTCATTTTCGGATTTTAAAAAATTGATAAATGCCTATTTCAGACACACCTCACGGAATAGCCCTTTTGTGTTTCCGACCACTCACGAACATGCCCGAATTGTCTTCTTGTTCTGTTTGAATTTAATCCGTTCATCCATATCAAGTATTTTCTTATTCAATTTGACAAATCGATGCCTCTGTGTGTGCGTCTTGGAAAGGAGGAACTTCAGAAAGTCCCTAGATTTTCAGCCTTTGATCATTCTTCTCAAATGGAGCCAGACTGTGCCCCCACAGGAAAGCAGATTTGTTTTCTCTTTCAGGACTTCACAGCCAAAACTGAGACAATGTAATTACACGAATTTGGGAGGAACAAAGGGCGTGGGTGTAGAAACTGTGCATCTTTCAAGAGTTTGGAAAGAGTTAGTGGGATTAATGGTGGGGGTGGAATCTTCAAGGGGCCATCTTGCCCTAATTGTGGTTAGCATGACGCCAATACAAATAACATACTCCATTAAAATATAGTTATAAGAGAGAATGGTGCCTCCATTCTTGGGCCAAAGTAACTTGCTGAATTTTTGGGTCATATTGCACTTAAAGAAATCCTGCTACTCAAAGATACAAAGTAAGAATCTACATGTACACGGTTATGGTAATCTATATTCGTACACTGCATGTATTTAAAAAAAAACGGTGAGAACATCGGAAAATGAATTAAATCATTTTTGAAATGACTGAAATGAATAAATACATAACAGGGATGTTGATGGTGATGTGTTCACAAAAAGAATCGTAGAGTAAGAACTGCATATTAATAAGTATTGCAAGGCAATGAATAAACCAATAATTTGCTAGTTGAGTTTAAGGAGAGAGAACACTTTTTGGGAAAAAAAAAATAGAGAGAGATGATACTAATCATCCATTCTTATTAAACCTTGATATTATTCTAGAGAGAATACCTTGATCATTGTGACAAAAATGGACAGACATCGTCAAAAAACCGTGTAACTTCATGAAGGAGATGATGACTAACGTTTAATGCTCATACTACAGATATATAAACAACAACAAATTTAGAACAAAAGAAGATGTTTGAGAGCGACTTCGAGAAATTCTCTTCCTTGGTGTCGATATATCTCTGGACAATCAGCATTTTGTTTCTGCTCAGGGAATGAGTGGTGACAGCGGACAGGAAGGGGGAAAATCTGTCTGCTTCGGTGCTGAATTAGTCACCGCGATAAAACTGAGCGATCAAATTAGACAGTGTACAGACTGCGTTTTAAAAAGTTGGAATTGGTTAACCAAAAAAATAATAAGATAAGAAGATTTCAACCGCAATGAGAATGCATTGTATTATTAATGGTATTTATGTCCCACGTGACTTATGAGTACCATTTACACGTTGCCATGACGGCAATTACATAATATGCACCCATGTTTTAAGTATATACGTCGCATGTTTGTGACCAAAGTTTTTACTTTATGGGTAATCGGAAGGGGTGCGATGAGAGGAGGGGTACAATAAGGGGAGGTGTGCATTTAAGGTGTTATCAACATGAAACAAGGCAGTCTAAGGAGGCATACTATACTCCACAAGCTGTAATAAATCATTTTCCAACTTAGATGAGTCATACCGTTGCATTGCTTTGTTTACTTGAGAAATTATGGAAATGTGGCTTTCAACATATTGTTGTCCTATGCTTAACATTGTTCATTATGAAATTGTTGTGAGCGTAAACTGTATTCATTTCTGAGTCAATGACTTGGTAGTAATCACAACTACCAGATTCAGTCATTTGTTGGCAAACTAATGTGGATGTGTTTGATTATTAATATGTGCCTTTACGCCAAATATATTTTTAAAACGGAAGAAGACTATACCGTCTTTGAGTTCTGTGGTAGATAAAGAATGAAGAGTGCATATTTTTTGTATCCTTTATTTAAACCATTAATGTTTATTGGAGAGGTGAATCCAAAAATTTTGAGAGGGTTGTAGGGAATATTGAAGCGTCATCACTTGCACTGCACGATTGTTAGATTGATTGAAGTACTGTAATATAAACTACATAGATTTTGTAGACAGACGTAGACATGTGCAAAAGCATAGATCTATGACTGGAAACTTTGCCAGAGTACAGTCCTTGACTATCTCAGCTTGATCTTAACTTACATTTTAACTTTTCAACTACATATCCTCTGGCGGCCATGCATCATTTAATAAAAGGATACCTACCTAGCAATGGGAGCTCTCCAGAGACCAGGGGATGTATCAATTGAGATTTAATTCGTTCTGCTTCCCAAACAGACAGGTATGGTATCGAATAACAGGAGTGGTAGCCCCGGAGGGAGGGTAAGATCTGATGGGAATAGAGTGCTATCTGGGGGATCTTACCTGACGCGCCCTATCTGATGCATAACAGAGTCGTGCAATGCTTTGATCCGGACATTTCCTGGATCTTACATGCAAAGATTAAGTTTGTCCCAAGCTCATAAAGAATATAAAGTAAATTAACAATAAACCATAGTTGTTGCCAGGAGGTATGGAAATAGGACCCCCCCCCCTTCCCCTATAATGAATAGATATGGACTTTGTCCTCAGATTTACCTTTCTGTCGGGAAATGTGAGCCTGTTATTCCTTTTCAGCTTGTCTGCACATGGCTATTATGAGAAATATATCAAAAGAAGAAGTAATTAAAGTAGCACAAGCAGTGTAGTAGAAGTGGCAGGAAAAGCAGTAGTATAAAAGTAGTTGTAGTAGTAGTAGTGGTAGTAGTAGCAGTAATACAAGTAGTAGTAGTAGTAGTAGTAGTAGTAGTAGTAGTAGTAGTAGTAGTAGTAGTAGTAGTAGTAGTAGTAGTAGTTGTTGTTGTTGTTGTTGTTGTTGTTGTTGTTGTTGTTGTTGTTGTTGTTGTTGTTGTTGTTGTTGTTGTTGTTGTTGTTGTTGTAGTAGTAGTAGTAGCAGTAGTTGTTGTAGTAGTAGTAGTAGCAGCAGCAGCAGTTGTAGTAGTATTAGTAGTAGTAGCAGCAGTAATAGTAACAGTATATTAGTAGGATAGTAGTAGTAGTAGTAGTAGTAGTCGTAGTATATAGTAGTATAGTAGTAGTAATAGTAGTAGTAGTAGTAGTATAGTAGTAGTAGTAAAAGTAGTAGTAGTAGTGCCAGAAATAGTAATAGAAAATATGGACATGATAGAAGGCGACTATATAACATATGGTAAAAAGTAGGTAAAGAGTTCATGTAATGAGTGTATAACCTTGTTGGAGAACTACAACATGAATTTAAGAAAGAATCGAAACGCCAGTTTGTGCATGTATTCCTGTAGTGATAGCCATCTAGAACATCTAGAACACGGTTGCGTAGGAAGACACACTGTTGTTTACTTCAAAACAAGCCATATGGCCTACATGGCACATGGGATTAAATGTTACATCGTTTTCTTACAGGGAGAACTATCCTGAAATATATTCTAAATTATTCAGTACCTTGTTAAAGTCGAGTGTTTGTAACTTTGTAGCTTTACTCAACCCCCTCCCCCCCCCCCAAAAAAAAAAATCGATTGTCAATTCTTGTATGCCGTTTTCCACAAATTATGGTTTTATTACAAAAAATAAAAATTTATGTTTGTATTAATCTAGTGTTAAGGGTCTGTAAAATGTTACATAACAAATATATATAATTATGAAAGTTTCGAAACAAAAAGCTGAGTGTGAATACGCGCTAATACTTTTTCAAATCGGCATGATTTCATAATTATTTACTTTATTTTACTAGCGATATTTCGAATGATTAAGTCTACAAAGTCATTCTTCTTGTGATTTTTAAGAATTTAAGATACTAGTAACTAAAAGAGAATAAAATAAGATTACTTTCGGACTATAAATTTAGAGACATTCTTGGAAAAAAACAAACCTTTGTTAACATCACTGTCATGTGTAGAAGGCTTTGTAGTCTAATGACTTTTTGACTGTATGAATGTAAAAGTTTTAGGAGCTTTAAATATGAATAATTTTATGTTTATTTTTTTCTGCAGACATGTAACCTCTATCCCAACAATAAAAAAATGAATAAATAAAAAAGAGAAATAAAAAATACAAAAATGAAATAGTTAGGCCTATATACAGACATTTCCTGTATAGACAACCCTAAATTTGTATAAATCCCTTCAAACCAGAACAAAAAAGATGCTATAAATTTGATTAGTATCTTATTGCCTTCTAGATCAGTAATTCGTATGTTTCATGCCAAGTACCACTTTATTCATAAGTCACTAAATAACTAAGACATTTATTTTTGACGCAGTGAAAGTGCATCGACCGATTTTTCATGTGGACGAGGTTTTTTTTCCCCAGCAACATGTGAAAGAGTGCATGAACCGTGGCAGTGAAACCAAAACTTCTTTACTTGGATACAATCTAGCACTTTAGAAACCCACCTGAAAGTTTACGTATCAAAGGATGATATGAACATGATGGATAAGAGGCAATAGTCAGGAGAATATGCTTCTGTTATTCTGGTTCAGTCGAAGGAGTGACCAAGGCCATACACGAAAAGTAACAGAAGGGTATTGTCAAATCTAAATTCAAATTAAAATACAAGATCATTTCACTTTGTTCAAGTCAATAGGGATCTCTCAATACACACACATGCTATATTGCATGGTCAAAATCAACACCACATATTTTTTAATGTAGGCCTACGCTTTGGAGGGGGCACCCTGCCTTATGTTCGTATCCCGATCTCGTGTTCTGATTTTTTTCCTACTTTCACTACATTAAAGTCAGGTTGCTTTTAAGATCACTTATTTGTTTTTATCAATTTCAATATAGCAATAAGAAGTGTTTTGTCACTAAATAAAGTGATAGACGGAAAATGTGTTCTCTATAAGACGTGACCAACTTGTTGGCCAAATGAATGTGATTACAACCGGCTATAAATCGGAAAGGTGCAATTGCCAGCGGATAACAATCGCTGCACGTAACTCTTATGCATCGCTGTTGATGGCTCCAAAATAATGTCATCAACAATTAAAAGCATGAACTTTCATTCAAGAGTGTAAAAAAAACAATCCCCTTTAAATCCATATATAGCCCGTCAGCCTTGAACGGGGGTAGATGTAGAGTTGCTAATTTCACATTCGTATTCAGTGATTCATTGAATTTTGATATTTTTGGCTCTTGCCTCTGTCATCCTGTATAAAAATGGCTTATTGTTGTGTCGTGTCGGATTCGGTTGAAAGGAACGTGTACTCGATTATGTTTCTGATTTTTATTTATATTCCATGGGGGGAAAGGGATGTCAGGGGCTGAAAACATTCCACTCTTGTTTGAGGAGAGTTGATATGCGCCCATTTGAAAAGATACAAACTATGGAATGGGAATGCAAATAAAAGAGAGAAATAAATGGAAGAAAGACAGTGGGATGTAAAGAGAGAACCTCCAGAGACAGGGAAAAAAAATAGGAGATGATAAATTTAGTAAGCAAAATATTTGATAGAATGTGAAATTACCGAACAGGCTCCGCGTCTTTTTTTCTTTGACAGTTGTCGTGTATTAACTATTTTCCCCCATTCGAAAACAAACAAATTATGAAAATTTGTTAAACTTTCTAAAGCATGGTAAGGACGCCTTGTGTTCAATTTCAAAGGAAGTAATCAAGTTTCGAGTCTTGAGAGAGTCAGAAAGACCTCGTTAATTCTAATGAAAGTCATCATCGTTGAATCAGTACTATAAGGTGTCATTAGTTATTATTCAAAAGAAACACATGTGAAATGAAAGTGATCTCTTTTAAAACCCTGTAAGAGTTATGACTTTTCCAATTTACTTATGAATGAAAAGGGACATTCAATGTAATGTCATGTGTGGTTTTGATTAGATATTTAAATTGGAACCATCACTGATTTTGATATCATCTGTAAAACATTTATATTCATACAACATGCGTAATTGTTCTACCCGTCAGTATGTCGACATCAAATGTTGACTGTTTTCTTTTCTATGGTAATATTTCCATTTGGGGGGCAAAATGTAATGTTCAATATATGTTCAATATATCCTTAGCAGAAAATTCTCTGTAAGTCCATTTATTCTGACTATGGTAAATACAACTGTCAATAAGTCAGACAGAATTTTATTAGAAAATTCGCGATATTGTAGAAAATGATAACAAAAGCAAGTTAAAAGGTAATACTTTTCAGTACATGCTTTTCTTCTCGTGAATGTTCGAGACTAAAGGGGGGAAAAAGCACAATACAATCCCATGAACAAAGCTTTAAGGTGGATAAACTGTTACCGAGGGACCTACCTATAACCCCCTCCTCTTCCCCCTTATGGCACACATCCAAGATCTTCTTGGGGAAAGGGTTTCCCGCTCGACCCAACGACCCCACATGAAGGTACTTTCCTCTTGAAATTAGCTCGAAGTCAGCAGGTGTATGAACTACTTAAGAAGGTTGTAATTGTACAGCATTGGAATCTTGATCAACCGTCTAAAATGCACAAAATGAATTGTTTCCGGGGTGGAGTAAATTTAATAAAGTTTACAAATAACATGATTAGCATACTTTTGATATATCGTGAACGAGTTCCAAAAGGTTGTGTTTTTTACGTTCACCTATACATCGGCAAAAAGCCTTCGTGGATTTCCGTTTACAACAGACACAATATACAAACCCCTGAATAATGCACTATTACTAGTTTTCAGTCCGCTTTTCTTTAAATGCCCTCCCTGGAATTCTGTGTTGTTTTATTTCTAAAAATGAACGGCAAATTCTGTTTGAGGCTACGTCAAGTAAAATAGTGGGAAAAAATAAAAAGACAAAAAAGGGGAATGGGTAACTAGAGAAAACATAGTAATCGTGAGTATCCGATATTAGTCCTTAAAATTATTCAGCATATCATATTTAATTTAAATTTTCTGAAAGGAAGTACCTGCTAGATAGGAGGATTTTCCACATTTCCTGTTATTCTTGGTACAATAAATTATAGGAAATTGTTACAAAATTAAGAGAAGACGAAATGATATCTAAATCTTAAGCATACTAACGTTATATACTGTTAATCGGAGTCTGAACTTGACTCTTTTATCTAGAAGACTTTAATCTATAGAGTTACTGATAACCTTGCTGCTCGATCAAACAGGTTAAAAGAGAAACACTACCCGAAAGGAATCATGAAATGTGTTTAAGGAGCAGATAGCGATCTTTGCGATGAAAAAATAGAATATCACAAATATTCATTAAACTCAATTATTACATCTAAGACATTAAGTGATCATCTTATAATCAGCAATGCGACAAGATGAAATAGTAGCAGTTTCTTAAGATGGCAATTATCAGAGACAGTGAATTAATTTGACTAGGATGTTATTAATTTAGTATCTTCCACTATATCTCCGGGGCAAATTGCTTAATAATCGTCACTTCCCTCAAGTTCCCTCCGTAGGAACGAAAAGAATATTTCCCTCAGCTGGTCGTCTCGGATTTCCTCGGAAGTGCTCGTCCTATACTTGTCTTGATAATGAAAAAAAAAAATCGTAGTTGAAGAGAATAAACAGCATTTTAATATTTCTTGTGATATCGCTGGCTGTAACCTCATAAGAGGACAGGGTAACTGAAAATAAGAACGATACACTACCATTGCATTCTACGATTTTTATTTTCACCTTAAATGTGTTTTGTTGCTGTGACAATAGGCCTGTTCCATACGTTCTTACGCAGCATACTGATAACATCACATTATGGTCATATCTTTGATATATTCATTACATTATTGTATATTTCTTGCAAATATAAGATTTATGAAGGTCACAAATATACAGTAGTTTTGAAATTCCTCTATCACTTTTCATGCGTTGTAAGAAATACAACAATTTACCAATGAGACTGTGATCTGTGATCGTTACATAAAAGGTAGTTTTAGTGATAAGAGCGATCTACTACTGATGTTGAATAATTACCTTACAGTCTGTCCTGTCCTCCAAAGGAAGTACACCATCCTGTAAAAATAGATTTTGAATATTTAGTAATTACCTTTGACCTCTACCCAAACAAATATATATATTGATTCAGATTCTTCTCCTTGGTCTTTTCATTTCAGTCGGGAGTCGGTATACACGTGTTGTGAGGGATGGAAGCTGCAGAAAAACAGGTGCATTCCAGGTAAGTGACATGCACTTTTTCATAACTCAAAGATATTTTGAACTACGGTCAACTATTTTGTAGCAAACATTTATTAAGAACATGTTAGTACTCTTACTATTGTTGTATCTCCTACACAAGGTTAGTATTACAATCATACGTGTTTTGCTTTTGTATAGACATCTAGGGTGAATCGAAAATGAACGGACGTAGTTCTTAAGATAAATTATTTTTTAACCGTATAATTATTGGTAAATCCGTGTGGTAGTTTCCCGATCGGTAACTGTCTATAGGGTGTATACGGCTCAGTGGAAATGGGAGACCCGGTTTCGAAACGCTTTGGTATATACGGCGTTTTTCTGGAATACCTAGCCCATCGCATAAGACTTTGAGCTTTCAGTTTCCATGAGCTTACTCGGCATTTCATGTAAAAACAGCACGTCTATCTTACTTCTTGCCCACCTGTTAAAGAAGAAGCACATCACGTGACCCTTAGCTGCCCCTCTTTTTTGAGTTCAAGCTCCTCTAGCATGTAGTATCATTCAGCAAGCTGGCCGTGTAATTCAATGACGAGGTTGATAGCTCCCAATCAACTGCAATGAATTCAATTTAATGCTCTATATAAAACGGACCTGCTTCCAGAATTAGACACAGAGTGCACTTTTCGGAGGACAGGGGTGAGAAGAAGGGGGCATAAACGTACCCCTTCTCCAACTGTAAAATAAAAGACAACGATGAAGTCTTTGATTTGAGATCGGTTGGTTCAATCCCACTTTTTAAAAAAAGTTCATAATATGAATAAAGCAACGAGCATGGGCAATGGCGTAGTTGAGGGCCAAATAGCCAATTGGAATTGATTGAGTATCCCTTATGTAATCCTAAATATCTTCTAGCAATTTTACTTCAATTCATTTTATCTGAGTAATTCAGAATACATGTTCAATTATTTATAGTAGGTACAAATAAAGGTGTATTAAAACTAAATTTATCTGAATTTTTATTGCTTATTTTATTGTTTTCAAACTCATAGTAAAAACAGAATTATTGAGAAAATAAAATCGTAATCTATTAGTGCTACTTTAAGGTCTACCCATGAGTAGAAATGTTATGACGAAGAGTTTCAGGTGTTCAATTTAAAATCTGAAGTGCCAAAATTACAAGAACTTGTTAACGAATGTGGGAGAGACTGAAAGATCATGTAGACTTACACGAAAGGTGGGACTTTGTTGAAAATGTCTTGGACAAGAACACAACCCAAGAGAAATTGAGGGTGTCAAATTGAATTGACTGAAGCCAAAAAGATAGCAATCTTCCTTCTAATGCATTCTGAAATGTAGGATGAAAAAGTAAATAACCGTCGGGTTTATATTCTCTGCGTCATCACACGCTGATTGATGTTCGTTCCCACTGTGTTTTGGAAGACTTTGAGGCAAAATTTTTTGGCCTTGTTCGATGTGTCGTTGTAAAGAGAGGGTGAATTCTGCTGCACAGTTCACTTGCTGAATTGATGTTTGAGACTGATACGCGTTGAGTTTACATGATAGTACCCTGGGAAGTTTTGAACAGAATTGAACTTCGTTTTTGCAACAAAAGAATTGTTATTATATAGGCTCTAAGTTCATTGTGAATCAATAGAGCTGAAATGACTTTTAAGATAACTACATTATATGATTTGAGTGTGCTCTAGACGAAAATAAGTAAGATCATGTTATCATTCTTTCTCAAATAATCACAGCTTTATGTTCTTAGATTTTGGCTGTATATGAAAATCCAAGTAGTAATTGGATGGAATCTTCTTTAAGCATCTAGGGGCGTCGTCAGACAGGACAGAGTGTATAGGGGTGTAACCCCCGCCCAAACACACTCACATACAAACTTCTATTTCCAATTTTCTGTCTGGGAAAATTTGCCGTTTCTGATGCTTGAAGGTTCTGTTTTTTTGTGTGTGTGTTTGGGATTTTTTTTCTTTTCTTTTCTTTGTGTTTGCTTGCTTGTTGGAAAATTTTCGGCTAACGTGTTTTCAAATTTGGTACGACAACCCCCCCCCCCCCCCCCCCCCAATTCAAAATGGTCTGGCAAATACAAAAATGAAGTTACTAACATGGTATAAGAACATGAAGAATGTTAATCGGAGGCGATGTGCTGTCTTGAAGCTCACCTGGATAAGGCCCGTAGAACTCACCACAAAGTCGCCTCATCCATGACTCACACCTAGCTACCGGAGCAACATGACATTGTGTTGAGTGGGTGAGATGTGAATGTACGTGTTCGGTAGCGCCCTGATCCCTCGTCTAAATCTATGGATTAACAGTGATCTTAAAGATTATCACATGTTTCAACACGGGCGAAGTCAATCTTGTTACAGTTAATCCTAGGGTTAATTTCGCTCCCTCAAATAGCCACGTTTATGATTTTAATATCATTAGAATTTCACCTTCCAGTGCCCCTCCACACCTTTCTCTGTTTAAGGGCGTCGCTAGACGATTTTAAGGGGATGGGAAAAGTTTGCCCCCAAATATCCCAAAAAGCAAAAAAAAAAAAAAAACAATTTGCCAGGAAAGTTTTAAATATGTTGCTGGAATTTCAAATCGTCGACAGAGGTTCAAAATCTAAAAAAGGCCATCAATTTTTGAAATTTGCCGATTAAACTTTAGAAATCCCAATTTTAATTGGGGGTGTCACACCCCAAATGTAACATTCCTCTTCCCCGTACAATGCTCCTATACTGTTCTACAGTGCGTCCCAGAAAAAAAAAAGTTAGCAGTTGGAAAAATTCTCCCCAAATAAATATTTTAAAAACATTTTCAGGAAATTTTCATATGATGGATAGCTTAGGGTATCTTCTATTAAACCAAATCAAAACATATTGTAATCTTAAATGAGCAAAAGTCACCTTTGTGAAAGGGTGCAAAATCCACACTTGACAAGAAATACCGCAATTCTGGTCAAGTCTGGATTTTACACCTTTTCACAAAAGTGGCTTTTGCTCATATATTCTTGCCAGATTTTGGGTTGTCATTTGATACAAGAGACCCTAAGGTATCCACAGACGGTATGAAAATGTCCTTTAAATATTTCGAAATATTTATTTAGGGAGACATTTTCCAACTTTTTTTTGACGCACGGTAGTTCGTTGTCTGTTCCATTTCGTCTTCGGTAGTAATATTTCGTCACAATCATCGCAATTTTAACTTATATTTTACCAGTCAATCAACATGCCTGCCCCTAACATATTAACTCCAACATTGCACTTTTCGGACCCGACCCCCCCCCCCCCCCCTTCCCCCGCCAAACCATCACCGACACAACCTGTAATATGACTCATAAACGGACACATCTTGCTACGTGATGGAGGAGGGGTGAAGGGAAAGGAGGGGTGGTGTTTTTATAAACTCTTGAACTTTTCATACACCTACACGACAAGTGCCTCGTCATTTCATTTTAAATCCTCTGTACGCCATTATAGTACTAATCCTTATGATGGCATTTCGATGATCTATCTTTCAATCTTTGAAAATCAAATCAAATTTACAGATGACGATATCCCGGTGGTGCTATCTGTCATAGTAGATCTCATAAAATAGAGAAATAGAAACCCGCAAAATTATACTTTTTGAGGAAATTGTTTTCCTATAATCTATTTCGTGACGTCATCCCCGCACTGCGACTTGTAAAACTTCGTGAAAAATCTGTGAGAATTCGCTGTAATTAGTTTATAGCATACCTCAAGTGCGATTAAGCACTGGTGTGTGGAGAGGCAGCGAAATCTAATATCCTGTATAGACACTCTGAAGAGTGAGATCAGACAATGATGATACATAGAGAATATAAATTATGACAGATAGAAGACAACCATCATCTGGCTAGCAATCTACTATGCAGTAAATAATCACAATTCCAGCACCAATGGTTGTCGAATCCAGTAAAGTCATGGTATATATATATATATATATATATATATATATATATATATATATATACATATATATATGTATTCATAAAGAAGAAACAACAAAAACGACTAAATACATCATTGCTTAAATTTATCTGAATGGATGGATTCCTAGATGACAGACATGGTTATCTTAATATTCAACAAGAAACCAAATTGATTATATAAGAGCATGTTGAGTTGAGAGACAGTTCCATGGTTATCTCTGGTGATGAATATTCGTTAGAAATTCTTTCTGTTTTTTAGGCAAAATATGTAATTTCCAACCTGTGAATATTGGCAATTACCTATATACATGTACTACATTTTGACAAATTAAAAATTTAGGTGTCCGTGATATTCAGTAGCATATATGATAATTCAATAGATTTGTGGTATAAAGAAAGAATAATTATGAAATATAATTGGACCTGCAAATTTTCTGAGATGTTTGTAACTGAGAAGTTTTGTTGCATGCAGTCGATATAATTGTGCATGTAATACGTGCCTGCTTCATTGATTGTTAAACCGATACGATCTGTACATGTTGAAGATTATTATTAAGTCACCTTTTCAAAATACTTTCTTCATTTCATCATCCTTGCAGACGAGGAGTGTTTCTCGATGTCGTTAGGCCAGGACTACAACGGTTACGTCAACAAGACCATCCGTGGTCGAATCTGCGTCCCTTGGACCAGCCACCGTATCAGGCCTCATGTCAACGTTTCGATGGTGATCACCCCGCTGGTCGACCACGTACTCGCGCTCGGTGAGAGCAATTGCCGCAATCCGTGGTCGGACCGACCCATGCCCTGGTGTTTCGTCGAGGTACGGCCACACTCTGACGTCATCACGTGGGAGTATTGTGACGTCGGCAAGCCTAGGAAGACGTGTAATGTGGGTGAGTGGGAGATTTGTATTGTCTGTTGTGTGTGTATATACCTTATAAGTAGGATAAATAACAGACTGCCCATTAAGTAGGTTTCAGAGAGAGAAACTGCCATAGAAAGAGAAAAATAGAGAGAGAGGGGGAGGTGAGGGAGGGAGTAACATATTTGGTGTACATGATGGGGAAAGTCTTGTGAAATAAACGTAGACAACTGTTCTGGTTTAAGGAATGATTTTAATCGTTTGTTGAGTCTTTGGAGCATTATTATCTCTTAGACCTGAATTCAGGCACAAGTTAGACTTTCACTCTACGTGTGTTTAAAGTGTCTAATTTGAGTTGGGTTTTTTTAACAGTTAAGTGGTTAAACTACAGTAAAAACTGAATAAAATCAACAATTTCTTAGAAGTCTTTGACTTCTAGAAATGAGCCCTTAGTGGAATACGAGACGATTTATCTTTACTTGATAATGGTCAGCAGACAAAGACGACTTAAAACTCAATTCCAAGTACAAGGTCATCGAAAGTACACGCGTATACGTCACAAGTTGTAAGTGACGTCACATTCAGCCTTAGGTCAATGATTTTGGCTTGGTGGCTGAAATATCGAGTTCCATCATCATAATTCAACAGCTGTCGGGAGAAGTAATTGGTGTGAACTTCGAAACCTGTGATGGTAGGATTGATAATCGTGAAGTGAGAAGATTACGGAATGGGTGAAGAGTTGATGGGAAGAAAGACAGCGCTTGCATTCATACATGACAGCCTGAAAGTTTTCTGCAAAATTCGAGCCAATATAAACAAATTATATTCTACAACACCAATACAACAACTACTACAACTACTTCTACTGCGACGACGGCGACGACGACTACTACTACTACTACTAATCATGTGCGGCGATTTCATGTCACGGCCGGGGGGGGGGGGGGGGGGGGGCGCGACTAGCCTTTTCCATTGGTTGCTGTACAAATTCTAAATTTCCGGAGGGACGCGTCCCCCCGTCCCCCCGGGATTGCCGCCCATGTTACTACTACTACTACTACTACTACTACTACTACTACTACTACTACTACTACTACTACTACTACTACTACTACTACTACTACTACTACTACTACTACTACTACTACTACTACTACTACTACTATGCTACTACTGCTACTATTACTATGCTACTACTACTACTACTACTGCTACTACTGCTACTACTGCTACTACTGCTACTACTGCTACTACTGCTACTACTGCTACTACTGCTACTACCACTATACTACTATTACTATACTACTACTACTACTACTACTACTACTACTACTACTACTACTACTACTACTACTACTATTACTACTACTACTACTACTACTATACTACTACTACTACTACTATTACTACTATTACTACTACTACTACTATATACTAATACTAATACACTGTATTACAACTACTATATATTCTACTTCTTTTGATGTTCAAGGCAGTATACTATTTCTTCTAAACTGAGGGAGTCGCTATATTTAGGCAATGGAAGCATTCAAGGTTTTTCTTTAAAGGGTACCAATCACCAACAAATATTTTGCTCTGTACGTTAGGGGTTCCATGTCGCCATACGATATTCAAAGTATGAGCTTTAAATATTAAGTCTGTAAAGAGATATCGCAAGTTGAATCATTCCCTAAATAAACATTACAGCGACTTAACAGTAGACTAATCAACGGACCCGTATACGCCCTCGCATAAAATAAGGCCCGTGCGGAACCGAACTCAGAGTCTGGTTCCGCGCGAGGGTGTTTTATGTTTTCATTTATTTTCTTCATGCTCCTTAACCAATAACCCATAGAAGGTCAGGTAAGTTTTTTGAGGTTAACATTATACGTTCTAGCTGCACACAAATTATTTTCTCAGATGATTGGTACACTTTAACCCTTTCAGGACAGGAATTATTTAAGGGTTAAATATTTATTGATCACATTCTGTTCTTCAAATTGGCAACAATTATATTTTTCTTTTAGTGCTACATGGTTCTAATAAGGTGTAATGTCTTTGAAAACAATATACATGGTTACTAATTTTGTCGAAAAGTTGAAAAATTGCCAATTTTGATAAAAAACAATAATTTTGAACCTCTCAATGTTATTCAAGCTTATTCTCATTTTTAAAATTCCTGGCATCAAACGCAATATGGTCATGAAACAAAAATGGACATAGTGTGTGCAGATATTTTTTGCTCTTTCTACTCATGCATCTGGTATATTTTTTAGAGCTCTGATTCAAAAGTTATTGAGCCAAACCACAAAATGGGGTCAATTGTCTTGAAAGGGTTAAATAGCTGTCATCCATCTACTACACCTGGGTAAAGAGCGGCAAGTTTAGGCTAGTAATGTTTGAATTTGGACGAGGTGATCCATAGGATTTCGACATACCACACCTACAGGGGTGTCGATCCGTGTTCATGATTGGGAGGATGACCGGCGAGGGAAGGCGTGGGAGGTGGGTATCCCCTCTCCCACACCAGGGACCTTTTCAAAAAAATCTGTCCCAAAAACTTGCATTATAGAGTATCCCAAAATGGTTTCTGAATTTTCTTCCATATTTTTGCATTGAAATTATGGAATTTCTTATTTCCTTACTTCTAATCATTAAAGAATATGATGGTATTTCAAGATCAAACATAATGAGTTTGGATAATCATTAGTTTAAAGTTAATGTATAATAATTCTTATCTATTTTATCCAAAATATTAGGGGGTGATAATACAGGCCATCCCCCACCTCAAATTTTTTTGGGGATATATACCCCCATCCCCCCGGGATCGACCCCCATGCACACCTAATAGGTGGATGCACTTCAATCTTGACAGGTGGCAAACTGACGTGCGTAGAAAAGACAAATCGTATATATTGGGATTGGGAAGGTAAAGCTAAAAGAAAATTGTTATCCGTTATAAGTCATGGAGAAACATAATAAACAATAAATTAATAACAAAAAGAAGACGACGATGCAGATGTGAGAGACCAGCTACGATTCATCACAGAAGAGACATAAAGGGACAAATCATGAGTAATAACTATAACGGATATTCATGAGAGAGAAATCTATCCTCATCTCTTTAACTTGCTAAGACAAACTGACAGCAGGTTTTGAGGGTAAAAATAAGGTTTAAGGCCGAGCTGTTTCTTGCCATTTGTCAGCAGGTCTCACCACATGAACAGGTAATGGCGGGATGATCTCATCTTCCGAATTACATAATCATAGTCACATGTCGTCTGCCGTTTAAAGAGTATATAATGCTGTTCAATTTGGATGATTATAGATCTATATACCTGTGCACTTAGAGTAAGAGAACTATCTATTGGGGGTTTTTTTTTTGCTTCACGTGTGTGTCTTTTTGGAAAAAAATTAAAACAATTGTTCATATTTCAAAGTAACTCATAAAATAGTGATTGTATTGAGAATAATACACACGGTTTTTTGTTATTCATGCAACGCAATTTGTGATAGGACAAGGTGACCCTACATTTCACCATTGACGTATCCGTAAGGGGATAACCCCCTCCCCCAAACTAGTGTGTGTTTTTTGGGGGGATGTAACTGGGCAGCCCCACGTACCAAATAGAGACACTGCCAAATAGAGACACTAACTGTAAAAAAAAAAGGGGTGGGCATACGCCAGCTTCACTCCTTGCTGGATACGCCCCTGTTGAAAATACGAACACAAGAAGAAAACTTCGCAGAGAGCAGGATATTATAAAAGATATTACCAACAAGCCTGTACTATTCCAAATTTTTGATGTATGTTATGAAGTAGGACGACTAATGAACATGCATGGACATGCATGATAACAAAAGGGATTAAATAAATACAAATTTGGGGGTTGTATCTTCAACACTTTTAGTGATGAAAGGGGAACCCTACACCTCACTAATGTAATGTAAGGTCCTATCCTCAAAATCATCAAAATATATATTTTTAAATGGACACCTTTTTACGTGTCGGGTCAAGAAAATATTCAAACGTTTCGAAACTTTTATTGCTATTGGCGGAATGTCGTCAAATCATAATTAAAATACCCGTTAAAGAAAAGAAGAAAAAAGAAAGAACTGTGCTCCCCTGCTTGTACCATTAATTCTAACTGTGCTCCCCTGCTTGTACCATTAATTCTATGAAATTATATAAAATCTCAATATCTGGATTTGCAGGTCATAATCCCAACTATAGAAAGAAAATATCGTGCTAAAACATTCCCCCAAATTACATCATGACAGCTTAATGATTCTCTGTCGCCCATTAAATAGCTAATACTTCGATGAGTCAGGTTATATAATTCCTAATGTCTTCCTTAATACCTCGCTCAGATTCGAAAAGATAAGCCACTCATTTTTCTCTTAACAGAACCATTCTTAAGTCCTTTAATAATTCCTTTTGCGGAAAAATGAACCGGCTACACTGGACTCTTGGGAGATGCGGTACCTATTTAGGTCATGTTGAAGCTCATCATGCCTGTAAAAATTCTCCCAGTCTATTTTTGTCGCCATTTATGATTAATACTCGGCATTATGAGAACAATTTCCTGAGGAGTTATTTGACGGGTGTGCGCATAGTCATTGGTGAGACAAGAGTGCTCAAAGAGTAAGAGGGAGGAAGGGGGTTTTCCGCAGATGGAGAAGAAAAGGAGAGCTGACAATCAAAAGTTCACCATCAGGTATACGTTTTAAAGTCAGACCCAAATCTGACATAGGTAGAATGGCAGAACATTATATATAATTATTAATGTGTTATCATTAAATCGTATTTTTACAATATTGTAGCATATTTTCTCTTAAATATGTCTTTTTCTTTGCTATACCATTGGCATTTTCATCGACCATATAATCATATTTATCCTATCCATAAGCTATACGTGTATGCTAGCCAAACCGATTTCATGTATGACTTAAAAATATATATTGTATCTTTTCTCAGTGATATCAATTTATCTAATTTCAAATTCAAAGCAGCCCTTTAGTTTTACATATACGAAAACATATGCACGCAATAAAACCTCTTTTTTATTATAAAAATAATCTTTAAAAAGAAGGGCCACCCAAGTTTTGGCTGATCAATGTCAGCAATGGGTTTTGAAACAAATCTTTACTGGCCTATGTTTCTTAATTTTATTCATATCTATCTCCGTGTTTTCCAAAGGAAATTATCTTCCGCACTTTACGACACACGCGAGGGGTTTATTGATCAAGATTATAGCTTTCTATAGTCTCATTGTGATAACATTCGCCATATTGACATCTGCATTTTGTTCAACTTTGTGATAGTGGTTGAACAGGAGTTCCGCCACGTGTACGTGGAGGATTTGCACCTTGTCAGAGAATGTGCAAATGTTCACCAAGTTACACACTTTTGAAAGAAGAACTATTATAAATAGTACCATTGGTGTCTGACCGAAATAGTGGTATTTTTTTAAATGTTCTACAGATTTTACGATGTAAATCTGGACAACTAAAAAGCACTAATGAAGTGGTAATGAGTTTTTGAAATAGTGACAATGAACTAGTGGGTAATTTGAACCATATACAGTACCCAAGGTAATTATTTACATAGAAAATACACGTAATTTTATTTCTAAAAGTATGAATCAATGTAGCGAGTGGGTAATTTTGTACTAGGGATGTTAGGAAAAAATTCAATGCTTCGTATGACGGTGCATTAATATACCTGTAGACATTTCTCTCTGTTCATTTCAATCATTTTAATTGAACACTTAAAATGGGAAAAAATTCTCATTATCTCTTGCGAAACTTTTAATTCAACTGAGTTATTTAAAGTCGAGTAAGAGGCAAACCCTTACCGCATCGACCATGCCTTCTTCATATAAACTTTTCCACAGTCCACAACCATGTGAATTGCGAAAATAATCACGTGTCATGTCGTTTATAGAAGATTATCATTATAATTTATAAGTAATACTTTGTCTCTTCACCTGCTCTCCCTGATCATTCTATTTCGGAAAATACCCGTGCAAACCAGAGTTCCTGTTATTCCTTCGTAATCAGTTACTGTGCAAGTACATTTCTACTATACTCCTCAGAAGGCCTCACTCTTTATCGCTTAAAGCCATCACAAAATGCTCAAATACTCTTCCGAGAAAATAGAAATTGTTTGAAACAGCTGTTTCAGGAGTGAGATTATAGAAATAGATGATATATTGATGAAAGAAAGCGAGAGAGAGGGTGCTAGAGATTAAAGATAAAAGAGGCTATAGAGAGACAGAAGTGTTAAACCTTAGTATAAGCTTAATATAACAACCTTTTTTTTTAGAAGGACTCTTTTTTTTTAATGCCAGGCTGTCCCTGCCGGAAAGAACACAGTGTCCCACGGTGTGTTCACATTGTGAAACACAGTGTGAAATCATCTTCACACTGTTAAATTCGAGCGTTTTAGCACTGTGAATCACATCTTCACATTGTGAGCGAGTAAATTCACACTGTGAAGTCGAACATCACTGTGTGAACACTCTGTGGTAAACCACACACTGTGGAGGTCTCCACAGTGTGAAATCATCTTCACACCATGTTAAATACGAGCGTTTTAACATTGTGAATCACATCTTTGCAGAGTCGACTATGTGAAAATACTGTGAACACACTGTGGGACACTGTGTTCTTTCCGGCAGGGGTAGCCATTCCTTAATTCCACTGTTTTATACTATGTATAACCAAATCTTGCACTGTAAAAATGGTAATACTAAAACTTCTGTCATCTTTTACGACATAATTGTTTCAGACTACTTTATGTTTTGTTTAGTGACTTTTATTTGGTATTAAGTGTTGCATAAGTAGGTTGAAAAGACATAATCTATATAGGATAAAATTTGCAATGATTACTAACAGTGACTTTGACGTATGAACTAATTTTGAATTGATAGTCAATTTTTTTTGAAAATGCAGCCAAACACATTTATTTCTTTCCTATTCACTAGCAGATATTGAATTTTATAAAAGTAATGATAGTATAGGAAAGTAAAATTTGATTGAACAACTGGAATAAATTTTGAAGTGGAATGTTATTATTGCAAAGCATAAAACAGATGAGATTATTAAGTTCGGTAGCATGATGATTCAACTGCACAGGTCATCAGCGATCGAGCAATTTCTTTTTCTTCACCTTTTATCATCAAAGTTTGGTGCCTTTCACGCCTAAGCACCTGTCAGTTAGCTATAGGCCTAAGTCTGAAATCATTGAAAAGACCACTTTATGGTTTCTAAATTAAGTTTATCACTTACAGTCAGCAAACATAAGTCCCGCAGCGAGTTGTATTTTCATTTTCGCGTGTAACAGCAGCCTCACGAATGAGTGGTCGTATTTTATCTTTCAAAAACAAGCAAATGACTTGGCGAATGCCACATTCGCCACAGTACATTACGGCAGAGCTTTGGGGGCCCCGAGAATATGTTTTTGCGAAGCTTCATATCATGGACGTTCTATACTCTCTCCGTCATCGTAGGTAGGAGAAAAAGTTGGATGGTGACAATACTGCTTTGTCAGACTCGGGGGAACTGATCAACATAGCAACAACTCGTTGCCATAACAACGCGAGAAGCCAGCAGGTAGATTCAGTGAGAAAATTGGGCACTTTTCTACCCCCCCCCCACCCACACACACACAACGCACACACACGTGTGCGTGTTTTTTTTTCTTTTCATAATTTTTTTATTCCTTGATTCAGTTTTTCAAAACGAATAATTACAAATTGAGCATTAATTACACAATATAATTCAACATGGCAATAAACACAATACAAATTATATATTTCCATAACGTGCCATCCATAAATAAACAACAATAGTACAATTTAACTGAACAAGGTATAGATTAAAACCTGATAGGTGCAAATTCAAAGTATATAGGGCAATTGTAATAATGAATATAATTTCTTTAAAACTGTTTGTGATATTATCGTGTATGTCCTCCTTCCGTCCAACATTCAAAATAATTCCATTTCTTTAGATGTAGACTTAACTTATTTCGAGCTATTGCCTTTTTATGTTCATTATCCTTACTTTCTAAAAGTGCATTATAGATTTCTTTCTTTGTTGGGGGCGTTCCTTTTGATCTCGCATTGTATATCATATATTTTATGAGTATAATTAAGTGGTTAATATACATGTGCTTTTCTGATTTTCCATCTAACCCAACCAAAATCTCCTCCCATTTTAAAGTATCTAAGTGCATCAATTTCATTTGTTCCCCTATTTCTTGCCACAATTTTTTTAACAAATTGACAATTCATAATGCACAATGCACGCACACACGCACACACACACACACACACCCACACACACACACCTCGCACACATAACAGCATAAATGTGTACAACTTAGGATCGTAGATAATGCTACTTTATGTTTAAAAAGGTGTTTGAAACAACTTTTTTTGTTATAGTTAACCGAATTGCCAGTAAATAAGGGTTCACTGAATGACTCAACTTAGATAAATTTTCTCACAAATATATCTGATATACATATAAAAAGACTTAAAACCTTCCTTTAATGCAAGAGACACAGCTGACGTGCAATCGTTCTACGTTCTGAATTACCTTTGTTCGTCTTGAATTGGTTAGTGACTCAAGGTATGCCACCGTTCATTGGTTAACCACGTGAGGATGAGTCAAACGTTCGGAAAGGAGCTTCATTATAATCATGGGAGTAGGTTTTTTAATTTTGTGAAATTAAGAAAAAAGAAAGTCATATTCAAAGTAAAAGAAATTGTAACCGGAGGAGAACTTGGATGAATAAAGAAAATGAGAGAAAGTTTAAATAGCTACAGGAAAAGAGAAATTAGGGTTTGGAGAAAAACACAGATGAATAGAGAGAGAGAGAGAGAGAGAGAGAGGGGAAGGTGAATTTGATAGAAAAGAAATGATATCAAATTAATATATTGATAGAAATATCCACAACTTTGGGTTATCATTCAATACACAGATAAAACAATGAAATACGAAATACAAAACGAATGGGGACTAGTAAAGTTGTCGTGGGGATGCAATGTATTATTGACGAAGTGAACGTAAAGAAAGTGATCATAATAAGGATGACGAAAATTAAAAATCAGGAAAAATACTCACTCATAGGATGTAATGGTTATCTATCAACCCCTTTTTTCTCTCCGAAAACTCCTGTTACAGCCCGCCTCAGGATTCCTTCTCATCCATGCTGGTCAGTGCGCTGTCTTTGACTTCCTTCCAATGTCATCCTCAATATCCCTTCCGGAATAATGTTAGTAATTAGTACGGTGTGGAGACAAGAGGGTGGTAGTTACAGGAAAGGCATGTCTTTCATCATAGTGTGGCCTGCTTTTTTGGCAGTTTTAAAAACTCTCCGCACCCCCTGGCTATCGGCTCTTCGTCATGTTGTGATGACCACTGCATCGAGAACTTTCGAGAACTTTGTAGAACATTGTGGAACTTTCTCAATTTTAGATTTGTTTATTCCGTATAAGTGTCATAACGCATTAAAAATAGTTCAAAATTAAATGTAAGACAAAATTAACAATGTTTACAGCAAAGAGGTCATCATAATATCAGGGTTTGACGTGACATTCCCGTAATGAAAGCATATGATCTTATAATTCAGCATGCAATGATGCTGTTTCAGTTTCTTTCTTTGGTTGACAACACAACTTCTGCTTCATCGTACCTGGCTAAGAAATAGTCAGAATTTTCAGAGTCTGTTTACAGTCACAAGTATGAAATGAAGCAAGAGATGGGTGTCCTAGCTTCATTTAAAATATTTGTCAGGAAAAGTCATAATCGTCAGCCAGTTTGCAAATTTATGGACGTTTATTTTACCCTTGTCAGCAAATTCAAAACTTGTGGACCAACACATTCGGTTTGACATCCCCATCCCAAAAGATTACAAATTTTAGCGACGCCCCTGGATCATTAGGTGTCCGTTGTGCCTGTATTTAAAATCGACAGGGTTGATGACTTTTCAAATTGGTTCCTGATCATCTTTTGTGTGGATGATAATGACCATCCGCTCTCATCGTTTACCTTGGCTCTCAAGTAATATCAAATATCAACGGTTCTGGAAGCTTGACCCAATTCTTGAAGGTCGAGGTCAGGGGAGGGTTTCATCGTGTTTTTGTTTTATTAATAAACTGGAGCACTGAAAATAGGGTGTACGTAATGCGCTAAAATTACATGATAATTATTTAACACGAACGAGAGCTTACGAACATCCCGTAAGAGCATTTGGGAATGGGAGTTGTTTGATGTAAAACCTTCATTTCTTTAAGTTGTCGGCATTTGTGTATGAATGTGCATTAATGCATGTTATTGCAACCTGAAAAATATGGTTGAGAAACATAAGAATTCTTCATTACCCTTCTAAAACCTGGCATCTAAACTGCTTTGTTAAATTGAAAAATAATATCCTCGTATCAGGAAAAAAAATCCTTAACAACATTATTTTTGTTTTGAATTTATCCCCCAAGATGTCATCCTTTTCGCTCCATCTCTCCCTTTGCTGCTTTCACTGTCTGTTAGTCTCTCTCTCTCTCTCTCTTTCTCTCACTCTCTTTCTTTCTATATCCCCCTACACAATACCCTTCACTAATTTTTATCTCCCAAATTTAAAACATTACACATCTTATTCTACCCCTTTTCACCCTCTCTCCTGTCTTTATGTCCATTTCGATCAGTCTCTATCTCTAAGAAAGTTTGTTTCTCTGTCTCTCTGTCCCCCCCCTCTCTCTCTCTCTCTGTCCCTCTCCCCCCCCCCCCCTCTCTCTCTCTCTCTCTCTCTTTCTCACTCTGTCTTTGCATCGCTCTTACATGTTCCCTCTCTATGTCTCCATTTCTCCCTCCCTTACACAACCGTGACAACTCATCCTTCGTGGAGGTCTATCTGGGGAATGACAGCAAGAACAACATGAAATTATAATGTCTGCCCTAACTCACTAATTTGAGTCATGACTCACCGAGGGATAAATTTAGTACGCTGCCCCGCTCGTGTCCGCTGATCGAACCCAATGGAGAAAACTGGAAGGAAGGAGAGATGAAATGAAATGCTAAGGGAAAATGCGAAGACGTATAGAAATGCAAGGGAAAGAGATTAAGAAAGAGACACAGGTACAGAGAGAGAGAGAGAGAGAGAGAGAGAGAGGGGGGGGGATACGAAGATAGATGTAGAGATAGGGAGAGAGAGAGAGAGATAGGCAGACAGACATACAGAAAGAATGGGGTGCGGAGGTCATGCATGAGAAATGATTGAAAACAAATGTAGAAATAGACAATTATTAATTTTTTTTAAAGACCAATACAGTTTACTTTAACTTTGGAAAAAGTTTTGAGGAATGAGCAACATACAAAACTTAATTACTACATGAAAGGCATTGACAACACCTCCTAATCTCCTTTGAAAATGAATGGCGCTTTACTTTTGGAATGACTGTGGTAAGATGTCGAATTTGACATATTTAGTTCGATGTTAAAGACATTATGTGTTTTTTAGTTGTTGTTTTTTCGGGGGCATACTATCTGAAGCCTGTTTATAAACAGACCACTGAGAAAGATGTCGCCCTAATCCGAGTCAGAAGACAAAAATGAGAATGGAAAATATAACAGAATATTACTTGATAGAGGACATAACTTAAAATTCTATAGAACAGACTGGAGACGAGAATGAGGTATAGACGCGACGATGGAATAAAGAAATGAAAAAGTGGAAGGAATAAAAAGTAAAATAGAGAAGTGAAGGAGGAACGAAATGTAGAATACAGAACATTCTACATTATCTTCTTCATCAATGAAAGAAATCTTATTATTCCTTCCTTCATGCATCATCTATCTTCATAATGATCTAGTTAATTCTTGTTGAATGACACAACCAGCATCCTATGGGGACAAAAACCACGAGAACGGACGAACATGGAGCTAAAAATGAAGCGCTAGGCTGCCCTGGCCGGATGCAGAGGGAACATGAGTTGCCGTTACCATGGCAACGAAACTTTCTCGCACATTTAAGAGCCACCAGTGAATACTCGTGCAACGAGTCCACGTTGAATCAGAACCTGTAAAGTGTGTCGGATCTGTCATCGTTCGAATCTGATTCTGAACACACAGAGGAGTCGGGAGGAGCAATTCGAGCAAAATCGTTTATATTCTGAGTTAAATCGATGGGAATTGTCAAGGGGCAATAGCTATGATATAGGTAAAATTGTTTACCTGTAGATGAACTTTGTATTACCCTCAGTCGTCTGAATCAGCTCGTTCATATATTTGGAAAATCAAACAACGTCTACGGTTTTCGAAATATACAACCAATTAGTAAATGCATGTGTTTATAAATCTTTATTTAAACACGAAAGGCGATTAACGACGACTATTATCTTTAATAATAGTGCAGCTGAAAACGGTCTTGTACGTATGTTTTTCATGATTTCATATAATTCTGTGGTGTAATCTTTTCTAACATATGTAATAATATTGACACATTATTTTCTCGTCCTTACTCCAACAGCAAAGAACTACCGCGTCCGCTGCGGGCGAGTCACTTGTAACCGAGGTCAGATCTGTGACGAGCCTACCCAGTCTTGCGGTTGCCGACCGGGTTACCATGGACAGAGATGTGATCGTAAGTGTGAAAGGGGCCATTACGGTGTGAACTGCCGGAGACTGTGTGCATGTAGTCATCATGAAGTTTGTCACCACGTAACTGGAACATGCAGCTCATCAGAGGTAAGTTGTATGCTAGTTTAAGAGCAAAAAGGAGTCCACGTTTTATCCACGGATGTGGCAAGAATTCTTTCACAAATAGGCCTAGAACTTATTTAAAGTAAAAACAGACAATATACTGCTGCAGGCTAATATTGAAATATGTAAAAAAAAAGTGTATCATTAATGAAGAGTAATCTTTATTAATTTTTATTATTTTATTTCCATTCCATCGTCTCAATATTTCCACATTTAATCCTGGCCATACCGCTTGTTCCACATCTTAGGATAATTTTGATGTTGATGATACGATGAATCCTCTGAGACCACACAACCCGTTCATTTCCATTCCATCGTCTTAATATTTCCACATTTAATCCTGGCCATACCGCTTGTTCCACATCTTAGGATGATTCTGATGTTGACGATACGATGAATCCTAGACCACACAATCCTTTCATTTCCATCCCATTGTCTCAATATTTCCACATTTATTCTTAGCCATACCGCTTGTTCCACATCTTAATATGATTCTGATGGTGACGATACGATGAATCCTCTGAGACCACACAACCCTTTCATTTCCATTCCATCGTCTCAATATTTCCACATTTAATCCTGGCCATACCGCTTGTTCCACATCTTAGGATGATTCTGATGTTGATGATACGATGAATCCTCTGAAACCATACAATCGTCTA
This sequence comes from Heliocidaris tuberculata, assembly GCA_025618425.1. Lineage (NCBI taxonomy): Eukaryota > Metazoa > Echinodermata > Echinoidea > Camarodonta > Echinometridae > Heliocidaris > Heliocidaris tuberculata. The sequence goes on along the minus strand of CM046832.1, from coordinate 27,107,011 downwards.
CCACCTGGTAACGGTACAGCCATGTGCCGTTCATCGTGTGGTGTCCTTAGCAAGATAGGATGTACCTGTGCACTGGATGGAGGCACCTGTAAATGCCCAGGTAAGATGAAGTCGTGTTACTGCATGAAAATCGCCATTGAAGGTAGGTCTGTATTCTGGTAATGACGGGAAGCAAAGTTCTTTCAGAAGCCTACGAAATTTACGCGAAAGTTAAGACCTCCAAATAAAAGACATCTGTCGAACAAAGTTACCATAACATATAATGCATAACATTTGAGTTGTTGCAAAGAGAATTAATGACTTTGGGCCTGAGGAGACTAATCATAAAGAACTGTCTCTTTTAAAATTATCTTTCAGCGTGTACGATCATAAGTAATTTTATCATCGTTGTTTATATTTGACAAATTTAAACCATAAAAGGTTTAATTTTTACCCTCTGATGATAAGGATAACAAAGGGAACGTCAGCAGGTGGAAATGTACACCTTTAAGGGTGCACTATGAAAGAGTTGAATCGTGCAAGGTTAAGTTTTGCACCCACCGGTGTGCTTCTATTTTACTGGTTTAGGTTTAACATTTTACCTTTTATTTTTTTTTTAGTTTAAACGTATAATGTAGCACGATTCTCAGTTTACTACTATCCTAATCAATCACTGAAATCAACTCTTTGGTATGTTAATTCTCTCGAAATACAGTTCCATTATCATAACTCCAGGTAAGCTTAAAATTGTGAGTCAAATTGTTGTTAACCCATTGCCTACAGGAACCAGGGGAGCGTTTCATCAAGCGTTTTGTCCGTGATTTTTACTGACAAATGTGCTCTCAGCCAATCAGATGCAAGGATTTCAGTAGCTTATAACAGTTGTCAGTAAAAATCACTGACATAACACTTGATGAAACGCTCCCCTGATAGTCCTTGTATTAAGCCTATGGCAATTAGAGAATTCAGTAGTCAATATGGGTTAAAGAATCATCTGACCACAATTCCATGAGCTAATCCTGTGGTCAAAAGGTTTTCGATATTAGACAGCTAGATGATGTAAGAAATCAAGACTTTTCGAAAAATGAACAATTGTAGCTTTGTTTCACATGCAGACTTTATTTTTTTCATCAGGTTTTCTATCGCTCTGTTGGTTTTGTGTGGCTCTATGTTCTATTTTGTCGAAGTTAAACCTTGAATACTTCTAGTCATTACTTTTTTGTCAGTTTGTCGCACTTGAAATCGTACCATGTGTCTTACTAAAGATGAGAGTCATCGCTCAAATCACAAATTTTGAGCTTAAAGTAAAAATGTAGCAGATCTGCGTTCAGTGAACAGTCGTAGTATGACTTGCAGTA